>JALJCO010012745.1:0-221989 GCA_023101725.1 Atherinomorus stipes
GTATTTTGTTAAGGGTAGATCATATTGTCAGTTATATTTTTATTGCAAAGTTTTTCTAATTTATTTCATCATAAATATTTTTGGTCATATCACCTGCCTTACTGTCTAGTCCTAAATTATAAACACCACCACTTTTTGAAATGTACCCCCAAGTAAATGTGTTTTCTCTATGTAGGAAAAAGAAAAGAAGTCACTAAAGAAGTCAGTAAAAAGAAGTCACCTTAGTCATGGAATAATTACTGTTCATGCGTGTTCATTCACAGTTCCCACCACTAAAAGAACAAACTTGACCTGTAACTTGTCTAAAATCTAGGGTCAGGTTTCAAAAGATCAGACCATACAGTGAATACTCCAGATTCAGGTCAATAGTTCAGATGAATGATTCAACCATGTCTCTCTCGCTATAAAACGACTCTTTTGTTTCAAAAGCAATAAATTGTACAACTTTTGGGGTGTGTCTTCCCACTACCACGCAAGACATGATTCAGAACAGTGGAAAGTCGTGATAAGCATAAAAAAAGTTGTCAATTTCAGTAATCAAGTATATCAGGCATGTGCATGCTTACGGCATTTGGGTGTGTAGACTCCTCTGTGGTTTCCTGTGTTTGTCTGATGACTCAGTTCACTTTCACTTGTAGTCAGTAAATGAAACAAACTGGTCACTCAACCACATTTCCACGACAAAACTAAATTCTCAACCACATATGCACATTTACACACACTTACACACATCCTGACAGACCCACACACACACGTGGTTCACCATCTGAAAGAGTCAGGCATGGAAAAGAAGAAGCACCCTACACCAAATTATCTTCTACTTGAGATTGCAGCTGTGGCTAAAAGTTTTGAGAATGACACAAATATTAATTTTTCATAAAATTCTGCTGCTTCAGTGTTTTCAGATCTTTTTGTCAGATGTTATTATGGTATATTGAGATATAATCACAAGCTTTTCATAAGCATGAGATACTTTTATTGACAATTCATGCAACAAGTCAGTATTTGCAGTGTTTACCTTTCTTTTTCAAGACATCTGTAATTCATTCTGGCATGCTGTCAATCAACTTCTGGGCCAAATCCTGACTGATGGCAGGCCATTCTTGGATAATCAATGCTTGGAGTTTGTCAGAATTTGTGGGTTTTTGTTTGTTCACCTGACTCTACTGTAGAGGATTGACCACAAGTTCTCAATGGGTGTAAGTTCTGGGGAGTTTTCTGACCATGGACCAAAAAATTTTTTATTTTTTGTCCTGAGCCATTCAGTTGGAATTTGTGCCTCTGGAAAAGGCATTGTTTGTCACCAAATTGTTCTTGAATTGTTTGGAGGTGTTGTCCTTGGAGGATGTTCTGGTACCATCCTTTCATCGTGGCTGTGATCTTAGGCAAAATTGTGAGTGACTCCATTCCCTTGACTGAGAAGCAACCGCTCACATGAATGATCTCAGCATGCTTCACTGTTGGCATGACACAGGGCTGATGGTAAAGCTCACCCTTTCTTTTCCAAACAAGCTTTTTTTTTCAGATGCTCCAAACAATAGGAGAGGGGATTCATCAGAGAAAATCCTCAGCAGTCCAATCTCTGCACCTTTTGCAGAATATCAGTCTGTTCCTGATGGTGTTCTTAGAGAAAAGTAGCTTCTACGCTTCTCTTCTTGACACAAGGCCTACCTCCATAAGTCTTTGTCTCACTGTCAATGATGTCAAGCACCACCATCCTTTTAAAGCATCCAGTCTGTTATTCTAACACAATCAGAAAGACAGGTTGAGCTCCAGCCTTGTTCTCATCAGAATCACTGAAATGATGTTAGCTGGTCCTTGCAGTGAAAATGATTTTTTTTTTTTTTTTTTTATGATAAACTTCATTTTCACGGATCATGGATTCAGCTCATCTGATCCCCCCCTCATAACATTCTGGAGTATAATGCAAATTGCCATCATAAAAACTGAAGCACCAGACTTTGGGAACGTTAATATTTGTGTCATTTTCAAAAGTTTTGGCCACGACGGTACATTAAGAGGAACTGATCCCCAAGATTTGAAGTCAGGGATAAATTTTCCAAATGTTTAAGAATTATTGTTATTATTATCATCATCCTTATCATTACGATTAGGCCAGGTAATGCACATCTTCATACACTGACTTCATAAACCTTGTCCGGACAATTACAGTAGCAGCCATGGGTTTCTGTCACTCAGCTACAGTTATGTGAGCAGCAACACTGCACGAATTTGACCTTTGTGAAAGTTTACCCCAGTGTAGCTAGCTGTGGCTACTAGGGCTGTCAAAAAGATTAATTGTGATTAATCACATTACCTTTATCACTTCTAGAACATATTTAGGATTAAAGGTGTCTCACTATGAATTCTGCATTTATCTTTAGTAGACTAGACTACTGAAACCCTGTCCTTACATGTCTCCCTAAAGTCCTTCAGATGTTGGCAGTTTAGTCCAGAATCCTGCTGACACGGTCCTCACAGGCTGACTTCACAATTGTATTAATGTGAAGCTGAAATTCAGTTCTGGGTCCTGCACTACTCCCAGATTTCTGGCTTGGTTTAGATGTTATAAAACAAAAGTTAATGTATTTTCTGCATATAGCAGCACCAAAGAATAAATTAATCTCTTGTTTGACAATGGGATTCATTTAGGATTAATCTTTTGGCTACACAGGTACTGTATGTATACTGACTCCAAATATGAATGAGGAGCTAATAAATAATGGAATCACTGTAAAACACTTTGGGTGAATTGAAAAGAGCAGTATAAATGTAATCCATTAGAATCATCATCATTATTATTATCATTAATAATCTTTTGTTCTGTTGTAGCAATGGGAACATTGCCCTAACATAACATAGATTGTATTTATTATTGAATAAATGCTAGTTATGCAAGAAACCATCACAGACCCTGTAGAAAAATTAGGGATAAAATGAGGAGTAATTCTAATATCATATTGATTCTAATAATTCCACTTTAAAATCAATGATGTTCAACCTGAAGAGATTCAAATGGAAGGTTTTGCCCTAGTGCTCACAGAATCCTGACCTATAACTTTCCCAATAATCTCTTCAACAGTCTCCAACCAAGTTCAACCTGAGCTTCATCCTCCTCAGATCTTTTAAAGGTGTAATAACATGCTGTTTTACATACACAATCCTTCTTAAAATATATTTAAATGAATATTTAAATATATTTGGGTGGGGGAAAAATATTATGAGCTTATTTAAAATTTTTTTTTTCTAAAATTATTGTTTGTGAGAAGAATAAATATAAGTGGGTTTATGAGTAAACGTAAAAGGAGAACAAAAAATCAAAAACAAAGATAAATTAAAAAGAGAGGTGAAGAGAATGAAATGTAATAAAGAAAAAAAAGAAAAAAAGTGGAGAGGAGGGATAGAGAGAGAGGATTGGGAGAAAAAGGGGGGAAGAAGTGAAGAATAGAGGGGGAGATAATAAGGGAAGGTTAAAATCAATATTTGTAACTGTTGTTAGTTTATTTGGTTGTTTTCGGTGCTTTTCCGACTGTTTATTAACTTATAATAAAAAAAAAAAAAAATAAATAATAAGAGAAACAAATCCTAACTACTAAATATCATGATAAATAATTTAATGGGTTGTTGCTAGTGTGGCCTGTCCGTTAAATGAATAAAATATGATGAGCTAATTTCGGGACCATGGCAATCTCCCCCTCCTCCTCCTCCTCCCTGTCCCGGTGTCCTTTCTGACAAAGCTGGTCTACTCCATGGCAGGTAATCAGCTGCCTTCAGGTGGTGCTAAAGACGCTAGCTTAGCAGCTTGCTCGCAGCCTCTCTAGTTCATGTCATAACAGCTGATCATAACGACTCCACGGCAGGTAATCAGCTGCTTTTAGGGGGCGCTAAAGAGGCTAGCTTAGCAGCTAGCAGCCTCTCTCATTCACGTCATTCGGAGAAAGAAATCCAAACCGCGTACTGTGGAGAGCGCGTGCTTGTGGCCGATTCTGGTGAGAAGAGAGAGTCCACACTCAGAGACGAAGTGACTTTCACTTTCCAGGTTTCTGGCACGTTATAACTGAGGTCCTGTTCCAATACACATGTTGTAACGTGAAAAAGTGGGGTTTCCGGGAGATGACTCCTTTAACTTACTTACACAGAAAAAAATGACAGAAGTGCACAACCCTGTGTGGTGATGCATTAGATTAAACTACAGCACAAAACAAAGAACAAAATCAACCCACCTTTTAATTGTTACAGATGCAGTGTTTTTTTAAACTGCTTGAAACAAGAGTCAGAAAGTCATTAGTTTAAAAATTCAACAGCAATATTAGAGTAATGTCAGACAACCTCTAACCCTTCCTGTTCAATTTCATGTGTTTAAAACCTGAAGTGAAATATAACAAGACATACAGTAAAAGTAGCAGGTAGCTTTCCACATGTGTAATATTTGTGAGAGAAAATATGTACTTGATTCTTCATATGTCTCTCTGCTGTCCTAATAAGTTGAAGAGGTGAGAAAAAAAAAATCTGAGATATTATCATTATGCACATAAAATTAGAAAAGAAAAAGCAAAGAAAATCACAGTTATGAGTTTTCTTATGCAACCAGGTGTTTAAACAGCAATTTCAACCTAAACAAGTGAAGTTGTATGATGCAAATATTAAAAGCTGAAGGTTATAGCAACTTTAATGCATGAGCAGGCATGATAACATTCCTGCACTTGAGAGGTGCAGAAATGCAGAACCATAAATGATTCTAAATGAATTGTGAAAACGTTAAACAGATGAAAAAAGTAAAGTTGAAATTGTGTTAAAATATCTTATTCATGTATTTTTTTGTGCTTTTCTTTTTAACTAATCCTCTCCAAAAACCTCCCTTAGAGTCGTGCTCAGGAGAGGAACAGTGGGAGAGAAATAAATTCCTAACTTAACAAGTGCAGAAATGACAAAAATGGAGTTCTCTAAAAAAGTTGGTTTCTGATTCAACTTTAATGAAGACGAGTTACAGACTTGCGTTGCAGAGGAGGTCTGTGGGCATAAACCATTTCACTGCAGCAATTCAAGCATTTAAGGGCTTTTTTTTTAACTCTTCAAGCAAATATAAATAAAAAAATATGTAGTATAAAGTAAATACTAAAGTGTACTAAATTAGACTGTTTAAAAATTGAACAAGTTGTATAACTTATTCTACTGAATTATCAAACTCTGAAGTAATCATATCAAAAATAAAATGTCTTTGCCGAGTCTGGACAGCATAATAAAACGTTTCTTAATTTCAACATCTTTATCATCATCAATACAATCATAATGACCAAATGTAATTTGGTTTTAGGGAGTCATAGATTGTTTTTTTGTTGTTGTTGTTGTTGTTGTTTTTTTGACAAAAGATTGTGGTACTTGTGTGACAAAGGCGATGTAAATATGAATATTTAGAAGTGTTAATGCCTTGTGATGCAGGGATTACTTCAGGAGCTATAGAATCTACATTTACACATTATACTTTTAAAATACATAAGTATAAAAAATTTTATTGTTATTGAGTAATTACATTTATGAATGAGTTTTTCTGCCTCCAATAAAGAAAATTATTCTGGTAAAAAAAGACTAATATATATATATATATATATATATATATATATATATATATATATATACATACATATATATATATATATATCAATTTTGTGTTCATCTGGCTAGAAAAAAAGCATCGAAACAAAATCAACTACTGTAATGCAAAACTTTGAGACAAACTCTCAATGAATATTGATCACTCACTTGTTCCGGGATTAAACCTACTATGTGAATGAGGGCATGTCCAGTGAAGTGCACACTAATAGAGAGGTCATCTGCTGGCTGGCCATTGATATTTGGCTTGTGTCGGCAGCTGTTCAGACAGTACTGCCACACTGTGTCAGACGAGGTAACGAGCTATTATTCTGCTGTGAATGACTTGACGAACACCAAGGCTGACAAGCTACATCTTCATTTGATTCTTGAAGAATTTACAGAGGCTGATTTTTGGGTGGTGTACAGTTACAATGAGGCGCTCCTTGTATTTGAGATAACAAAGGTACAGGATTTACCAAACAGGATTCATAATGACCCCGACAAGAATTTGCTATTCCTCTTCTCAGCTAGATGCACAGATTGGTGTTATGGTGACCTTGTATGACTGAATATGTTCCGTCCATATTCATCATGTGTCACAATTTTGTTTTAAACTGAAATTTGTTGAATGGCAATTCAGCTGAAATTAAACAGTAAAGCCAACGAGTGATCAAGATAATGACTGTTTTTCAAACAGAGACCAAAATTTCCCTCCTCTTTTGTATCTTTGTTCTTTCTCAACAATGAAGAAAAAATATGTTATTTCAAAGCAACAAGATCATCCAGTAAAGCCCCACTGTCTAGGGCGACACCAAGACAATGCCTTTGAAATGATGCTGTTTAACAACTGTTATTTTTTTATGTGTTTTTGAACAACTTCAACAATGATAATTCAAACATAGAAAATATCAGTCAGTCACCGAAATGTGCTCATAATTTGTAAATGAATCTAACTATTTGTTACATTTCGTATCTTATTTTTGCTCATGAGCAGAGAGCTACAGACATCCCTGTGGAATAAATTTCCACTGTATTTATTCTTCTCCCTCTTTTTTTTTTTCTTTTATTACTTCTGCTGCTTTCTTTGCTGCAGTACTCTGTGATTGGTTGAATTCAGGTGTCAAGACACTTCAGTGCTGTCAAGACAAGGAGCGTAATTGGCTGGTGATCCACCACTCTACCCCACCCCTGCCAACCACCCTCCTCCCCGGGCCAGGGTGTAGTTGAGTAGGCAAGCAGACAAGTGAGGCAGCAATTCTATGCTAAGGCCGAGGCATTCTGGGTCACCCCAGGTAACAGAACCAGCGTGTGGACAGACAAGCAACTGAGTGTTTTAATATGCATTTACGTAGTACAGAAAAGCAGTGAAAGACCATTGCCCCTGTGTAAGACATTATTTTTATTTTTATTTTTTTTTAAAAAAAGGTTAAAGGAGATATTGTATATAATCTGGTATTCAAGAAAGGCTGAGTCTCTGAAAAGAAAAGATGAGCAAAAGATCTCTATTTCATCAACCAGGATGTGAAAATAACTGTTTGAAGACTATGTCCTTCAGAAAAAGATAGGACATACTTTGCATATTTCTCCCTCTACACCGCATAACAAACACTAAACAAGTCAAGGAATCTGGAGGAATTTGAGTGTATATAGAACAAGGCATGTGCCTTCGCTGGATATTCATGATCTTTGATTCCTCAGACACCACTGTATATAGAACCATTATTTAGCAATAGCTGATATGACTACATAGGCTAGGGATTACTCAGAATCTTTTATTAAACACTTGTGAATGCAACACTTTTTGTAGAGGTGCATTCACAAATGCCACTTGAAATGTTTCTATGGAAAAAAGAAGCCTCATTAAAAAGACGTGTCTAGAGGTAGAATCGACTTCTCTGGGCTGATCTAGACATCTCAGATGGACCATCACACAATGGAAACAAGAATTCTGGTCAGATGAATAGATATTCAAGCTTTTCATTTTCTATTTTTTTATTCATTTTTTTAAAATGGTTGCCATGTGCTTGAAGATCAAAGACAAGCAGGACCATCCAGACTCTTATCTACTACAAGTCCAAAAACCAGACTCAGAGACGATATGAGGTATCAGTGCTTTTGGCAAAACTCATTTACAATTTGTGATGGCAGCTCAGGAAATTTCAGAGAGATTTTACAGCAACAGACTCTCATTCCTACGAGAACTCAAAACCACACATTACAAAGCAGCGACTGGGGAAGAAGAGGCGAAGAGTACAGGACGGGCATACAGCAGTAATGAACTGTGCCCAATAAAGAAGAAGAAAATTTTCAAAGATAAATAAGTAAAGTTTGAAACAATCATGTTCTATCTGTTCCAAACTTTAAGATTTTTGTTGCTAGGTAACACATGAAACACCTATTCTTTTAGTATCCTCAATGCCAGAACATTTTTTCAGATACATTGATGAAATGGCAAAATTACGGAGAGGCTTTGTTGTGCCACCTATTTCTTGGAATTTGTCTCAGGCCTGAACAATAAAAACCTATAAACCTTGCACTTATGTAGCACTTTTTTAATCTTCATTTTTCTTTAAATTGTGTGTTTCTCATTCACCCTATACACAGACACTCATAATGCTTCTAATCATGTACATCTACTCTATACATGATGCAGGTTTTTTTCCCCGACATTCACAAACTGATGAACATATCAGGGCACTGCAGGGTTGAGTGTTTTGTCCAAGGTCACTTTGAAAAATGAATGCACTGTGTAGGACTAAAACTACCAATCTCCCAGGTGGAAGACGACCGCTCCTCTGCCCAAATATGCATATTAACAAATTAATAAGAGGAGACAAAACATGAAATATCTCCTGTTCGTGTTCAAACTTAAGAATAATTTGTGTGTGGTTTTGTTTATGTTTTATTTCCTTCACCCATACCATTTACACTTTTAGGGCCGTGGATATAGCAGCAAAGTAGTAAAATTAGGTCACTTAAGGATAAAATGTTTCTAGGAAAAAAAGTACTTCTGAAAAGTCTGTTCAACTGACAGCTCCTTCCTTTCTGATCATCACTGAAGCAAAAGTACCAATTCAAAATAGCACAAGAGTCGTGTTAATTTTTAATCTATGATCCTCTGCATTAAGTCAAGTCATAGCCTCTCTTAAGTCTTATTCAACCTTCTGAAACTGTACAACTCACTAACAAGCTCCGAACTCACTTCAGAGTCCTGCTTCAAAGCTCAGCAGCATTAGCAAATTTGGCTGACATCACACATTGACATTACAATGACACTAAGATTAGGGGAAAAAAAAAGAAAAAATATTTGGGTCATGTCTGTGCTGTGAGTCACTTCGTGTTGTCCTCTGCCATACATCACAGACAGAAATAGCAGCAGCACACCGACAAAACAAAGACAGACAGACTCATCCCATAATGTGGCGCTGAGGTGAAGTGGCCATCAAAAATGTGTCCCTTTATCACAGCATACCAAACTACGAAAAATTAGAGGTTTTCTTTCAACAGTGATGCTGTTAATATTATACTATCTTTCTAACACACAGCAGTAGGTGTGACTTCCACCTGCAGGCTGCTGAGGAAATAAAGCTCTGTGAGCAGTCAGCTTACCAGTGGGACATGATAGATGCTCTCCATCTGCAGCAGAAGTTCTCACAGTCACCTGTGCGGGGAAAGGAGAATAATGAATAGATCATATATAGCAGGTAGTTGTCCAAATTAACAAATAATGGCTAAAAATGCGACAGTTTCATGCCGGCTTTTTGTTTCTTGTTCTAGTGCTTTACATACATCAGTGCTGAGGTATTCAGATCAGAGCAAGAGTAGCTGTTTTGTAGATTGAGGTCAGGATTTGGCACAGAGTGTTATGTAACCTGTTATATGGGCCAGAATAATAGTATTACATATGAGAATGCAGTTCAAATGGGAGTCACAGTGGTAGAAGGAAGGCTGATGCAGACTGCAGCAGTGTCTGTGTTTTTAGGCAAAGTGTGCTCACAACAGACAGACATGCCCCTGAGAGTCGTCACAGCCCTTTTCCTCTTGTCTTGTTTAATTTCTCTCCTTTGCATTCAGTTTATCCTCTCCCTCTTTCCAACTAGAGATCTGCTATTCAGCTTCATCGATGGTGCATACAGTATATAAATTTCTTGATGTCACCACATCTTTAATTTCCTCATTTAATGTGAATCAGACAGATAGATGTCACTGCCACTTCTGCTTTTTTCTACTCTCTTGCTCTAGAAGGGTGGGATATCCGCAATGGTTGCTATGGCACCAGACAGCTCTTCGTTTCCTCAGACAACAGCTATCTGTTCTTGTGTGTCTGTGTGTGCACATGTATCTGTGCATGTGCCTCTGTGTGTGTGCTTATCCACACGTCTATTTGTGTGCACAAACAATACATGAACGCATGTGTAGGGGCCCTCATGTTTGCCGTGATGAGTTGCAGAAAACTGACAGTGTGGTGATCTTCAGTCAGTCATACTGTAAATCTACTCAAGCTCAACTTCATGCCATGTTTTACTCAGGTCTTCAATCAGATGACTTGCTGACTATATTTATGGAATGTAAGAGGAATTATGACAGGCATCTAGCTGTTACTGAAGTAGTGAGAACTTCAGTCATTGACTGGATTCAGTCAGTCTTATCTTTACCTTGTTTCATGGGTATTTAGTCATGAGTCTGTGATTTCACAAACCAGTATCTTAAAGCATCCATCCTTGTTGACCTGCTCTTTCTCCTCATTCTGCACTCCAGCAGATGGCAGTGTCACCATGACACTTCACTATGCCTTACACAAACTATATCCAGTCATTACCTATCTAACAAGTTGTACTATAATTTTTTTCTAATCAAGTAAGAAAAGAATGAATAAGTATAAGGAGCCATCTCATCACTAGAGATGATATTTACAATGAACTCAAATTCTGTTTTCATTAAGAAAATAACAATCACTGAATATTTAATCAAAGTAAATTATTTACAAAAAAATTGAAAAAACATAACAACGAAGGGATAGAAAAGCCCATGAAACTAATGCTGAAGATCTTCCAAACAAAGGTAGCTTGAAACTTCCAAAACTAAAAGAACTTGCAGCCCTGACAGCTGTGTAAAGGTGGCAAAGAAAGGGAGCACTTGTCAGTCAATACGTGCAAGTGTGTGTCTATTCATGTATGTGTGTGTGACGAGGCTGTGGTGTTTGGTGAAAGAGGTGTGTTTTTTTCCACCCTGAGGGGCCTCAGGCTGGGGTACGGTAAGGCGGAGCTCTGGGGAGGCGCAGCATGGGGCGGGCTGTTTCAGCTGAACTCAGTGCACTGTAACAGCACTCAGGGCGGGAGGTCATAGAGTCCAGCATTCCTCCAGAGCGCTGTCTGTTTACATGACTGCTGCTGCGCCTGGGGGAGGTGGCAGCTCTGCATAACTACAACATCAGATGAAAATATTGCTTGCATTTATGTTCATTATCTACAGAGGAGATAAGAATCCCTTATTCATTGTTTCAGATGCAGTTCAGGCTGTAAACATTTAGTAAAGACTTCCCTCTCACTGTATGTAACAATGTAATCGTCATAATGGCCCCACAGTTCACTTACGTCTTTATTTGTCCACTGACAGAGGCACACAAATATACCGTGTGCTTATTACTTTTTATTTAACGCTTTACATGCATAATATTGAGGAAGCAACTGTGTTATTTAAAAAAAAAACTCCATATGACCTAAATCTAGCCAGCAGCACACTTCTAATGCAGAGAAACTTAGTTTGTTGAACCCCAGCCAGCGTGTTTACTAGATAACAAGCATAATCTAATGTTTAAGTAATTCCTTTTGTTTTCATTCTGCCTTTTCAAAAATTTGTAAATTCATTTCTTAAGTACATTTCATATTAGAAAATACAGATGGTAAAACATATTTAATTTTACATCTGGTTCTAATAAAATCCCAGTAATATAAGCACCAACAGTCAAAGTTAATGTAAAAAGATACCCCTCCACAAGACTAAAATATCAGACCAAATTAAAGATTATTTGGCATGGGTCAGTTCAGCTCCTCTGAAGTGACCAGTGTTATCAGGTTATTTATGCAGGAACAGCTTGGACTTGGTTGGACTGAGTTGCTGCTGGCTAATCTGCGCTGAACTTTGACTGTAGCTCCTCTGTGCTACTGCTTTTAGATCCCAGAGCCTAAAAGCCAGCTGGTCAGCTCTAGGGGAGCACAACAGAGATGGAGAGTGACATCCAAGCCCTAAAGAGACAGTGCGCTGACTGTACTGTGGACTGGGGAGGGTGGGGGTATGGCTGTCAAAGGCGCCATTGTCTGACAGGCCTGCGTGGTTTCACGTGCAGCGCATGATTCTCACTGCGGGTCTGAACTATAGCCCAGTCCGATCTAAACTGTCCAGGAGGATGTAGCTGAGGCCTCCCCAAGCAGGTTAAAGTGTAACCGTGTCCGTGTTTTCTCAGGGAAAGTGTGTTTATCTAGAGGACCAACATGGAGGCCCTTTTGTTTAACTAAGTAGCAAGGCTCACCCTTAAAGTAAAGCTCTCTGAAACACAGAGGAACCAGGTGGCCTTTCTGCGTTCTATTTACTGCTCGTTAGGAACAATCTACATGACTATATGTTTACTTGCATGTGTGGAGGGAAAAAGCACAACGCACTCACGGACAATTACACTTCAAATAAATGTCTAAAATCTTCAAAGAAACATTAGATGAGATTTTCATCTAAAGCAGCACAAACACCACACAAAGTCCACACAATTCAGGGGCACCCATCTCCTATGGAGAGTGAAACAGCTGCAGCCAATTAAATGCAAACAGTATTGCTGTTTTAGAAGGGAAATACTGGCACTTCCCAACCTGCATCCTATTCTCTTATTTTGACTCATACTCACGGCACTTAAAACCAAACTAACCATGTAAAAGGCTGTGAATGTTATATACTGTACATAATTGGGTTTTATTTTTTGTTTGTTTTGTTTTTTTCAGGAAATTCAAGAAAATTAGACCATATGGTGATTCATCCTGTTACTTGGCAGTTATCCAAACAACAATAATAATCAATATGAAAAAAAAAGCAAAAAGAACTGGAAACAGTATAGAAAGGTAGCGGGCAACAACCCCCCAACACCAAACAGCTATGCTACATTCTTATGTCAGCATGGTCATGGTCATTACTGTTTATCTAACTGAAAACATCCAATATATCCCAAACATTAAAAAGTTTTATTCTAATAACAGAATACAATAACATACCTGCAAATCTTTCTGATATCAGCTTGAATGGTTTAGGACTTGACTTATGAATAGCACTGCTGACATTGCAATGGAAAATAATAGTTCATGTGACTAGCTCCTTCACAATGCCTGTTTTATTTATTTACTTATCTATTTATTTTTACTATTATTTGTTTTTCCTCACTAAAATAGACAAACATATTATTGTCAAACACATGCCTAACAGATTATTAAGCAGGGTACAGGAAACATTTACGGCATTGACCTCATTGCTTTAAATAATATAAATGTCAAAATTATTTTTAAGAATTCAATGTGGCATGATTCATGCTAGCTTTCATGCTACTGATTTATTTGAAAACACACTAATTTAACTGCCCACAATTTCATCTGATAAAATAAATTCTAATAAAAACAAGAGTATCTTGATTTAACTCATAAAAGCTTCATCTGAATTTGCAATAACCATTTAGTCGGCATATCTTTTAAAATATTTTTTTCATCTACAGTACAAGCATTTTATGACTTAAAACGCATATAAAGCAAGCCTTGCTCGCCCCATTGCTAGTTTCTGACTGACATCAATGCATTCATGACCAAATGTCAGAGTTGACTACACAAATAAATGATGTGTGAAGTCAGTGAGGATTGGCTTAGTGTTGGAGCAGCTTCAAGTTGCCTTTTAAGGATTTGCAGCTTTTGGCACTTTTGCAGACTTAACTTTTTTAGCCCAAAGGCTCGTCACTTGCACCCAATGCCCTTTACAGAGAGAGTACATACTGCAAATACCAGTGCATACTACAGGTATAGTTGGACCGCTTACACATGTTTAGCTTTAACTCATCCTGATGAACCCCGCCCAGCACGCTCATTTCTCTAAGTTACAAATGAAGACTAATGCAACTGGAAACCACACAACAAAAACAAAGATGTTGAGCTTTTTTCAACATCTTGCCTAACAGTAACAGTGCTTGAAGTATTCAACTGTTTTGGTTTAAAAAACAACTTATACAAATGTTTCAGGGCTGCAGGATAAAATAACTCAATTCAAAGTTATCTATTCAGAGTTCATTATATCAATATAAATCTGGTTATCCTAACAATCTTCCTGAATGATCCTGAAATTTTTGACACTGGATTCTTGTTTTGCTCTTGTTACTTTATTATTCTAGCAGCAGGATGGTGCTGAGTGTCACATAACTATGGAAAACACTGCTGCACCACCTCTGCACCTCAGCTGTACACAATCTCTGATATTGCAAGAACCATCCTGTGATACCCTTGAAGTGATACAACGCTGGCCAGGGTCTCTTCTAGCAGTGAAAAGGGTTAATTGATGTAAGATTTTTTTTTTTTTTTATTATTTTTATTTTTTTTAAATCACTATCTTTTACACACTGATTTGTATCCAGGTTGATTAAATCAACAAAATATCCCCAAGTTTCAAGGCATGCAATATGAGCAAAGAAAGCCTTTCCTATTGTAGATGGATATAAAGCATTTTCGCCTGCTCAAGGGTCCATTTATTCCCCTCAACCATCTGTAGGTTGTGGAGTCAGCCAGTTATGATGATGAATGGATAAAACATCACTGCTAGATGTCACTATGAGAAGGTGAGATGAGCTGGAGTACAAAGTCAAGTCAAAGAGTCCCTAAAGACCATGGCGTCACATGCAAAAGAAAAAAAAAAAAAAGGATTATAAATCTTGACGTGTAACCGGGTACATTTCGGTTTTGTAGTCCTGTTTAGTGTAGAAAAAATTGACGGAATGACTAGTTGGTGGGTGGAAATATTTCTTACAAGAAACCTACGAGGGAAAACGGAGGTAGGATGGGATTGTGGGCATGGAAGTGTTAGTGGCTTTGTATGCCTTGTATACGTTTTTGTACTTTCTCACCACCTCAACCACGTGTTGATTAAAACCATCCAGCCAATGTTTTTTCAATCTTTTGCATCAGCGGAAATGTAGTATCACTAACCTTTTCTTTCATGCTTTTCCACATTAACCACACCCACATCAAATTTCTGACCAATCACACAACTGTTCTCAGACACCCCACCAAAACAGGAGAAAAAGTTCTGTTCAGCTAATGTGTCGAGAACAAGCTAAAAGCACTCTCACGCCGGGCCATGACAACAAAATGACAGCATTCTGTTCATAAAGTATCGAGAACAAAGTTCTAAATTGTAACAGCCTTTTGTCTCAAACTAGCCGCCCATGCCTCCTTGCTTCTTGTCTAACAACTTAGTTAGCTGTTGTGCCAATTCTGGATGCCAAGATTTGCAGAATTTGAGCAGTCTACAAATAAATTACAGAGGACAACTGAGAGGAACTGAGGTTGAAATGCAATGCCCCAGACATTAAATGGCTTCACATTAGCTCAAATAACCAGATTTATTCTGTGGATTAAAGTTACTGATCTCATACCACCGTTACAGGACTGTTGGCCTAAGAATTAACGGTCCTATTCTAGCCTACAGCAAGCTGCTGTCTCAGCCATAACTCGCGCTCTTTAAAAACATCCCGCTTGTCTTTTACCCCGTTCCTGTGTGCCCCCGTTTTACCCCTCACCCCCACAGAACAGCCAGCCCTTAAACATCGGGTGGTGTCTCGGAGGGTGTCTCACCCAGGGAGTAATTCAATGTAGAACCGCCACTGTGAGCAATCTACAGTTGTGCTTTAAAGTTTACATACCCTACCATTAAAGAAAAGCCTGAATTTACAATCATAATTCAAATAACAAGAAAATGAAAAAAGCAATGATAAATAAAATTTTACTAAATTATAATTAAGTGAAATAAAAATAGTGATTTTAAATTTTTGTTTGAAAAAAAAAAAAAAAAAAAGAACAAACAAACAATCAAACAAAACTGTCCCAGACAAATTAAAGCATCTTACTCATGAACAGGCAACCAAAACACCTGTCAGTGTATAAGTCCTACTGAACATTACAGAAAACACCTGATTGCCTCAAAGTGTTTCTCAACAAAATTTTAGCTTAGAAACACCATATGCTTGTATGTTTTTTTTTGTTTGTTTTTAATATTTCTGTTGAACCCCAACACAAGATTAATGTTATGATGATCATAAAATTATATATATTATTACTTTGGTCAATTTCAACTTGTCACTGACAGCAGATTTTTTTTTTCTTGTCTTTACTGGAAGAGTATGTAAACTTTTAAGCACAACTGTATGTGAACCTATAGGAATTTTCAATCCATGCTCTATACATCCACTAGCTAACTAGTGTGTGGGAATGTGGGCATTAAGCGTGATTTAAATGTAGCTGAGCAATTTCCACCAATTAAGACAGGGTTAATATCTTCCTCTACAGTACTGTGTTTTTCTTCCAAGTGGCTTAATTTATGATCAGCAAAAGACAGAGCCGAGCTGCATACTGTGAGGCCCACTGCTTTTCTTCCAGGTCGATCCCACCAGCTGGAGTCCAGAGCAGCACAAAAATGTTAAGAGGGATGCTCTCCACGAACCACTCTACAGTCTTAGCTCCTCTGCACAGTACAGCTCTGTCACGTGCGTTACCTGAGGAGGAACAAGAAGACAACATCTGGATATGTTCTGAGGGCTGTAATTTTAGAAGCTCTCCAACACCCTTAATCCCCTCACAGTATGTTGTTTATTTTGGTAGTGCTCACTGGTCAATAGCCAGATTTCTTAGAAGCAGCCACCAGGTTTTTAAAGTTATGCAGTGAGGCCTCACATGCTGAAAGATTTCTGCTCTTAAGTAAAGTAAAAACTTTAATCTTTCCAGTTAAAGATTAAGCAACAAGTATATCTGCTGAGGCAGTGTACATCTGCTTATTCAACATCACAAGCTAGATTTTTTTTTTCAGTTGTTTTGTCTGCATTCCAGGAAGAGTGCATCACAATGTTTATATCTGTTTTCTAATGATACAAATGTGGAACTGCCAAGAAGTCTTTTTCTAGTTTGAATAAATGTACCGAAGGCATAAAAAAGCAGCTGCTTTTTCTCTGAAGGCAGATAGATCAGTAAAGATGTCTGCAAAATTGATTACATTCAGCTTATCATGCAAGCGTGATAAAGGACGTAGAGAAAAAAAATCTGCAAAAATTAAGTCTGTGGATACAGAATGTGGGGGGGGGGGGGGGTGTCATATTTTAGATGCATCATGATTTGGTTAATTCTGGAAAGATTTACAAATGTAAAAAATAAAAAATTCTTCAACTGTTAACACAATGTTGAGTAGCACAAAATACGGAACTTGAAATTGCAGAAGTGGTCAGAAGTCAAGTTGTCACACAGGGGAAAAAAAAGATGCATCAAGAGGCTTCAATAACTGTTTTATAATTGTATCGCAGCCATTTGAATGGTAATCAAATTTGAATGGTGATGTGCCTAAATATTCCCATCCCAGTACATTATTACATTTTATTATACGGCTCTTTAGAATGCTGTTGAATGCTCCGTTGACTTGAATGGGTTTTCCCAGCATTCCAGCGGTCATTATTTTAGTGTAATGACCGCTGTAAAAATATAATGACTGCAGTCAATGGCAACAGATTTTTTTTTCTTTTTTTTAACCTGTGGTCTTGCGGTGATCCTAATACCCCTCCACATCGCAAGTAGTCCGATCACTACAGCAAGCGAGCACGTAGCGACATCTCGTGAACGAAAATGGATGACTTCTCAATTAATTTGAACGTCTTCGGCGAGTGTGGAGATTTTGAGCGCTGGGTCCAGGCCGAGTTTAAGGATTCACCCTCCCCGAAACGAAAAAGACAAAAAGAAGACCAGTGGTAAGATGCATACAGCTAACAGCAGAGAAGGAAATGTCCAGTTCAACCTACAGAAATAGCCGGTGCTGGGCCAAATTCCAGCCACCATGGCTCAACTAACAAACGTTGCTAAGCAACAGGTGCCCCAACTAATGGGGAACTATTTTATTCTTCGCGTAAAACATCAGCAGAGGAGGAAATGTTTAGTTCAGCATACAGGAATAGCCAGTGCTAGCACAAATTCCAGCCGCCGTCACTCAACTAACAAATGTTGCTAAGCAACAAGTTCCCCGACCTAGCCTAGACAGCGGGGAACTATTTTAATCTGAGCGTAAAACATCAGAAAGTTATTTGACCCTCGCAAAAATAGAAGACTTTAATTTATTGTTTGCAAGTAGCCGTATAATAAGCGGGATAATGTATGTAACGCAGGTCATTATGGGGAAATACTGACCTTCAGTACTGTCGGTCAGTATTTCCCAATAATGGCCTGCGTTCCATACATTATCCCTTACTTAAAGGAGTGGGTCAGAATTTTTGACATTGGGTCTCATTTTCAAGTTAGCCAGGGTACTCCAGTACTTCTCACTTGAGACAGTTTCAATATATTTCTCCCCGTTATTCTAGTTGCAGGAGGTCGCCGATGCTAATGCTAGCACAAATCAACAGGAATTGCGCTAGCCTGTCATTACTGTAAAAACAATCTAATCCACTCCACAGAACAACCGAGGCAAATCAGTTATGATGAAAGACTCTATGTAAAAGCCCACATTAATAGAATTATATTACAAATAAAACTAAACTTATGTTGTGCTGCCTTTTGATGGTCAAGTGTCTCAGCAGCTATAAAGTTTTATACTGCTTGTATTTGGTAGCGGAGAGATATTATCTGCCGCTACGTGCACAAAGGAATTTGATTACATAAAACTCAAAAGTACAACAACATCTGAAAGGCATGAGTATATGTCAGTTTTTAAAGGGACACTGTGTAATCGGGAGCAGCTCCCTCGTACTTTTAATGCTGCATTCGCGTGAAACCGGGCAGACCGACGACAGCCGATGCATGTAAAGTTATCACCAGCCTCTATGTAAAGACGTGGTCCGTCAGTTACAGTGACATCAGTCCACATCTGATTTGTTGTCATGGCGATGTCGTATTGTTTTCCCTGACCCATGTTTTACCGTCTTTCGCTCGGCTTCATTGATTAAAATGACATTTGGTTTGTTACCAACGGCCGTCTGCCCAACTGCACGTGAACCCAGCATCAGTGAGACGCTAGTTTCTCCCCACTGCAGCGCGGTGACTTTTCAAAGGCATTACCTCGAACTGAGCTGAAAACTCCGGTGTGTCCGGTGAGTTTTTGTTTTCCTAAAGTCACGCTTCTCCCGAACGCAAAAACATGGCGATACGACATGGCAGCCTCCACCGAGCCGCCCCGCTTGATGTGTAAATGAATGATACGAACGGCGAACTTAGGGGAGCACTTTAGTTTGTTGATGGGAGTGATTACTGATTAATGAAAAAACACTTTTGAACCAAATAATCAGTTTTTGTGAATAAAACACAGGAGAACTTACACAATATCCCTTTAACGATGATTCAAAATTTTCTTTTCATCAAACAAACAGTCACCATATCTCTATGAACCATGAATACACTGACAAAGGTAGTAACACTACCACCCATAAGCAAAATATAACTGCAACTGGTAAGCATCTAGTTCCCCAAAATGCAATGTAAAATTTGCTATGCAAGGTTAGTTTTACTACTTTAACATGCAGGCATTTACACAGATAGTCTCATGCATTATAACTGATTTGCCTCAGGTGTTCTCCGGCATTGTTTCTAAAAACTGTTTTTAATGACAGGCTAGCATGATTCCTATTGATTTGCGCTAGCATTAGCATCGTCAATCTCTAGAATATCGGGATGAAACAGTCTCTAGTGATAAGTAGTACAATGGGTTACTTAAAAAAAGAAGGCCCTATGTCAAAAATTCTGAACTATCCCTTTAACAGTTTTCTATGGTTTTATGCATTCAGCTAAGTGACTGATCTCTCTTTTCCATGTTTATAAAACTTAAACTTTTAAGATCTAATTTAGCCTTAAACTATGTAAAAGTAAAATTCATTATTAGATGGAACCATTACCCAACAGCTTGTTGACAACAGGAAGAACTGGCAGAAAAGGAAAAGAAAGAAGATTAAGGAGACAGGGAAGGAAAAAAAGGCAAGAAGGGGTCAAAAGGGCAGAGTGAGTACAGAAAAGGGGAAGCAGAAGGGTCATATTTTACAGCCGATGGCAAACGTGTGGTCTGGCAGGCGTACCAGGAATTAGTTTATTAGAGTTCCTTTTACGAGGGACTGTCCTAAGAAGGAAAAAACGCCAAAACAAACAGGTTAAAATTAGTTATAACTTCCTACTCTTTGACACAAGCTCTGTAAAGTACCATGATATTTTTTAAATCACACTTCCAAACCTTCTGTAACAATGTTCACATCACTCAAAATCATTATGTGCGCTAACTCTTTTCTTCTTTTTTTTATCATAATTTGTACTGCATATTACAACCCATTAGGTCTGAATATGGACATTACATTAGTACAGTATAAGTACTGTATTGTACAGTATTGTATTACAGTATTGTACAGTATTAGTACACTGTATAATGACTACATTTTCACTAGTAATGTGTTTCTACTATATATTTAGTCAAATTCAGTCAAATTAAACTTTGAAGTTTTGAGGAAATTTTATCTGCATGTGTTGAGTCCTGTTTTTCTCATTCTGACAGAAGTATATGATTTTCATTCGTAAGAAATGTGGGAAAAGTCATTGTAACACAGGTTTGGATCAGCAGACAACAGGAGCTTGTTAAGTAGGGAAGTGGATGAAAGGTCACTGAGAAATATGACCACATTAACTGAAAATATTGCCACAAGAGAAGTAAACATTACTTCACACTCAAATGTAACAAAACATTAACTATTGCCTATCAAAATCTGCTCACCTTGTCTCATACAAACCTGCTGTCAAAAGCAGTTCATGGTGTAAATGTAGTTTCACAAATATAAACATAAAGCCATAAATAACCAAATAATGGCAACATATATGGTCTGAACTTTAACTAAAGGTTGCCTCATCGAAAAGAGCATGTTTATTTTTATTAAGAGATATTTCCTTTATATATAATCAGCCAAGCAGAGGTTTTCACTGCCACTAATGCCTGTTTGGTTTGCTTAGGGATTACTCTAAACCGTTTAGTGAAATGGTCTGTGATCACTGCTCTGAGACTGTCTTTTCAGCCCAAAGCTGCCTGCCAATTACTGCAGGGAAACAGGTTTTCTATCACATCCTTTCACCTGCTGCCTGAGCTTAACTTTGGCCTTTGATGTAGATTATAGCCCTTTCATTTTCCAAGCACAACAAATTTGATTTCCTAACTTCCCTGAATATCACCTCACAACCAAGCCTGATTATTCCTAAAGAATACCTCATTTTTGTCTATATTTATAAGATAAAGTTTTATCTAATAGTTCAGAGACCCTACAATGACAGCTTGGTAACTATAGCCCTATAAAACAATAAAATAACTCAAAATGAGCTCTGTTGTAACTGCTATATCCCTGGTACATGAATACAGCATAGAACAGCACTTAACTTATAAACATCAAGCGTGGTACCAGTAACAAGTCAGCCTCAGCCACAAGCTATAGCAGAGTGACCTTCAAGCCCGGCTGTTGTTATTTTCCATAGAGGTCAGCAGCTAAGAATGTGAAGCATGCAGCGCCCGAAACATGTCTTTCTCTTCCCAACAAGCCTTACCATCTTTTTGTGTGTGTACATACATATATGGCCAGTATTTCTAAGAGCATTAATCATAGGAGAGACCCAAGAAATAAATACGGTAGGAGAGCTATTTTAATCTGTTTTTCCTGCAGGATATCCTGGGACAGCATGTTGATTTTAAAACAAAATAACCCACAACAGAAACAACGGTGTTCTGCCATTCTCATGCTTATCCTTACAGGCATTTACTTTGTTCAACTATGCTAATATTAAATTAAGAATTACAGCGAGACTGGATCCAAAACATATTACTTATGTTTATTATCAACATAATTTTACTGTCCATTTTTGGAAAACAGCTAATTAATGTACTGAAACAGCATGTAAAATGTTATGTGAAGCCCTTAACATCATGCTGTGCATTCTTAGCATATCATAGTGTTATTCTGACACTGTATTCTCAAAGGCATTAGAGCGTAAAACCTTATTAACTTGCATTTCTGATTACATAACTACAACAGCAGCAAAGTAAAACCTGACAGCTTGACATTTAAACATCAATGAAATAACTGGGGTCCTAACTTCCATTAACAGCTTAAGAACTAGATTTTTTTTTTAAAAGCAGTGCTGATTAAATGGTATTTATAAATGTTGACTAAACCATATGTCATAATTGTCAAGTTGTTATGTACTTTACTAGGGACACTTTTTTTTAAAATCATTAAAAAAGGACTTACCTATAAAGAACAAATATCATTTCATTTATGACACCCTCAATGCTCATTACCACCAGAATGATCAACCATGCCCTTGTTTCTCAACATCCAATTAAGCGGATATCAGTGTTTGGTAAACAAAGTTTAACATTACTCTCATTAAACAAAGACATTTACTACTTTGGCAGTTACTGGGGAAAGCTAACTATCAACCAAAACCTTCCATGACAACCATCATGCTCAGCTGAAAGAAAACATCACGCAAGAAAGAAAGTTCACCCCCATTTCTGTCATATATTAGCACAAATAAATCACCAGGCCTCCACCAAATCATAGAATTGGGTAAATACAACCTTAAACGAGCGATTCATATTATCATTCATATTATGTAATCATTTAACAAAAACTAAGCTGAAATTCTGTAACAATATAGGGGAAAAACTACAACAAAAAGGATCTAACAGCTCTCTTAGTAATTAAAAACATTTAGAACTACCACAAATGAATATTTTCATAAACGACTACTCACAGATTATTTAGAGATTAGTCGACTAATCAGATCATACCAAAATTGTAGCATATTTACAGTACCAGTCAAAAGTTTGGACACATTCTCGTCTAATCTAATGAAAAAACGTGTCCAAACTTTTGACTAATGGTATGTTTGTTTATTTATGTCAATATGCAATTCAAGAAAAGCTGACCCCGATAATTACAATTATGCACGTGCATAAAGGACAGAAAATCAGACAAGGCAGTGGCACATACAGTGGCGATTTTAAGAGGAAAACAAAAGCTTAAAAACAATTAATAGATGATGAAATTAGTTGCTGACTATTTTGAAAGTTGACATAATCACAATTAATCAACTAATCGTAGCAACTGAAAACAGATGTAGCCAGTCAAATGCACTTGATTAACTTCATTAGGAAAGTATGAGCACCTCTAAAAGAAGAAGTTTGGTAGTTTGGTGTTCTGGGAATCAAGGTGCGGTTAAAGAGAAAAGACCGCATCAAGGTTTTTAGAAAATTGTTGCTACATTTCAGTTTGAGAGGGCTTTTAGGGCCATTTCCGAACTATTTGCATTTCATCAATCAACGCTGAGTTAGAAGAAAACATTCAAAAGCATTATAAATCTTTCCAGGCTCAAAAATACTCCTGGAGTTACATCTCAGACTTTATTTAGTATACAGATTGTTAGAAAAGACTGAACAGGTATAGCTTATTTGCAAAGGCTGCTAAGGAAAAAAAAAAACTCTAAAAAGAAAAAACAGCAGCTTTGCAAAGGTGTAACTAAAAAAAAAAAAAAAACTCAAAACAACAGGAACAATGTCTTTGGTTCAGACTCAAAGTAGAGATGTTTGATTACGGTGTCACATTTGGTGTTCACCAAAATTAACACAAATATCTCACATTAACTGTCAAGTATGGTGGTGGAGGGGGGATGATTGGGGCTTGCTTTGCAGCCACAGGACCTGGGCACCTTAAAGTCAACCATAAACTCCTCTATACCAAAGTATCATAGAGTAAAATATGAGGCCATCTGTGTGAGAGCTAAAACTTGGCCCAATGGATAACGCAATGATCCCAGGCACTTGCAGCAATTAGAGCACAAAAGCGGATGAAAAAGAAAAAAAAAATCAAGGCGACCCAATCAAGCATCAGACCTCGAACTGACTGAAATATTACAGTTGAACTGTCCATAACAAATGCATAAAAAAGCCCCCAATGACCTACAGGAGGACTGTTTCTTCAGATCACTGACTTTTCAACTAACTGGTCCAAAATTATTCCACAGCAATGTGAGATGCTGATAGTAACCTACAGAAAGTAACTCTTTCAAGTTTTTCCAACTAAAAGGTGGTCTTACAAGCTACTGAGTCACAAGCTGTAGCCTATTTACTAAAAAAGATAAAAATTTTTTTTTTTAAACTTCCTTACGGAATTTACTTTTTTCATTTTTGGTCAAAAGTTTCAGAACACCCTACTTTTATTATTTTGCTGTTTGAATTCAAACAGATTACTTCTAATAGCAAATATTAAAGGATGAGCTGTCAGAGGTTAAAAAAAAAAAAAGGATTAGGTCTCCCTACACTGAAAAGTAATGTACATTTCAGAATGATATAAAAGGCATTTTTCAGGCAGCATAAAAAATAAACTATTTAAATAAATTTTGCAACTACATAAATTGACCATGCCTTGAAAAGTGGTGCTACCATTTCCAAGAGGTCTCCCAACTTTTCTATTATTCCATAAAGAACTGGAAAAATATGGGTGTTCTAAAACTTTTGATAGCGTATATTAGGCAACATAACACGTCATATGTTGTTTGTTTTTTTTGCTTCTTTTTAAAAAATCTAGGAACACCTGTAAAGGACCAGATGATTAATATATTTTTTTCTTGATACAGTAAGTAAAACCATAGAGTTGAAACAGAGTATGCTCTCTCTTTCACATGACTGAACATCATGTCCTCTAGGCTCCCAGTCATACTCACACGTACTTGAATAGCACATAATACAGAGGCAGCTTCCAACTACAGTCAATGAAAATTGGCATGAAGAAACCAAATTTTTAAAAGAAATGCTACTATGCTGATAACTTTACATTCTTATATTGCAAACTAAACAATGTTGAACTCTCTAGAGTCAGATTATCTCCCACAAACAGCCCAGGGCAGGGTGTATACGTTGCCCAAAAAAAAGGTATTAGAATTTGAGTGAAGGTATGACAGATGGCTTTCATGTCGGTTTTTGCCATTTGAACTGGCAAAGGAAAATCCCATCAGCTCTGAAGTGAAGACAGCACAGTGTCTTGTTGCTTCCTGTGTGTGGCAGTACGTGTATGTATGTGAAAGTGAGTGTTTATTTCTGGACATGTGAGATGTCTGAACAAATGATCAAGACAGAACAAGACATACCCTGAGAGAAGCAGAGCAGCTGGGTCTGCTCTAAAGATGAGCCACAGACCAGCCAACATATAACAACACAACTGTGCACTTACACATTCACCAAGAGATATAACAGAGCTCATGGGAAGAGAAATTATAGTCCTGCTACAGTACTGTACAGTTAACCAAAGTCTATAACAGAAGTTTCACATGCACATAAATAACTTAAATGATCCAAGAAAAAATAAAAACAACCAACAGTAATTTCAGCTGTCAATGACTTACCCTTTTCCACACAAGTCTGTTTGTTGTTGTTGTCAGTCCTTCATTCCAGCAAGGCAAGTTTGTTCCTCAGATTTCTCACGTCTCAAGATGGAGGCAAAAGCTCTCCAAACACAATTCCTCTGCTCTGAGTTTTTGTTGTGAGTCTACCAGGTCCAGTTCTGCCTCTCTCCTGCTGTCTGCTGCATGAGCTACTAACATGACAACACTGATAAACAACCAGTAGGAAGGAGAGAAACCGGTGAGAGCTGAAACACACAGGTGCATGCAGACTCCCAGAGAATACAGAGAGAAGCATAGAGAGCTCAGAGGAGCACAGTATGAAACGGCTCCTTTGCCAGTGGTTCCCCTTCTGTGGGACTACAACCTTACTCCACCTACCCCCTCCTCTCCGCACCAACCCTCCCTTTCTCCCAAACAGCTCAAAGACATAACAGAGGGACTCAGAAGTTGCTGTTTCTTCAAGTTTTTCCTGTGAACACAGTCTAAAGTACAGTACAGAAGTGCTGTCTTTTTGGTTGCATAACTAGCTGAACTTATGTACAACACACTTGAGAAGTAACAGTGTGAATTGTTCTTTCATTCACACTTTATAGATAGAGTTACAATAACAGTGTTACAATAGCACCCCTTGCTTGACACAATCACCGGTAATACTGCTATCCCTTGATCTTTGCATCTGTGCAACAAAGTAGAAGGGAAAAGAAAGCACTAACGCTTCAGTGTTTACCTTTATGTCATCAGGCATAAACAAATTATCAGAGCATGGATATATTCCTCCAAATCTTGTTTATTCCTTACCATTTAGAAAAACATACCTTTCTTTGTTATAGACTCAGAATCAAACATGCAAAATCAAAACACTGCAAGACTGCACTAGAAAATTGTGGGGTCTTCACTGAGTATTGAAATGTCTAAACTTTTACATGCTGTCATTACAAAGTGATTTTTCTGTTGTTTTGTTTGTTTTGGTTTTTATCTGAATATAAAATCTATACACTAATTGCTGACATGTCAGTTCAAAAATCAGATTTAAAAGCCCATTTTCCTGACACTGAAGTGTCATAAGATTTATTTATTTATTTTTTAAGAAAAAGAATCAGCATGAAGGTTTTTAATAAAACCAGTGAATGTCTCCCTTGGATAAAGTTGGCCTCAGACAATCCTGCTAGATCTCATTCCCTAGGTCTCATTTATCATTTTTAAGAACCATTCCTGTCTACCTAGTTATATCAAAGAAGAACAAAATTTTTTTACAATATCCAAAATTCTTTCATTTCTTTGGTACCACTACAACAGATTTTTTTTTTTTTTACTATTTTTTCAGGAAAGTCTATCTAGAAAGCCAGACTCACTTAATCAGGAAAGGTTTTCCTCAGAGGTGGCATCTCTGTGTATGTGCCTGACAAACCAGCATTTCACAGAGTGCGGTTTATTCGTGTGTCCTTGTTCTTGTACTCTGAAGGCACTTAAGCCTTGGTAATATGTAGAGGCCTCACTAACTCGTGACAGCTGTGTCCAACCTTATTATTGGTCAGGACCAGGCCTGCTGTTCAAAGGCTAAAAGTACATCTGTGATTATTGACCCCTTAAAAGAAGGTTTAAAGCATTTTTAAAAAATATGTATATTTCATTTATATTACACATCTGCTTTAAGTCAATAATACCCTAACATTTAATCTAAACAATAAACCAATTTAACAATGCTATGTCAAACTAATTTATAAACCTTGTATTACCCATTCTGCTTTGGCTGAATGGCAAATTCATGAATACATTCAAACTCTTTGTCACTGTGAGCCAATGACACTTTGGAAAACCACCAAACAACTCTTTACCCATCTTGTCTTTACTATATCCATTATATCCAAATGTTTTCTTTTGCTTTATATGATGTCATGATAGCACTGAGGCAGTTCAACTGTAGTTTGTGCTGTTTTGTGTTCACTAAGTCAATTACACTGGCATATTCAACTGATGAAGTAATGTCATGCTGAAGATCATGACATGACCAGCTGTGCTTGGTCCCCTCCTTCACCTAACATTATTTTCTTACATTCATTTTTCTACAACTTTATCTCAAAGCACCAGAGGGTTTCACTACGCCGCAGTCACCTGATATACAGTAGTTACTATATTATCTCATCTAAGTCATACCTTCTACATTATTGTTGACTTGCAATTTGGAGATTTTCCATGAACTAGGTAAATGACCTCTAACTTGTTCGATAACTTAAAGTACTCCACGATTTAGTCTTTTGTGTCCAAGTGTGCTGGCTGATGTCTTCACCAGCATAGAGTCTGGAAGACTTAAACGGCAACTACTTTAGACACTTCCGATTTACAGACTGCCAAAGCTGTTCAACAACGTGCCTGACAACCCTAAATGAGTCCAACGAGAAGAACAGAATCTGTTGCCAGAACTCACCAAGAGACATGAGATTCTTCGAACAGTGACTTAGCCATCATACTTGTTTACACGTGACCTAGGCTGAATAAGATGACACATAACGATTTCAACAGCTCATATTACTTGCAGCAGGTTTAAATTAATTCAATTTACATTTAAACAAGCATGGTCAAGCATGACCTTTTAAAATTAGCTATCTTCACTTTAAAGGGGAAGCTTCCTATTAATATGTTGTAAACCACTGATGAATAATGACAGTGTTACACTTTTTCACTCAATCAAAAATGACCTTAAAAACAATAATAAGCAGAGGTTTACATAATTTCAGAAACTGATCTAAATATTTTTATCACTACCAAATAAATGCATATTACTAGAAGAGGAAATGTGTGACATACCAAATATCCACTGATATAAAACTAAAACCACAACTTTAGCCTTATTCCGACGGGATTATTATTACCTGGGGATCACATATAATAAATAAATTACCCCCGATGTCTGTTTTTTCTGTTGTGCATTGACATGGGATGACTGAAGTCTGAGATTTGACTGAAATTCACAGACATCTAGCAGATATGATGTCAAAGCGCTGCGTATTGCGCAACATCTGCTCATGCGAGCTGTGTTTCCATCAGCAGCACATGATCATTCACAGACAAATGTGTTGAAATAACTGGTGGACAATCATTATGCTTTAAGAACTTGCTCCATGTCCGCATGTTGTCCAAAATAAATGTTTCTCGCCGATGGAAAATGCCATTTATGGATTTTTCATATATAGTAGTCCATATGATTGGTGAAACTTCCCCTGATCACTCCAACTCCAAAGTTAATGCTTTATAAATTATTATACACATAGTTATTTGGAAGGAAAACCTATTTTCAGCCTCCAATCTTTGCCAAAAAGGAAATGAAATGCATCTAGTCCTGCCAAATCATGTGTCATTTCTCTCCAAATCACAGGGATGCCTATTTGCATTGGATTAGTATCATCAGAGGAGCCCAGAGTTTACCAAATTATAGTAGGTAATTTGCGGGAGAATTATTACATCGCAAATCACAGACATGGCCGATTCACACGGGATTAAAATCACAGACAATCTCTGTAATTATTACAAATTACATGTGGTCCCGAATCCCGTCAGAATAGGGCTTTAGATTACTAAAGAAAATCATACATAGCTGGCACTACCTTGTGCCCCTTTCACACTGGCGCCTACTTAGCCCAGCCCAGCACCACACCACCCGATTCGTTTGTGTTCAATTACTATTTTCCCAGGGGATGTAGATACACTTTTAACACCGACTCTGTTGTGGTTCTAAAGGAGCCCAGTAGGGCCAAAAATGGTGGCGTATCCAGATTGCAGGCCATTTTTGGCCAGAATCTGACGTCACGAGATGAGTCATGAATGCGACTCCCGACCGCGTATCTTTAAAAACCCCAGCAGCAACCAGAGAAAACATTAGCAACAGCAGAGGCACAGCAAGAAGAGAAGAGATGGAGTCCCAAAAAAAACTAACAGCAGGTAAATAACGAACTCGACTTCCTCCATTGTTGTTCAGTGTGTGTGTGTCGCAAACAAATGACTGCACGAAACCTCGCTACGATGACCCCACCCACACTGAAGATGGCCTCAATATCCCTCATCTGTAATGTAAATAAATAAAACTGGGGTAGTGTGATGTCGGCCCAATGACGACCGGGCTAAGTAGGTGCTAGTGATGAAGGGGCATTCGAGGTAAGATTCCCTTAGGTTATAAATAATTTGAAAAAAAGGGGGGATTAAAAGGGCACAAAAAACTTAATCTTAGTTTAAAGTTTGACACTGAATTCCAATTGGTTTGTTTAAGGGTTAGCTGTTTATTGTGAGTGTGGTAAGTTAGCTCCAAATTTTACAAATTAATTCCACAATATAAAAAAAAATTCAAATTTATCAACATATTGCTTTGTTATTAAAAGTCCTAATAAAGATCCAAATATGAATTAATCAGTTTAAATATTTTCATCCATTTACACAGGAATACGTTTTTAAAAATATGTGTAGTAACAGAACATACACCACCTGTGTGTGAGAGTAGTCAGGTGTTTAACCCCAACCACAGGTGGACAATCCAGGTGCCATAAAGTAAAAATCCTGCCAAGTCTTTGGATCTGCCTGTATGTTTAGAACAAGCGTTTTCACCAAGAAGCTCATCTACCTGTCAGAGGAACTGTGCTAATTAATTTCAGCTTGTTCCATGATTGGTTGGAACAACTGCCAGAGACCAGGGATGTCCACCTCTGACTGCAACCTACTTCCTGGGCCACAGCAAATAGATGCATTTGATGCAGACACATTAATAAGCAAGTGCCAAACTCAGATTCCTTATTATGTTGTAAACTGAAAAAAATGTTAGTGTTTTACCAGATTAAACGTTTGTTTTCAACCTGGTCCATTAGGTTGCTGCTGAAAGATGAACTTACAATAAAAATAAAAGAATTAATAATGCAAAGCAACTAACATTTACAGTGCCACTCCTTAGGTTAGAGGAGGAAAAGAATATTTTAACAATGATTTAAAAATGTATGTGTGCATCTGAAATTAAGGGCACAGAGCCCCCAATTTGAAATAAATTAAAGCCTGCAAGGTTTCTGTTCCTCAAGCAAGAATGAATCAAATAGATTAGAAATATAAATAAACACAGAGCACAGAGCAGAGAAAGTATAACGATTGCTGGCCCATTTCAGGCATACCTGAAAGAGAACAGATTCTGATGCTAGTCAACAGCACCATCTAGTGTTTATTTGTCCATCTCTGGCATTCATCCATAGGTGTGTCTAACAGATGCAAAGTCCATTTGATGAAACGTCTTGTATAAACTTCTAATATATGGCATAACATATCTTTACATGACTTTTCCTATAGACTCATGATCTATTCAGTAAGCGTGATCTTTCTGATCTATAAGATTAATCTTATTTGCCATGTCTGTATAGCAGAGGAGGGAATTGTGGAGTCAACAAGTCATCTCCAAGCCTTGTATTTATTCTGCCCAGTCACTGAACTAGGCGAGTCTAACTGACATAATTTATACAGATTGGACTCACCTGGTTCAGTGGCTGGGCAGAACAAATACATGGTATGGAGATGAGTTTTTGACTCCACGCTTCCCATCTCTCCAAGACTATATTTGTTTTACTTGAGGTCGCTAATTCTAAAGTAAGCGCCGTCATATCTTTAGCAAACATGGAAGACGTTTGCATTTCTTTAGCTATCTGCTTTGAAACTACAAAGTGATAACATGGGTGCATATTCAAAATTTTATTTATGTGCTAGAACAGGGGTGGGCAACTCCGGTCCTCGGTATCCTGCAAGTACAGTGTTTGGAGTTTCCCTGCTGCAACAAACACACACACACGTTTGTTTTCATATCCACGTGGGATACATCCATTGACATAATGCATTCCCTAGCCCCTTACCCTAAACCTAACACGCATAACTGATTGCCTAAACCTAACCCTAGTCCTAACCCTGACCAAAACCTAATTGTAACTTAATCTCTAAAACCTAACCTTGACCCTCAAAATGAGGTTCGTACCCGTGGGGACCTGGAAAATATCCCCACGAGGGTAAGACGTCCCCACGGTGATGGTAAAAATCCGGTACATGGTCCCCACAATGTTTCAAAAACGCGCTCGCACACACACACTTGACTCCAATCACAACGTGTGTTGCCACAAGGAAACTCCTGCAGGATGCTGAGGACCAGAGTTGCCCACCCCTGTGCTAGGTTTATTATGTTCTGTTTTAAGTTTACCTTTGGCATTTAATTCCTTTTTAATTTAACTCCGAAATATTAACTAAACCATAAATCAGTTAAAAAGTAGAACACTAACGCCTGTTACAATAATAACTAAGCTGTACACCTTAGCCTAAAATTATACCTTCAGTCAAGCAAGACAGTTAGTACTCTGCATACTTTTGCCTCAAATTTATCGTTGCTGCTTTTCAGAGATATTTTTTAAGTTCTGACTAAAGCGCCCTTCTCATTCCTAACATCCAGTTAGCTACATACAAGCTACATACTCTTGAACTGATAACTCCTTACCTGCCCCGACACTTTGAAAAAAGAAAAAACGAAAAGAAAGATTCAGTACGCTTACATTTAAAATGCAAATGTATGATTATAAAATGCCTCACCTGAAAAGCATAAAAAACTTTAGCGAGGCATCCCTGGTTAGTTGGTCGCCATTAATGTCAGTAACGTCAAATCTACAAACTACGCAATTGGCTTTCACGTGCACTACGTCCTCTCCAGTTGGCAGGCAGAAGGGCTCATGTAGACGTTTGAAAATAAGTAAATTGACAAATAGATAACGCACCAAGTATAAATATGTGTAAATATTGTTTTCACAAACTGGTCAAAGTGACTAGTAGACCTTTTCAAAAACGTATTACAGAATATTAATCATGGTTGTGTGCTCCATTTCATAAAAAGGCCCCCTTTTGTGCACGCTTGTTCAACGATACACAGCTTTCTATGACTGAAAGGAACTGCACCATTATATATAGAAGGCTCTGGCAAACAAGTCATGAATGCTGTGAGGAGGTTGGGGGGTGTCTTTAACCGAACTTATTGTCCCATATTGCAGCAGGTGCTCTGTAATTGTGAATTTTGGTTATGTTTTCAGTGATTGTTTCGTTGAGTTGGTACCCCCCTCATGTTTTAGTAGGATTGCGGACAAAGCTCACCGTAGCTTTGAGCAGATTTTTGCCTGCATAAAAAAAAGTGTGATGTTTGTAAAGAACACAAACAGGCTGAAATGCATGGGCTTTTATAGCGCTATGGCCTGGCTTTATTCATTTTTGTGGTATCAATAGCTTTTCAGAGTCATACAGTAAATAACTGGAACAAGCAGTGAGCACTTAAATCATCTGATGTAATGAAGAAAAAAAAAAAAAGAAAAAAAAAAAAAAAAAAACTAATGAATGCACCAAATACTTTAAAAGCAGTGTGTGGTTATGAGGCTTACAGAGTGTCAGGGTCATGATAAACAAGCAAAGAAATTTTTTAGTCAGGCACCAAGATATAAATAGCAACCAACATAATTTGTAGGTCATTTTTTTGTCATATGGACTTGATTGCCTCCAGATAAATACCGTGGACTGTGGCTTAGAAGATGGTTAATATATTCATGTGGGCACATACATGTCATGGTGGAACTAAATGATATGACACAGGCATATAACGAGTATAATAGGCTACCCACCTCAGCACCAGAAACAATGAAGATCAGTGCTCCCCTGTCTGATTGTCAACCATTCTTTTGTGCTTTTTCACAAGGGGGTTGTCGCTTCAAGTTAAATTATAATTTCTGACACATGGAAAAATAATTCTGTTGTACAAGCTTTTCTTGACTAATTCTTGTCACAGTGTGTGAGAAGGCAGCAAAGCACAAAGTCTTAACTGCCAACACCAAACCTGAAGAGGGGCCACAGACAGAACTTAGCATGACTATAAACCTGATTCATCACATCCCTCTGGACATATCCAAATATTATGTAACACCTCCACAATCGGGGTAAAGAAGTTCACCCAGAGACCGGAGAAAAAGTGCCACCCAAACTGTAGCTCTTTCTTGCTGTGCTTACCACACAGACTGTATTTTGTCCTTCCTGAGCAGCACATCCGAATACATTTGCTTCAATTATCTGTTCTTTTTTTGTGTTTTTCTTTTGCAAGATGTCTGACATAAGCCATTGTCTTAGTTCTTTTGGTCATTGGGCAGGAGTTCTAACAATGTAGGAAGAAATAAATACTTTTCAGCAGTTCAGGCTAAAAAAAAAAAAAAAAAAAAAGACAAGAGGACCAAAGAGAACATCCTTCAGTCTTGTATTAGCATTTCCCTCCAGTTGAAACTGTGATTGGGTCCATGTGTCAGAGGCAAGATGGGTGGGTCAACCAGCTGCCACACCCCTGTGTCTCCCATTTCTTCACAAGCACAAAACCCCAAGTAAGGAATCTGCAAATAAATAAATAAAAGGTGGGATGCTTGCAAAGAAAAATATGTGAATATATGAGAACTGTTAAAGAAACTGTAGAAATTAAGTGTGTTAGAGTTTAAGCAAACTGACCTTTCGGACAACTTGGACAAAATCCTTGGAGTTTTGGGGGTTGAGGCCTTGTATCTGGCGAGTGCAAGCCTCGAGGGAAGAAGCATGAGCCACAATCAGGACCGTGTTTCCTGTGTGAACGAGGTAGAGAACTTGAAGAACGCATTCCATACATACCATTAGCTTATTTTACAGTATGGCCTCAGCAGCTACTGGTACTATTCAGGCTAGTTAAATTCTATCCGTGCAAAGATCAGAACAAAATATATTTTAAAAAGTACTTTATAAAACTACAATTTTGTACAATCCTACCTCTATGACAATTTTGCTGAAATAAAAGCATTCCATTGTGGCCTCTTTATGAGAAAATGTCTGTTTTAGCTGATAAATGTTGCAAATATTTGATGTTTAGTTCCTTTGGTATTAAACTGATACGTTCAAATGAAACTTTACCCAGATTTTTGCACTCTGTCAGGATCTCTCGGGTCACTTGGAAGCTCCTGCTGATGTAGGTGTCATAGGACTCGGACACAGCCAACTTACTTATGGGAATATGAGGTCTGGGGACAAATTGATAAAAAGAAGAGATTCAATTATATCACAACATCACAGGTGAAAAAAATACTGCAATGTTGTTGATGCTCTGCACCTGTATGTTGTATCCACACTCAGGTTAGCAGTAACCAGCTCAGCCAGGGGGATCCAGGTGGGTAAACATGTGCCTGAAACCCATTTGGTCCATTCAAATAAACCAGGCTCCACCCGGATTTTTATCTTTCCCTCCTGCTGGAGACCTGACACAAAATCAAAGAGGAAATAAGCTGCCAGAGAGGAAAGTATTTCCCAGAAATATTTGTACAGCTACTTTTGTTTATTTTGTCTCAAGTACAAAAAAGGCTTTTGGTGCATTGAGGCTGTTTTGCTGTTCTTTTATGCTCGTTACAGATTAAAAAAAAAAAAAAAAACAGGACTTGAACAGTTTGAAGGTTTAAACAAAGGTGATATTTGAAGGAAAACTTATGCTGTGTTGAAAAAAGTAAATAAAAGTGTATATGAATGGGAAAAGTGTTAGCTCTCTGGCTTAACTTTTCCTTTTCAGTGTATTTTTTTTCCCTAATGAGGTCTTCTGGTACCCCAGTTTTTGTTGTAATGCATTATACAGTACATGAAGACAAATCCTAATAACATCAAGGTCAAACTAAAAGTTACAAACATTTTTTCAGACAGTTATAAGAGTAATCAGAGAGAACCTGATCAGATGCTTGATGCCGACCTGCAGTAAGAGTATAAATGAGGTGAATGAAGATAAGGTCTCACCCTGTAGAATGTTCTGAGCAGTCTGGATGCAGCGAAGAGAAGGAGAGCAGTAAACAAAGTCTATCGCTGTGTTGCTTTCCAACAGGGCTTCACCTGGGAGGGGCCAAAACACAAGATGACACAATTGGCATGCTTTTTTATCTTTCTTTTTTTTTTTTTTGAGGAAATGTAATCCTTACCTTATTTACCCATTCTTAAAACAAGAAATCTTTTAGCAACCTTGCTTTGCATTGGTAAACAACATCCAAATAAAGTTAACATGAAAGCTACAGACCTACAAGACGCGCTTGGGTGGATCCAAACACAGTAATTGGACAATCTTTCTCATAGTCCCGGTGACCACCACTCCTAGCTGGTAGGCTGGACGGCATGTTGAGATTAGACCGAATGTAGCGACCTGCACATAAAAAAATTGGTCTTACAGTGGAAAAATAATAATAATCCCCAAAGGACCTAATGTCAAACCTTTGTATAAAATTGTAATCTCTAAATGATGACCTTTGGAATCAAAACACTGAGTGACCCAGTGTTTCCCGAACACGACATCCATCCTTTCGCCATGCCGACACACAAACAGTCTCATATTGGACAGGGAGGCCTGGCCACTTGGCCTTGATACCTAAGATTACAATATATTAAAAATCATGAGGTGTTAAAGACAACTGAAGCAATTTTTATCAGAAGCTTCTTTCCTCAAATCTACACAGTAATACAGTGGCTGCTGCTATAATTTACCTGCATAGGAGGACAGAGGCCAGAAAGGCTGGAAGCATCCATAAAGCTGTCAAGTAGGCTGTCATTCATCTGTCCATCGAATAATAACCCACTCACAGTGCTACCAGAGTTAGATGGAGAGGCACAGTTGAGAAAGGAGTAAGACCTGGCAATCAGACAAGTAAAAAAGGTACTCAGATAAATTCATCCATAGGGCTTTAAATAGGACACAGTTATTCACTCATCACGATCTTACCCATGGACAACCCATGTGTCAGACTCATCAGCACGACTAACATAGTTCTCAGGCAGCAGGCCGGACAGCCCTGTGCCCAGCGAAGTGCCGTACACCCAGCCCTCACTGGCAGTGCTCTGCTCCACCGGAGACATGAAGATGAAGTCTCCTTGCAACAGCTCAAGCTCATCGTCGTTCTGAGGCACATACGGGTACATGACTTGCAGCGTCTACAGGGAGCAAACAGTTAACAGCCATTAAAAGAGGGGTCATCTCAGAGCTTAGAGAAACAGCAGAAGAGGGGCAGAGTTTGTTAAGAGTAGGTTCTCAATTTAAAGAGGGACAAATTACCTCATGATTAGCAAAGCGAATGTCTCTGGATAAGAGCACAGCCAGCCAATCACAGCCTGAAGACGCATCCACATTTTTGGCCAACTTTTCCAAAACTGGGAGGTGACTGGCTTGAAAGTGGTAAGCCAAGGTGACATGAAGTTGCTTCTTATGGGGCTCAACGTGAGCATCTGGAAAAAATGAAAAAGATGGGGGGGGGGGGGGGGGAAAGTATGATATAAATTCATAGCAATACCACCCCATTCACATTCCACAAAAGCTCCCATCTTATAGAGAATGTTCAGAGATCTCCTGTACTCTGATAACTGCCCATAGATTTTGTTTGGTGTGTATGATTAATAATCATTAGTAAATTAATTTGGAGTCTCTTGGTTTAAATCACAATGCAAAAAAGACATAATTATTACAAAAGGATTTCATTCTAAAATACAAGATGTTGGCTTAGACACAAAGAGAACTCAAACCTGCTTTTGATTCTGCTTCAGTGGCAAAATCAGCAGCGAAACTCTTCAGAACCTCCGCCATCTGCTCCTCTACAAAAAGCCCTATGAAGGTTGAGGAGGTGTAGAGCTCAAGTGGGAGGGGCATGGGTATGCGACCCTTCCACTTGGCCACAGTGGTCTGGAGAGCATCAGACAGAGCCTCCACCTTCGCATCAGCACACTAAGGATAGTGAAGACAGCAAAACAAGAAAGTCAGCAACCAGCATTGGAACCTCTTGTTCAGACTGCTAACTGTTAAAAGTGTTTGGTTTTCTGGTTAATTTGGTTCTTGTTGGTTTTCTGTTGCCGCTGTAGGGGCAAGTATGGGTCAGTTTTGCATCTTCCTGTTATTTAAAGCCCTCTAGCACAAAAAAACAACATATATGGGATTATTTTGCTAACACATACCTTGAGCTCTATACAATATTGTGCAAAAAATTTGCCAGACGACTGTAGATTCTTTTCTGTCTGAAAAAAACTAACATCAGCAACAAGACAGAGCCCTGATCTCAACACCATGGTGTCTTGCCAAAAGGCCTCTAACCAAAAGCAGCATATTTTATATGTAGTACAGTATGGCAATCACCACCACAAGTTTTTAGGGTTCAGCTTTGTGCCAACCCAAACAACAAAGTTTCATGGCAATCCACCAAATAGCTCTAACGATATTAAAGTAGGACTTAAATTGGCTCAATAACTTACTGATTGATACTGATATCTTTAGAGTCAACAGTACAACTGAAGAAAAAAAAAAGTGCACCAAAAACTTGTCACCAACTGTACGAAGACACGTGTCATTGACATGGTTGTTTGTGTTATTTTTTAATTAGCAGGAAAGTCACAGAGAAAATATATATATATATATATATATATATATATATATATAAAACTATACTCAAAATTAAAACCCTCATGACCATTTTTACAGAAGTAAGGTAGTTAATCCACACCCAGATCCATTTCTTCAGCCTTGACACAGGTTTAAAGTCTTAACGGAATGGTGCTTCTTATGCAAAGTGTACATGTCTGAGCAAATGGGAATCATAGACAGACTGCACCCACAAAGAGGAACTTGGATCACAGTCTGAAATTAATAAACGGCAATTTTAAGACCAAAGGCTAAAGAGGATTTACCAGCATGTATTAACTTGATCACTTCTCTTTTGAGGAGATCATTAATTCTCCCCAAGTCTTCCACTGCATTGTAAGACGTTAACTAAGAACTAAAAATGTGGTGCATGTTAGCACAACACAAGTTCAAACAGTGAGACTTACCATAAAAAACTGGCAGAGGGTGATATGAGGAAAGATGTTGTGTGCCTTGTTCTTGCCACAGGAAAGGCGGGACTGCTTCCAGAAGTGTGTCAGCTGCTGAAGCAGCGGCCCACTGGGTCGCAGGTATAACACATACTCTCTGGGCAGTGGGTCATCCAGAAAAGGATCATCCAAATGGGAGAAGAGCCTGGAGCGAGCGAGGTGGTAAAAAGAAAGTGGCAAGTGGAGATTGAGAAACAGATTGTCCAGCAGAGGGCAGTAATTTGCTACAGTACAGTAACACATGACAACAGCAGGAGTGGGGTCACTACACGTTGACCATTGATGGACTTTTTTTTCCTGTTAAGCATTAACAACCATGAAAGTGAAAGAGTAAATGTGTGTGTGTGTGTTTGTTGAGCTCACCAGTCACAAGCTGCCTGGACATTCTTGCCTCCTGTCGAAACTAAAGCTTTCAAGCTGCAAAGAGAATAATAAAAAAAAAAAAAACATCAAAGCATGTCACAAAATCAGTTCTCTCTCTTCCAAACATGATTTATCTGAAGGAGTTTGCAGTGCTTCCACAAGACAAAGAGCAAACATGCCAAGAGAGCAGTGAAATGACAACACGCACACAATAATTAATAACAGAAGTTCATTATTCATAGCAGGGGTTCATGAAACAGAGCTGGCAGTGATTTGAAGCAGCCTTATTCTCTGCTAGGAAAAGATTAGGAAATCTGATTCCATCATTAATTTAAGCCTGCTCTCCTACTCAGATACAAACCCCCACATTCACAGCTTACTGGGCTTCAGTTTGAATATGACTCCTAACATTAATATGATGCATAAGGGTTAAGTCTATGATTAAGTAATAACCAAAAGTGTCAGGAGAGAGTTTCTGGAGCAAATCAGCTCAATTTGTTAAACAATTTATTTCCTCAGCAGCCATTTGTCATAAAATTTAGCCCTTATACATTTATATTATATACATAAACATTTATATTATATATACAATATATATATAAGCTTTCCACATTTGTCACAAGTCAGGCTCCTAAAATACTATAAGTTTTAGGGCTTTGACAGAACTTATGTCAAAATAGAAGAGAACACCATCACCCAAGAGTAATACCTTGCTGTGGGGTGACAGTGTTGACCACCACATCACCATTTATTGCTCTCAGACAATGCAGTCAGGTACAGGTAGAGTTGCATTGTATATGAGGAGAAAAATGTAATTCATTTTAATATAAGTCCAATATATAACAAAATGTAGACTAAGAGAGTCTGAAAACCTCTGGTTGATATCAACACTTAATACTGGGCCTTGAATTTTGATGTAATGGTATTAAACAAAAAGAAGGAGAAAGAAAATGATCATTTTCATGTCTTATAGCACAAAATCTGTGTCATTTCATATCTGTAACTTTTTCAACCTTCTCGAAACAAAGAGCTGATTGCTGGATTACTCTTGAGTGCTCAAAATCTAATTAGTGTCTTTTTATAAAGCCTCTGGTATTGCAGTCTGCCTCTAAAGGGATCTTAAACCAATCTGCTGATTTGTGCAGCTTTGACAGGTCTCATGCAGAGTTTCCTTGTGTGACTATAATTCACCATTCTTAGCTTCTTTCAGTCAGTCTGGCACTCATTATAAACTTATCCATCATGTACATTTATATATATATATATATATATATATATATATATATATATATATATATATATATATATATATACTGTATACATTTCCCCCTTCCATATCTGGCACACGGGTTGGTTAGTCACATCTCTGTTCTCTGTGTAAGGAGTGCTCCGTACATTGTGATTCATCTGGATTTCTTTTTTTTGTACATCTGTTATTGCTGGACAACTGGTAAATAATCAAAGACTGTGATAACTATTGTCTCCTTTGTATTTATTCTTAAAAGTCAAACTCGAAGCTATGCGACTCCGTCTCCTTTCAGCCGAAGTTCTTTGTGCATTATGTGAAAATAAAGCACAGCCACAAGCCTGTAAATCATCCATTCATTGCATTCGCCAAACAAAAAACAAAACCCTGTGCTGTCCCATAAGACACCCATTCTTGTCACAGCTCTGCCAAGGCCGCCATGGAGGATCAAAGTACAAATCTAAATTAAAAAATTAGCAATTTCTCTCTTCTTTTTTTTTTTTTTTGGGGGGGGGGGTTAAAGGTTCTGCTTGACTTGACTTTATTCATAACATGATACAGATATGTGGAAGCAACTCTGTAAGTGACAACGCTGACAGTGTTCAATGAGCCGCTGTAGCGTCCAAATTCAATTAGCTATTTTTAAATTTGTCCCACTGAGAGGGTCCTAGATACAGAGAACCCCAAACCCTGGGGCAGGGTGCCCTGACAGAGCATAGGATGCAAGATTGGAGCACCAAGCCTACAGGACCATGACAGATGGCTTACGCAGATCTGATACAGCAGACATGCATGCAGTTATACGCAGGGAAAGCTCCTCAAAAATATCTGCGGTCCAAGCAGAGAAACTCTTCTCTTCATTCATCTGAACTGATCTCCCACATTCAGATCCAACAACATATTAAATGACCCAGTTCCTGACATGCAGAAGGCTTAAAACACAGAGCCATTTGTTGGCAACAATCGTCTTATTCTAGGATTCCACCTGGTACTGTGTGGAGGATGAAAACAAAGGGATTTTTTTTTTTTTTTTTTTTTTTTCAGGAAGCATGACGGGATTACAAGCAGATGTGACCGAGGCATCACAAAAATCAAATCCAGGCTAGAACACAGGATTGATTGCTGTTTATCTTAGTGGTACTTCATGCGAGTAAACCTTTGTGACATGAAAAAAAAAGAAAGGTGTTACTCATTGTCACTAAGCAAACCAACATACACGAAGCAATAGCACTTGAATTAAATCTGTTCTTTTTCAGGCTTCTGAAATGAAAGGAAACTCTGTTCTGGGTATAAATATTAGTACAGTGTTTACCAGCAGCTGTAATGTGGTATTTGCCAATCATCCTTATTGAAATGCAGCACCAAGCAGACAAACGGATTAATCTGTATGTTATCTGACAACTTCTTTTTTTATAATGCAATTCCTTATTAGCGTTTAGAACAAAGGGAAGTACGTGTTCTGGTCTGGTAAAGAATGACATATCTGAAAGCTCTGTCAGATAACTGCTTTAAGAAAGGCAGAAACTGACATACAATAAAAATATTCAAGGTCAGGGTTCAGTTTTAAAACAACATAAAAGTCATGCTAACAGGAAACACTGCACGATATGTCAGAGGCCCATTTGTTTGCAGCGCATCATTATCTAAGTATCTGTTGCCCCACTAGAAGAGGCGTATTGAGTAGAAGGGTCAGAAATGTTGAGACCCCAATACCACAGACCACCTTCCACTGCATCCTGTCATGCAGCACAAATATAAATCTAGAGCAAGATGAGTCATTGACTTGCTAGCTACCACTTGTGTTGTTTTAAGCAGCAGATAACATCTACACAAACTCTTTTCTGACAGCATTAGCTTTTATACATAAAGAATGATGTAGTAACAAAGCTACCGCTACACCCTGTTGGAAACCTCTGAAGTTCTGCAAAATATTACAGCCTCTATTCTACCAATAAGCTTTATCTGAATGCAGGCATCACGAAGGAGGTCAACGAGCACATGAACCTGATGCATTTTGTCTTCAAAGTGACTTAATCAGCTCAGAGGCGTGTACAACATAAAATATGAAAATCTTGCAAAGTGCATAACAAATAACTAATAAAGGAGGAGACTGTTGCTAATGCATGCAAAGTTAGTTTCATGTCTGCAGCGAGGCACTTGATAATTGATGATTCTATATCTAGGTCATAAATAAGACTGGTAGATGTTTTAAGTGCTGCATTTGGAAGGATGTCTTCTTGTCAGAACTGTAAAAATCTTTACTGAAGAAATTGTCCCAAGTTACACTGGTTCGTGAAAAGATGTTAGATCGTGTCCACTCCAAAAAAAAGAAAAAAAAAAAGCCTAATTAATGAGAATTACAATTACCACCCAGTTACTTTAACCTACAACATCTGGATGGAGTAATGGCGTAGAGACCTAAGGAAGAGGTAAAGGACCACGCCTATCCCAATCCAAAGAAATGGGGCACTCATGGTGCAATTCTTATTTCAGTGTTGTTGCATTGTAAAATGCAGCATCTAGGATCCTACAGCTAATGCCAAGCTGAGCTTAGCATTTAATACTTTGCAGTCAATCCTCTTGCAGAGAAACTCAATAGCACATCTGTCAACTTAAGTGGTATCAAGTGAGTTCACCGGTTTCCTTTGAGCAACAGAAAGCAAAATGGCAAAGACTCAAGTTGATATTGACACAGCTCGTCCTTGTGCTGGTGGACTGTCTGAAAATAACTTCCAAAATCTAATATATATGTGTGTCCTCCAAGAAACTAACTTTTGCCCAAATAGCTTTCAAGAAATGCTCTCCAGCTCCAGCCTCTTGTTCAAACATGCTACCAACATAGGAACAACTGAATGCTGAGTCTCAAACAGTCCACAAACCAGTGGATGGTTCATCCATTCAGTTACATGCTGACATTTTTTTTTTTTAAGTATTCATATGATTGCAGTGCTTTAATGAAGAAATTTAGACATGGTTGTATAATTTCAGCAAATTTTTCTCTTTCTTTCTTTCTCTTTCTTTTTTTGCCATTTCTGTGTTGTGGTGTGTAGTTCTGCTAAGCGGTGGGTGGGTGGGGGGGAGCCATGGTTTCAGGGAGCTGCAGCAGGTGAGACAGATTAACACAGCTGCAGCTCGTTGGTGATCACCCCGTTTGTCTTTATCTGCAGTGGCGAGTTGAGGCCCCGGGGTGAAAAGGAAGCAACCTGGGCTGAATGCTGTACCACTGTGTGTTAAATAAAGTCTGCTCAACCCAAGGAACTGTGTGGGGGATGCATCTGCTTGCTGTCACCAAGGCACTATATTATCTTACCTAAGCTCTTTAATGAATGCCATCTCAGATTTCTGTTTCAACTTCTGGAAACTTTAAATAACTGGAGCCATGTATCCTTCAAATCAAAACAGCAGGAAGATAACGGCACAAGCTCTGAGGTGTCAAATAAGAAGGAAGCTGATGTATAACCATCAAACACACCCAAAAGAAAAATGTGCTATAGATGCTCGCACTCTCACAACTTCCTGTGCACAAGATCTGAACTCACCGCATAGCCGAACTCACAAAAATCATATCTCCTACTGAGATCATGGATCTGCAGGGTGGACTCTTTTTTTTTTTTTTTTTTGTAAGAGATTAATTTTCATGTTTCAAACATGTTCCATATGCTCCACTGCTGCTGAAAGTGTCACGGACAAGATGTCTTTTAAGATGGTCCCTTGTAAGAACAGAACAAGTTATTTATAAACTGCATTTCCCGTTCAAAGATAATTAAAGATGACAAAGATTAGTGAATGTGAAGGTTGGGGCTCTCTCTCTCTCTGGGTAAAGAAAATCTAGTGACAGTGGCCTTTGGTGACCGTCTTTCAGTTGGCAAGTGTTTCAATTCCCATTTCCACATTTGACCCCACTACACATCAAATGTCCTGGCTGGCTGGTTTTTTGCATGTTTAGCATGTTTGGTTTTTCATACATGTAAACATTCTCTGGACTGTTTACTACATCAAACTCAGACATTCTCCAGGCTACTCAACAAACTTGATGCAACAAACATTTGCTACATAAACACCAAGCTTTTCATGATGTTACATTAGCCATGGAAAAAAGAAAGACCATCATAAATTAACACACACGCATGTTCACACAAACATGCACATGCGACAACACTTGCAGCTTGATGCTCCCAAGGGCCCCTCCCTGACTCGGCTCAAGAAGAGAAACAAGATTTCCTGTTTACAAGTCAAAGACAAACACGTATCTCTAACCACTTATCACACCAGCAGCACAGACCGAACCGTTTCTCCCCGGCACTCAACTGCACCCAAAGGAGAACCTTACAGCTGAGAAAACATTCTGCTTGTCCACCTCGTCCAGCTTCACTCACGCCTGTCAAGTCGACAGCAAGTCAAACACCCAACTTTATGGCAACAGTTTTAGTAAGTGACTAATCAGTTTGAGTTCTTAAATAAAAAAGCTTGTGTCTGATAACATTTCAATTACTAGAAAAGCACTCGGAGAGCACAGACCTCCACCAAGTAGCTCGACTCCCTTATTTTTGTGTTCTGGATCATAGTATCTGGAATTTTCTCTGGATCCGGATCAACTTTCGAAACATTATAGAACTCATTGAGATCCTAAATTGTAATTTTTTACCAAACACTCGGGCAATTTGTATGGAGTTATTGGAAAAATTTAGCCTATTAGGATGATGTTCATGTAAGACTGTTTAGGTGTTGGTAAGGATGTTTGATGTTCACCATGGGGTGTCGGTCAGAACACACAGGACTCGCCTGTACAGTTTACTGTCTTTACTGGTCACTCTTAATCCCAACAGCACAGTAATGCAACAAATGACAGGCTTACAGGTGAGGAATTCCAGGGCTAGTTAAGGTAAATGCCTGGATGGAAGAGAGTTGGATTGTACAGTACAAAGCTTGATTAGCAATTGGATCTATTTAATTTGAGTCAGGCGTTTGAGCAGTGAGAGATGAAAAACCTGCTAGATTGTAGCCCTCATAGGACCAAATTGAGGAACCCTGTACTGGACAAAATGTGAATGAGAACAACTTCAACACGAATTCAGCTGTATTACAACAAACAGATGTAAAAAGCTCAAACCTATTAGCAGAAAGCTAACTTAACCAATTTTCAAGCAGGTTTTTGCTACTTTCTATTGAAAGATAAATATTTTTGTTGTTTTTGCTATAGACAGAGCAAGACTAGTGTTCAGTCATGTTTAGAAGGAGATGTGCTGCACTGCGCAAACTTGCTTCTGCAGTTTTATATTTACCTTACAAAGAGACTTGTATTGATGTTCACTTTTTGTTTAGGGTCAGCAAATTCACTAACAAGACCAGCTCTTGTGTTGTAGACTCATGAACATTTTTTTCCAGCTGACAAAGCAGCATCTCAGTGCCTCATCTCCAACAAAGCTAGCTGTGTACAGCCGGTGTCTTCTCATTTCACTTCATTATCTCTGAACAAGGAAGATCTGAAGTCCATGAGGTCAGCGCAAGCCAGAGATTGACACAAGTAAAACAGTCAACCACGAGAGCCTTTGTGTCACCAACGGACGCTGATGATAGCATTCATCGAGTTATTATGTCTATCAGAAAGGTTTTAAAACATAAAACGAGTGATATTTTCCAGTTCTGCATACAAACTGAGAAAATGATTCAGCATGATCACTGTACAGGAGGCACAGTGCCAAAATTGAGATGCATCACCTAGTTCTCCTCAAAGTCCCAGGATGTGTCATACGCGACAGAGAACACTGCAAGCATTTCAGAATAGGAACAGTGGGTGGTTGGCAGGCAGATTAATAATGTCTGGGGGGGGGGGGGGGGAACAACAACACAAAATCAAGACAATGTGGTTTTAATTAAGGCTGGAAATTCAATTTACAGACAGATCACCTAAAATTTGATATGCCAGAAGGTTAAGTGAGCAAACTCTCTTTTATTATGTAAATCTAATTAATAAACAAGCAGACTGCAAGTTGTGGTACTCCTGTAGTAAGAAAAAAAAATTATGATGGCTCAGTGAGTACACCAAACAACCAGCTAATATAACCTCAAGTGGTGTGTAAATCTGCTTCAGTCTCCCTCAAACTAACATCTCAACAGTCTGCGCTGTAAAGGTCACAAGCCACTTCCGGAAATGAGCAGCTTCCTCTTGGCTGTCTTGAATACAAGCTCAGAGTTTGTTCTTGGTGCATGCATTGGCACCAACGTGTCTCATGTATGCAAAAGTCATATTTTGTTATTATTCTGTACAGGCCTCACATAAACTAAAGTGGCTTCTCGTGATGCTTTTTTTCATGTTATACAACAGTGGAGTTTTGGTTAAGAAAAGGGTTATGAAACGAATGCAAGTAGGAGAACAATGTACCACAGTCAGCATGCACACTGGCTTCCTCTTTAACTCGAGAGGCTGTACATCAGACAGGGTGGAAAAAAATGTGTTTGGTGTTTATGCATTTATCTCAGCTAGATGTGTTTCAGCTCAGTAACCGTGCCGACTTTGATGCCTTTGTTTGAGATCATTGCAGAACATTGAGACAAATTAATCTATAGTAAATACATGAAGAAAAACTCAAAAGTTTTATAGCAGTTATACTGAGTGAAGTGCACTGTCACTCAAGATAAGGTCACATTCTCTTAAATTCTGTCATTTGCATGACCAGCTGCATATTAGGTTGTCTCATTGCGCTCTTAATTAAACTATACATGTTAAAATGCCACCTGTGGCCATTATCACTTCTAAATCTTGAAAAGCAGCTTTCTAAACTAAATGCTTTAAAAAAAATTGTCTGTCAAATGTCTTTTTAATGTGTGAAAATATAAGTGGGACCTGTTTTTCTTCTCCATCAGCCTACGCTGAACATGATAAGAACTCTTGGAGGGAATTCATATTCTTGTTGCTGAAAGAAAGGTTCAGGTTCTTATAGATAAAAAGAGCACAGGCCTTTTGATGAAAAAAAATTTACTAAAAACCTTAAGAGATGAATTGTCTTAAAAACAGCACTCATCCGGAGCTACTTGTGATGGGTCTAAAGTTCATTGTTAATTCATGCTGTCAGAACCAGAGTAGAAGAGCATCAAAACATCTACATTCTGCCCTTAATCCTCATCACATTTTGCTTATCAACTTCCTGCTGTACTCACAACTGACCCATTATTGTTGAGAGCGGCTACACAAAATAAACCTGTAGATGTGAGTTTGTATCCTGCGTCATATTCAAATGTTTTAAAGTTCTCATAAGCCGCATCTACAGCTGAAGGAAGATAGAATCACCTTTTATGCATGGCTAGCCTCTAAAAAAGCCACAGACATCTGGTTTATTTGTTTTTACAGAGTTTCTTGTAATCTAGCCCAATTATACTTGACTAAAACTTCAGTAGTGTCAGTTCAGCTCTTCCCCTCTTTGAAATATCAACAACTGCACCTTTCCCAAGCAGATGTAGTTTCCAAGTAGCGTGGGTCTTCAACCAAACAGCAAAGATTTCACAGGGTGATTTGTGGTATTTTTATACAAAACAGCTAAAACTGCACATATATATGCATCAATATGTTCGCACCTGCTCACTTATAAGATTGTGGTCCATTTCGAATTTGCATACACACTCTGATCTGCTGATAATAGAAGGATGAACCTAAAACAATACAGTCTTAAAAGCTTTTAGAGGACTTGTGCTTTGAATCCAGATAAATGATGGATTTTTTCAGCACTTTGTGCACAGTAAGTATACTGCTAAGACCGCACAGATGCTATAAACAACTAAACGGAAAATCTTGAGGAAAGAAAACTGCAACAAAAAGTTAATATTCAGCCTGTGATACGAGGAAGTACTTCACAAAAACATATCGAACTGCAATTTCATTAAATAGTAAAAGGTTTCCAGGATTGGAGGGGATTCAAAGTCAAAACATTACAGCAGCTACGTTAACAGTTCTCAGAAAATTATATCAGAGTGACCACTTCAAACAGCAAAGAGCTCAGTGAAGATTCAAAAGAAGGTCCTGGGATAAACGTGACACTCTTTGATAATACTTTCAGTCTTTTACTGCAGCCTTAGTATTAGTAAGCTTGTACCATCAAATCTTCAGCAACACAGTGATGCAGTGTGTGGAGCAGCAAACTACAGAGGTAACCTGATGAAACTCTGCCGTCGCACTTTCAGCCGGATCGGTTTGCAGTGCTGCTTCCAACCATCAGCATAGCGATCGAGACCACTGACCATCCAGCTACTATCTGATTACTTAAGTCAATTCCTGGATGAGTCAGCAGAAAATCCCCCTCAGTTAAAACAGAGGGGCTGTATCTGGCTGTGTGTGTGTGTGTGTCTATGATTCATCTTCCCTTCTGCCTGAAAACAAACTCTCAAATATAAAGAAACCTTTGTTCCCCCTAATGGAATGACTGATAACTGATTAAGTATTAATCCTCCTTCCTCTCCCACTTACGAAAGGGGTCTGACAGCAAAATCTGAAATATCACATATCTATTTTGATTATTTACATTTATACGTGACATCTTCACAGGCAGAAAAATGGACCTGAAGGACATGGATTTACAGTTCCTGAAAGTCTTAATAATGGATCCCTCAATTTTTTATTTAAACCGCAAATTTAAACCACTGAAAAATGATAATGTTGAGTCACAATACATCTGATTCTATTTCAAATATTATCCTGACACAAATAGTGCTGTCATCATTGACATGCATGTTTGGTGTGTTGCCAATTAGTTGCATAGTCACTAAATTGATCTGTGTAAATCAATAACGTGATTTTCCCTGAATGATAAGCACAAAGCATGGCTGGGTCACTTGTGCCAATTTCTAGCCATTCACAAGTTCATATTTGTAAGTCATTACAGTTAGTTACAGTGTTGACACTAAATTATTGCTTTAAATGTATGAGTTGTCAAGCAAACAGATGTATCAGATCTCATTCATTTTTCATCATTCATTAGGAGTGAATTGTATTGCACTGATTGCATACATCTTGCAAAAAATGTCAACACATAAAGCATAAGCACTGTCACGCTTCCACTTCTTTTCTTTTCTTTTTTTTTTTTTTTACTCATGGAGTCTGAAACAACGCAAGAAATGTGGAATCTACTGTAATCACGGCACTCTGAAATTACTGCCACCTCAAATAAAAGAAAATTATTTCAGATTTCTTTTGAGACCTTGGAGAGGAACTTTGGGGTACACGACACATACAAAAAGGTCTTTGTATAAGACAAGGTTGCCAAACTCATCTGTGTTATTATATTATGTGGGAGCCAGTGACAGTCCAAACAATGAAAAGGAACATTATGATCATCCATTATATCATTAGGGATAGGTCGTACAGTGAGAAAAGGCAGCGATTATCAAACTGAGCTGCACAGAAATTAAGATTTAATATCTTTTCAGCGCTAGGTCTATAAACAACAGCCATGCTCAGGTGTAAAGACAAGATAATATCATAAAGAAGGCATTCTGACACCAATAAAAATATCACTTCTTAGCTTCCAGGGCAAAAGTAACTTCAGTGAGTGCCATCTTCATTTTTCATGGAGACTGGTTAAATTGGAGTTTTAATTTCCCATCTTTGCCTTTTTCTTTTTTTTTAAATGTTTTATTTTAAAAAATGACAGCTTGATAGAAATATACCAGATTTTTTTTGCAGAATTTACTATCTGCAAAAGATTACAATTTTTACTTTAATTATTAATTGTTGAATGAAGATGCTTTAACACCACAAGCACAAGAACCTGGCAGACTACACACTGTCCTTTTTTCTAGAAAAAAAAAAAAATATATATATATATATATATTACATAATTCATAGACAACAGTAAGGTTTGTTTCCTGGCAACTTCACTGCTTGAAGATGAATGAAAAGAAGTACTGAGAGACACAACCAGGAAATGCCCATGAGATCAGGTTTTCATTGAAAACTAAAGCGAGATAGTGAGTAAAATGCCTGCCTAGGATTATACTGAGCATTTCCAGGACAAACATATAGAATCAACACAGCTGAATCGTGTGCTGTTTGAGTCCATTTTGTGGGTACTTATACTTAATATCTATATAAGTATGTAGCAACACTGTGGTAGCATACAAGACTAAAGAACCAATCTTGTTACAATTACATAAGTATTAGCAAAGTACAATATTATATATATATATATTTATTAATATTAAAGGGTCTCATAAAATCTTACAACCAAGCTATGCTGTGAAGCAAACAATGCAACTGTGGATTTAGGAGGGAACATCAGCTGAAAAGGGGTCATTTGAGAAGACCCCACAGGCTATTACCAGAGGTAACATGCGCAGCAGAGCAGACACGCATCAGCTGCAAAGATGCTTCTGATGAGCAGCTGATGCTGGACTGAAACGCACAGAGATGCAGATAAAAGAAACTTCTAATCTAAGGAGCAATTAAATGGATGCTCGTAATCCTGGTTCAGCCTAGTTTTACTAGTATTTGTGTTTGTGTTGGAACAAAACAGCAGCCAACTCACGCCCTGGTCTTGGGGAAGCCCATGGACACCAGCACGTCAAGAGTGGACCCATGTTTGACGGTGTTCGGCCGGCTCTGGCGCTGCCTCCGCGGTGTCACTTTGGCATACAGGTCCTCTTTTGCTGCCATAACTCACAGCTCCATCGGAATGTCCAGGTCCACGGCTCCTCTGGTGTATTTACATTTATCAAAAAATGAAAATAAAAAAGGAAGGATGGAAAGCGGGAAGCTGCTTATACTGGGTTGGCTTCTTGTAGACGGAAGCACGAAGAAATCACAAACCTCATCGAGGAAGCGAGCATGTTTTGGGTCTGAGCTGGATCAAGCTGCCTCCTGCTCCTAACGGCTCACACATGAAGTCAAAACCATCGGCAGGGGGCTCAGCCATGGGAAGTCACTTCTACTCTCTCAGCCCTGTCCTCGACCGAGGTGAACATATCTGGTTCCTGCCTGCCCCTTACATCCGGTTGACTGAATGAGGAATTAGATGCGACGGCATAAAAATGATGTCTTCTTATGAATGGAGTTTGAGCGAGGGGAGGTTTAGCCTGTTAAAAGGTTGCGGCTCCAACTGCGCGCGCGACCCCTTCAGTTAAAGGGACAGTGTACCGTGTGTGAGGACAGGAAATCTGGGCGTCATTTGAAACGAGGACGCCTGAAACTAAAAGTAACACTCACTCTTTCCGGTGAGACGTTGTTATAACGCATGAGCGACAAAGTAACCAGCTTACTTGTGGCAGTGTGATGAAATGTCCCGTGGTAGGGCTGGATGGTGGAAAAAGTTAGCCACACTTCCTGTCTCTAAAAAAGGATGTCAGTACTTCACGCATGCGCAATGCAGTACCAGTGGAGAAGCACGCCATTATCAGTTGCCATAGTAGCATAAGCATAGTAACATTACCATACAACTTAATGTGTTATAAGTTTGTATATTGGTCTATCTTATCAAATGTATTAATAATAAAGTGTACTTTTAGTGTTTTAGTTTTAATTTTACATTGAAAGCTTTCTGTGAAATAAGTATTATGGGAAACTGAGAATTCTGTAAACAAACCAAGTCATTAAAAAATTGAATTTACACAAGCCACATTATCAACATACAAACTGGGTGATAATGTGGCATGTGTGTAAATTAATCCCTCCTAATTTGATTGAATGTTATTAAAATGTCTAAGATGTGCAACATTGTTAGGAAATATCTATATTTTAAAAAAGCAAGAAAGGCAAAAAAATAAATGCAAGACTATTGTTCTAAGCTCCCAAATTCCAGCAAATATATCCACATTATACTGGGTAACTCTCAAAGCTTATAGAAATGTGTGCTGCAGCCACTTGCACATTTCTCTAGTTTCTGCCTCATTTGCATACATGGTCACAGTGATGCTGATGTAGGCGTTTTTTTCCAGACTGTTGCTAATTCATTTAGTCACTTCTCAAAGTTGTGGGGGTATTGCCCATTTACTCAAGTATAGTTTTCAATGGTGTAAATGAGATTGTTTGCGTATGTGTACATAAGCTTTTCTTGTATTTTTGGCCCTTTTGATGAACTACTTGGTAGTTTACTATAACTTCTCACATATGAATGCAATTCACATTTAGCATCCTCTCTTGACACAAAGAAAACTTTATTCATCTGAAAGATGGAAACTACCATCACATGACAAAGACTAAACAAATTTAAGAACACTTTATTGCATATGTATAGCAAAGTTTAATCATTCTCTATTATTTCTACAAAGGGAAAAAACACAGCAGAAAACGTATTCAAATTTAAATATTGAATATCATATATTAGTAAAAAAAAAAAAAAAATGTATTGTTAGAACCAATTAAACCACTTTAAGCCTGAGTATTTGTATGTGATAAGTGAGGATGAATGAAGCAAATGGAATGAAGTTTTATTTTCTGAAGGTCAACAACAAAGGATATAATATCAGATCAAAGCTGTACCAAAACTGACACACCATGAAATTCCCATCTCAGATAATGTGACCAGATAAAATGTGAATGAAATTCCAGCTAATCTGTAAATGAAAGAATAAAAATCCATCAAAAGCAAATATTTTTTTTAAATTATCAAAGGGGGTTAAATGGAAGTTGAGGTACAGCTACAGTACTTCTAACTACAACTTGACCCAAATCTTTAATGTTAAAAAAGTTAGTTATTTACAAGAAACATTATCTCAAAGGACTTTCACTGTGAAAAAAACAAAAGCACACAGAAACAACTTTAAATTGTAAAAACAGGCCTGCAGCCTTGACAACTAGTCACAGTTCATTTAACTACAGTATGTATGTACAAAACAGATCTCTTTATCTGTAATTTGAAAACAAAACATCATTCTATTTCTAAAATTTGACATTTGAGACACTCCAGTTAAAAACGTGTAGTACACAAAAACAGCACACAGAAACTTGAGAAAAAAAAATCTTGATAAAAGACAATAAAACCAGCTGTTGCCGGCTGCTGCTTGCCGGCTACACCACAAACGATGACTTCTGTTTGAAGTCTCCCTGTGAAACAAGCATATCAAACATAATAATCATTCATTTTCCAACCGCACTTGTATACAGAAAATGTTTCCAAATAAACCATGTACATTAGAATAAGTGATGAAGTATGCAGTTTTGCAAAAAAGGTTTTGCCCCCTTCCTGATTTCTTATTTTTTTGCATGTTTGTCGCACTTATGTTGCAGATTATCAAATAAATTTAAATGTGAGACAAAGATAACAAAAATAAACACAAAATGCAGTTTTTAAATGAAGATTCTTATTAGTAAGGGAGGAAAAAAAATCCAAACCTTCATGGCCCTGTGTGAAAAAGTGCTTGCCCAATATGTTAAATATAAATTAACTGTGGTTTATCACATCTTTGGAAAGCAGAGTTCAATTTCTCTAGCCAAGGCCGGATTACTGCCAAACCTGTTCTCAATCAAGAAATCACTTAAATAGGACCTGCCTGACGAAGTTAAGTAGACCAAAAAGATCCTCAAAAGCTAGACATCATGCTGCGATCCAAAGACATTCAGGAAAAAAATTAGAAACAAAGTAATTGAGATCTATCAATGATCTATCTATCCTTTTCTTTGATCTATCAAAGAAAAGGTTACAATGCCATTTCTAAAGCTTTGGGACTCCAACAAACCACAGTGAGAGCCATTATCCACAAATGGTGAAAACATGGAACAGTAGTGAACCTTCCCAGGAGTGGCCGGCCAACCAAAATTACCGCAAGAGCACGGCAATGACTCATCCAAGAGGTCGCAAAAGACCCAAGAACAACATCCAAAAGACTGCAGGCCTCACTTGCCTCAATTAAGGTCAGTGTTCATGACTCCACCGTAAGAAAGAGACCGGGCAAAAATGGCCTGCATGGCAGAGTTCCAAGACCAAAACCACTGATGAGCAAAAATAACAAAGGCTCATCTCAGTTTTGTCAGAAAGCATCTTGATGATCCCCAAAACTTTTGAAAAATACTCTGTGAACTGATGAGACAAAAGTTTAACTTTTTGGAAGGTGTAGGTCCCATTACATCTGGTGTAAAAGTAACACGGCATTTCAGAAAAGAAACATCATACCAACAGTAAAATATGGTAGTAGTAGTGTGATGGTCTGGGGCTGTTTTGCTGCCTCAGGACCTGGAAGACTTGCTGTGGTAAATGGAACCATGAATTCTGCTGTCTACCAAAAAATCCTGAAGGAAAATGTCCGGCCATCTGTTCATGACCTCAAGCTGAAGCGCACTTGGGTTCTGCAGCAGGACAATGATCCAAAACACACCAGCAAGTCCACCTCTGAATGGCTTAAGAAAAACAAAATGAAGACTTTGGAGTGGCCTAGTCAAAGTCCCAACCTGAATTCAACTGAGATGCTGTGGCATGACCTTAAAAAGGCGGTTCATGCTGGAAACCCTCCAATGTGGCTGAATTATAACAATTCTGCAAAGATGAGTGGAACAAAATTCCTCCACAGTGCTGTAGAAGACTCATTGCCAGTTAGTTATCGCAAACGCTTGGTAGCAGTTGTTGCTGCTTAGGGTGGCCCAACCAGTTATTAGGTTTAGAAGGCACTTTTTCACACAGGGCCATGTGGGTTTGGACCCCCCCCCCCCCCCCCTTAAAAATAAAAATCTGCATTTGTGTCTACTTGTGTTATCTTTGTCTAATATTTAAATTTGTTTGATAATCTGAAACATTTAAGTGTGATAAATATGCAAAAAAATAAGAAATCAGGAGGGGGCAAACACTTTTTCACACATCTGTATTTTGCAGTACAAATCAAGTTTAGAAGAGAAAAACTTACATCTTCATCATCATCACCTCCACCATACGATGATGGGGGCTGATAGACCACGTTGGGCTTTGGTTTTCTGCAGGGAAATAAAAACAAAACAATAAAAAACACTGAGATAGTTATGGTGATGCTGCATCAGTATGAAAGACCTATTGAAACAACGGATAAATTAAACACGAATTGTGGACCAACCAGAAAATACAGGTGAGGTGGATGATACTTCCCAGGAGCATTTTTACAATATTGTTTAAAATATCCGTCACACCTTGATTGCAGCCAATTAATTAAATGCTCTAATACACACAAAAAAAGGTCACCTGTGGAACAGACAGGACGCGGAGCCCAAGAATAGTTATCTAGGCTAAGCTAGCGTTAGCATCGCATTTAACTTAGACTGTTGTCACTGGCAATTCATAAAGCCTGATAAGTCGATCTGCCTACTAACATTTTGCCACAGATGACTCTTTCAGCCAAGATTGTAATCTAAGGTGGCTTTAAGTAGTTTAGGTACAAACACTTTGTCACTTCATTACAGAAGCAGAAATATAATCTGTACTCTGTAATGAATATAAAAATAAATTTTAATTTATTTCAAATAATGTTTAGCATTAATATACTCTGTTTTTCTGCAGGAAGAGCTGCTATTGCACAATGTGACATTTAATGGACATAAAAGTTGTTTAAGGGGAAGCATTCAAAGTATTTAAAATACAGTAACCCAACATTACAAATTTGATGTTTAGGTAATTAAATGCAGGTAAACACACACGAGGCATCATTGAGTTTGCCAAGCTTCTTTTTTTTTTTTTTTTTATTTACTCTACAAAACTCAAAAATTTATTTACTTAAACTGAAGAAATAGAGAATTTCACAGAATATTAGCCCCTCCCCTTGACTGTCTTTGTTTTGGGTCACAAACAAGGGCCCAAGATGCTATCAACTGAACACCAGACTGCATGTAACTTGAATGAAATTAGCCTTGTAATGAGTAAAAAGTATCAAAAAGAAAATGCTCTCACCTTTCGCTCTTCTCTGTAATGGGAAAAAGATAATATTGACATTAGAAAATATACAGCACAACTTAGTTGCAACAGTCAACATTATTAGTTGTATCCAATTAATCTATGACAGTGTGGTAGGTTAAACCCATCACTGACTTGTTAAAAAGAAAGAAAGAAAAAAAAAACACCTTTCCTCCCACCTGCTGACATTGCTACTTTCCATCTCAGCATGGTTTGACAATAGTCATATTCAGATTAAGACTATTTTCATGTCATCTTAATGATAAACTGAAAACCTGAGAATAGTAATGATCACAGAAAATCATTTTTTATATAATGCAGAATACTTACTTGGCAGATAACCTTTCTTGTTAGCATACCAAACGGCAAATATCAGAAGGGCCACCAGGAGCAGAGCCACTATCACTCCAGCAACAATTCCTCCAGTGTTTACATTACCTTAAAGAAAGTACATTATAAGATTCACCATCCCTTTACATTTTCACAGCTTGACTTAAACAACTCAAACTAAATACAGAATAAAAAATAAAAACAATAGGCACTTACGGACTTCCATCCTTAGACCTCTGCACCGCTGAGAAGGGCCAGCATCGTTGACGACCTCACAGTAGTACTGACCCGAGTCCGTCAGTGAAGCAGAAGGAAACTCCTGTAGTCAAACACATTGACAGTTTAAACTAAGTCCAAGGAAACAACCACTGTAACACCGCAGATGAACTGAAGTAAGGAAGCTTGGCTGACCAGTTTGCCACTTTGTGAATTTAGCCTGTAGGTGGCATTTTTGAAACCAGCAATCTTGTTGGGTTCTGCAGGCAGAAGAGTGCCATCTTTGTACCACTTGTATGTCGGAGGAGGTGAAGCCTCATCATCAGTGCAGGACAGAACAGCTGCATTACCCGTCGTCACCGACTGGGGGATCCTACAGAAGGGCACAGATGGAGGCACTGCGGGACATAACATAAAGTTTTACTTGTAAAGTAGTCTCAAAATAGCACATAAACAAAAGACAAAAACATTTACAATCAAGAACTAATTTTTATTTTCAAGAACTGGATCTGTGTTTTAATATTTCTTTCTCTCTTTTTCTTTAAAGTGGATAATAAATATAAAGATGTGGTTATAGAAGGAGTTTTCAAAGGATTCTTACCCAGAACAGTCAGTTTCACTGTGACTGAACTAAACTGGCTTTTGGTGCTGGACACTTCACAAGAGTAGTCTCCCGTATCCACACGTGTCACTTTGGAGAATCTCAAATTAGTGCCTCCATACAGCGTTGCACGGCTCTCATATGACTCTGTGGAATAGTTGTGCTATTAGAACACACTCAAAATCAAGAAGAAGTAATCTCTCCATCAAGCAGAATAACCGTCTTTATTTGCCCTTTCAGTACAGAAACTTTTTCCTGTTATTGTTATGTAAATCTGTGTGATCACAGATATATCTGGGCAAACTTAGACATTTTTAATCTACTACAACCATAAAATGTTAAGATATTTATTGCAGATGTTTAACATCCAGATTCACCTGCACTAAACATTTGTAAAAGAACACATTATGTCAGAGTTAGGAGAAAAACTGACATGAACAGCTGTATGAAAATGGCATGGAAATCCTGATAAAAGTAAGCTTTCTGGAAATTCATGCAAGTGGAGATATACAGTATAGGAGTGTTTTCAAAAAGAAATTAACCTTAAACATTTAGTATGTGCGCATGTATAAACAATGGACACTCCTTTTAATTAAAATTCAGTTTTATATTTTTTTGAAGCTGAACAAGAAAAAAAGATCCATCTACTTACGTGTTAGTTTTCCATCAAACACCACTAGTGACTGTGAACCTTTCTTGTCTTTGAATTTCCACTCAACTCTGGCATCCGCACCAAAGTCTGCTGAATATGAGCAGGTCAGGTCCACCCCTAAAATAACAGGGCAAACAATCATGATCCAATTTACCTTTAACATGCAGTGAACAAGAGTTTACTGCATTTTCAGCACTAAGCTGATACTGATGGGGGACCTGCTTATTTGCAAGGTTGCCACTGATTTATGAATGTGATTAAGTTTGCGGTAAAGAAAGTCTGTAACAACAAAAGCAGTGTAATAAAAAAGAAAAATCCCATAATTGCAGTTAATTTACAACCTAAATGACCCATCTTTAAACTCTTAAAGGATAACTTTCTTTTTTTTTTCAACCTGGACCTTATTTCTAGAAGTTTATAAATGCATTTATTCACCAGTAACATTTCTGTATCCCTTTGACTCCTTTGAAAGATATTACGTTATGTCGCCCTTCGGTGTACATCCAGTATGATGGAGACGGGGGCAGCCAATATTCAAGACATTATCTGCAGCAAAACTCCTTTCTTTCATCAATGCTTTAAGTAGAATGAATGAACAAATAAGTAGTATTGTCTTGTGAGTTCAGAGTTTTGCAAATTGTGTTTTTGTTGTCGTCTGGCTAGCGAGCTGCTCTTCTCAGCTGTACTACAGAAGCGCGCATGAACGCCCGGCCCCAAAAAGTGTGTAGAACACCCTGATAACTAAGGAAAAGCTAAATCTAAACTCACGGGACAATAGTGCTCATTCGGAAGTTCATTATACTGAAAGTATTGGTGAAAATCAAGGAGTTTTGCTGCAGATAATGTCTTATATAGCGGCTGCCCCGTCTCCACCATTATATTGGATGTACACCAAAGGGGCGACTCAATGCAATATCTTTCAAAGGAGTCAAAGTGATACAGATATTTTCACCGGTGAGTAAAATGCAAGTATATACTCCTAGAAATAAGGTCCAGGTTGAAAAAGAAGAAAGTTATCCTTTAAGGCATATATATAGAAGCAGACAAAGTGTTAAACTTTACTTGTGCACCACAAACAACAGAAAGGTGCATGTCAGCCAGTTCCAGTTCATACCCCCTTTGATTAGCCTTGATAAGAGAAAATATTACTTGATGACCTTGAAAACTGAATCTAGTTTGGGTTTTTTTGTGACGGTTAAATGGCAAAGTTATACTCTTCTTTCAAGTAAAAAATAATGCAAAGCTATTTTTACAGTAAATGTAAGGCAGTACTTCTACATAGACTGGAAAGTCAAACTGCAGCTTAACTAAGTCTTTTAGGTGGACTACTGTCTTTGTCCTAATACACAAGCTCAGGAAAGGAATTAGTTTATCAACTGATCTATGTCCAACTCCTTTGAGTTGTTAATATTCCTCTAGCTAGCAAAAAACTATACATGAACAGTGAAGCAGATGCAAACTCTTAACATATTTAGCAGTGAATTGGGGAGATTAATAGTTCTGGCTGACAGATTTACAGTTCTCCATCTCACTCTTCTGTGTACTAACTTCTTCACAGGGGAGCTGTAGATTATGTTAGCTATTTAAATTGCATCATCTGGTTATGTTGTAATTCAGGTGAAGATAATTTGTACTAATCATGTCAATGTGCCGTCAATCGCAAACTAAGTTAAATATTATTACTGCAATTAATATACATCTGTAGTTTCCTATTTTAGAGACAAACATTCCCTTCTTTGCTCTTCACAACTTAATTGAATGAACAGTTAATTTAATCTAATACAATCTTCCTAGTTTAAAATTTTTCTCATTAAAAGTCCCTTTACATTTTGCATTTTTACCGGCATTTTTTGTGACTCACCTTCATTCTCTTTCACGCGTACGTTTCCATTGCTTGTAGTGACAGTAAAGCTGGTTACACCTACACACACAAAAAACTTTAGATTTAATAATGCACAAAAAGACATGATTCAGCCAAATTCACATTTCTAAATGGCACTGAGGCAAAATTGCCACATCCTGCTTTGACATCTACTTTTCTTTAAGCATGTAGCTGTTACTGTGCCCAAGTAAATGAAATTAACTTTTTTAAAGAAAAAAAGAAGAAAAAAATGCAATAATGTGAAATGACAATATTAAGACAGCCAGTTATACCATAAAATTCTCAAATTCTGAGAAAAATGTTCTGCTTAAGCAGCTTTAAAACTTAAATTATGTAAATTCTCTTACATGCAAGACAAGTTTGAGTCAAAAGACAATTGGTGGGGGAACGAGGAAAAATGAAAAACGTATTTAAAGCGACTGCTCTGATATTAGAATTTTAGCCGATATCAAATTTGCCAATATTTCAAAACTCATGGCCGATAACAGATATCGATACAGATATTAAAGCTGAAAAATAAATTATGTAAAATTCATTCCTCTTGCAAAATTAGAAAAATGTCTCAACTTGCGTTATGTAAAACAAGTCAATCTTTATGACAGTTGTTCTAACAAAACTAATAGGATATGTGCATTATATCCTAGAACGACCTGGATTTTCTTCTCCCTGAGAAAAAAAAAACAAACAAAAACAAACAAAAACACCCAAAAGCAGGGGATATTTGGTTATTTACACAAATGACCGTGTATAAACTCTGTTCACACAGAACATCCTAAAAGAAACTGTCTTTAGAAATTTTAAAGTCTTTAAATATGAAGTTTTTGAAGTAGTGATAGTTTTGGGATTTTTTTAGACTTTAGAAACAGCGGCCTGAATGGTTAAATATCGGTTAAATATCGGTGGGGTGGCTGATGTCCGATACTCAGTTTTAAGGCCGATACCGATTGGGGGCCGATTATATCATGCATCCCTAAAGATCATAAAATGAGCTTTTTCCCACCATAGCTGCAAAATAAAAATATAAACAGAAATGGGCTTTTTAATACATTATAAATAAATTAAAAATTCAGTTGACTAAATAATGTTCAAATGGGAGGTAACTAAAAGGCCCATAACTGCAGGCCTGCAAACATGATAACAAAACAGCAGATAGCATTTTGTAGCCAAGACCTCAGTCACAATTAAATGAAACAAAAAGCTGATCATTTATTCACTGGTAGTCCGGTATAAACTATCACTGTGAAAGATCATAAAACTGAAGACTGAAAACCACACCCTGTGTCAAACACTTGGAGCATGGTCACAAGCTTTTCCAGTGGAGAAGAGAAAAAAAAGTGACTCATTCCTGTGTGCTGAGCCAGAAAGCACCATTGAAACTGTCAACTGTTTGGGTGAAACTGGCCCCATTAAGCCACAGCAGTGCTACTTCACAGACAACTATATAGTTACTGAAGACAGTCACAGGCCAACTGTCATGGTATATGTCCACCTAGTGGAGCACTTTACGTTACATTACACATCTGATGTTACTTTCAGTGTCTGGAGTTACACGAATAACATCAATCCTGTCTACAAAGCCTGACGTGATACAAGGAAACCTCAAATGGAGGAAAGCAGGAGCCCGTTAATCATTAACTCTGAGGAAAATTATTTGAGTTTACAACAAAAACTCAAAATGAATCCACACTTTGCATGTCAATTATTCCTCCAAGTTTTGGTTTGACAGAGACTGAGATTAGCATACCAAGGTAAAATGTAACCAGAGCTTTCTATGACTTCCTTGTTTGCATAATTTTGAGTTTCAGTGCATGGATGGTATGCAGGCTTTCAAAGGAATATAGGTGGAAACCACAGAGCACAGGGAACTCACTTTAAAGCTTGACACAAATGTGTCAGAGTACTGAAGAGGACTGTGCGTAATCTGCTGTAAGGAACCCCATTTATTCACCAAACCATGTTGCAGGTGAGATGACCTGCATTGATGGTGATATAAAACAGAAGCAAGAATAAAATTCCTCTAGAAAATATTTGCTTTTATTCAAAAGCAGCAAGTTCCTCTGCTTGTCGAACTGTTGATGTACAAGAAAATCTTTTAAATCGCTAACGAATTAGGTTTCAGTTTTATATTGCTAGGTTACAGCCACACCTTGACATTGTTATTTACACCACTGTAAATAACTAGCAGATAATTCTAAGGCTCTGCAAATGAAGTCCCTCCACCCACAAAAGGTACTTTAATGCCTTGATGACATGACAGCTGGATTTATGAGTTAACTTTGAGTGGATGAGTGCATTTCTGGGTCAGATTTACAGAATATCAAGTCAAAACTTGTGGAAGGATGATTTGTAGTTATTTGATTTTATGGATATCTGCCCTAAAATGGATGACATATAACAACACATATACTTGCCCCAAACCCCCCAAAAATAACCAAAATATGTAATCTATTATATTGAAGTTGGGGGAAATTTCAAACATAATCTATGATCAAATGATCTAGGAACTATATACATTTTTCTTTTTATTGTGAAATATATGTGAATCAACCTTTTCATCTCAATCTGATGATTATATTTTCAAGCAAATGAATACATTTATAAAGCTATCATACTTATGTGTAATCTAAAAATGTAGGCCGTTTTCCTCAGATAAACAAAGAGAAAATAATTCTAAAACTGCTTAAAATAAACCACGTCTCTGGAAACCTCAGTGGGGTTTTAAATGTGAGGTCCCTAGTGTGTGAAAAAGGTGACCATTATATGGGATAGTGATTCCAGTTGTCTTTATAGAATGCATTATAATACATTATACAAAACAGGAACCCATTTCTTCCACTTTTGTTGTACTCATTTGGCACTATAGTGATGGTGAATGGCTTTAAATCTTGTTTTTCTTCTTTTTTTTTTTACTTGCTTACCAAACAGAAGACCAGAACAAACAGACAACAGGCCAAAGTTCCAACACCAGACCCGAAACTCGAGTTTCAAAGTCACTATATGCACCACAATTGGCTTTCTAACGAATACATTCATTGATTTATTGCTTATTTTGCAACAGTGATTAATGTTAACAGCTGACTAAACTTAAATAAGACGGAAAAGGCCGCAAACGCTCACCTTTTGCTGCGCATAAGAACAATAGCGCCGAAACGAATCCCCTCATGGTTTGTTCCACAGTCGTTCCTTTCACACTGTTATCCTAAAAAAGAAAAACTAACAGAAATGTGCAAACTGTTCCTCTCGTTAAATTTAGAAAAAGAAAATAAACTGGGTCCCCCGGTTTCTCTAATTTCTGTCGACGGCGTAGTCCGCAACCTCACCGTGCGCCCTCACCTGAAGAATCCGACCAGGTATCAACAAGCACGGTCACTTCCGGTAATTGGATCCTGTCAGGTGCCGCCGTGATGACAGAGTGGAAAAACAAGTTTGACTGGGTGAAACCTTAGAAGGAGAAACACATTTACATGAAGAGAAACAGCTGAAGGTGGTAGCAATTGTTAACCAGCCTGTAGCCTGTTTGAATCATCTTCCTTCAGTGGTCTCCCACTCAGATTTTTATGTTTGTGTTTTTAATATGTGTGACTTCCTTCCGCATTTCTGGCACGGATTGTTCTAGACGAGTCTGAAACAACGAACAATGACAGGACCCTGGGCCATGAATTCACAATTCTTTTTCACTTTTGAAATAATTTCCTCAACGCTGATGTAAATAAATGACCTACACAAATTACCTTCACGGTGGCGCACACACACATGTACATATATATATATATATATACTGTATATATAGAGAGAGAGATACGCATAAGTGTGTAGTTTTTTCCTTTTTGTGTGACTAGAAATTTGGTTCATAATATTGCATTTTGTTCCACTAATTCAAATATTCTATATATGTGTATTTCCAGCATTTAAAAAAGAAACCAGGACTCACAGATTTTCTTTTTAGTATTTTCTTTTTAGTACTGTGGTTCAAGTGTCTAAAGAAAGTCAATGGAGAAAAAGTTTGAAAGTAGAAACAGTGGTGTAATCCTATTGACTAGACATGCCCTGAATGCCATTTTGACTCGTCGACTGAATGATGCATAACTCCGTAATGCATGACACTAAGGATGACCCAAAGCTCAACAACACCAATTTATTTTGTGTTACACAAGCATTCATGGGCATGCAGGATTAGGCAACAGACTCGGTGTACAGTATTTTTCATGAAAAGCTTAACCTGCATTTATCACGTTTGTTATTGTTCTGCTTCTTTAGAAGGACGTCCATATTCTCCAAGAAGTGTCCAAACTTTGGATAATCTGACAGCAGAACAGTTTGCACTTTGGATCAGACCATTTCAAATGAGCTTAGGCGCAGAGAAGATGCAGCAATCCTGGATCATGTTCACAAATGGCATGATGATGTCTTAACCTGCATTTCCGGATTATGGTGAACTGTGTTCCCAGACAGTGATTTCTGTAAGTCTTAGAGCCCATGCAGGAATTTCCTCAACATAATCATGCCGGATTTTAATACGGCGGTGACATCTGAGGGCCCAAAGATCACCAGCATCCAGTTTTGACCTTTGCCCTTGTCCAATGTGCAAAGAGATTCCTCTTGATTCTCTACCTCTTTTTTGTTAATATTGTGTGAGTCTTTTGGCGGAGACCTGATCAGTATACCTGTGAAGAGTGACTGAACCCAATGGTCTGTCACCAGAGGAGATTAAGAGGGGAGGAGGAAGGAGAACGTTGGAGAGAGTTTGGTGTGGGAGCCAGATGAGAGAAACAGTTACCCTTAGCTGTGATTGCGGTGTGGCACCAAGGCGGGTGGGTGTTGTTCGCAGCTTTTAGTGCTGCCGGCAGTGAAGACAGCTGACTAGGGGAGCTGCATCCCGCTGGTAAGGGGGGGAGGCCTGACACCTCCTTTCGATACCTCGGGACGGGGTCTTTGAGCATCTCTCCATTTCTTGGTGACTTCACCCAGACATCATCCTGCCAAGTTTATTAGCCTGCCTGTGGTCCATCTGAACTTGACGCCTTCCAGCCCTGGGGGAGGTCCCAATACTCAGCCCCCATGAGGGGGCCTCATCACCAGACCTGGGCAGGATGAGTTGACTTATTTTAATCATATTCATAAGTGTTTGTATGTCATTCCGTTGGATCCTAGTGTGTACGTAGATGTCTTTTAAATAGTTCTTATTTAATGACAGTTTGTGACCGGGGGTCTTTTAAGGTGGCCGCCGGCTGATTGGGTTCCACTCTGCTTCCCTTTTTCTGGGTTACAAGTGGGTCCTATGGTCCTGACTCACTTACAGTTATAGTGGTCTTTTGAAGGGTGGTGCGTTAGTTTTGGTACTCTTAACTTATCTGTGCTGGGTGCTCATTTGCCTCTGACACTGGACCAGACTGGATTAACAAAGGTGGTGGCAGCTAAATATTAGTATAAAAATTATTACAATATTATACACTGTAGATGATGAGATCATCAAAATAATTACAATTTTACATGGATAAACGTTTTTCTGAAATTGTTTAATAATTCTTAAATGTAGTTTGTCCCATATTGGTGAATCTCTGCCCATTTTTACATCTGAAAGACTCTGCCTCTCTGAAATGCTCCTTTTAAACCCGCTCATGTTACGGACATGTTGCCATTTAACCCAATTAGATGCCAAATGCTCCGCCAGTTGGTTTTGATTTGTGTCAGTTACCTTTCCAGCCTTTTGTTGCCCTTCCTTCGACTTATTTTTTCTCTTTTTTAGATGTGTTACAGCCATTAAATTCAAAATGAGTTAATATTTTCCATGAAATAGTAATGTCTCCGTTTCAGCATCTGATATGTTGTTTATGTACAAGTGGAAATAAAATGAGTTTAAGAGATTTGCAAATCATTGCGTTCTGTTTTTATTTACATTTCACACAGCGTCACTTTTTTTTTTTTTTTTAAATGTGGGTGTGTTATCAGTCTGTACTTGTGTGAAATTAAGCCCAAATTTTGGGATACTTTCACAAAGTAGAGACTGTCTTACCCAAAACCTCCGTTCAGCTGCTCAGTTTTGGCCTTAAGTCATTACTTTAATTAGTATAATTTCATAGCATTTTAAAGCACACTAAAATTTTACCCCGATCACGCCATTAACAGTATCTTCATTGTCGTATGTACAAACTCAAAAATTCATGCAAACGTTAAACTGGATAGTTGCAATCAAATTTAATAGGCAAAGTACTTCCTTGTTTATGTTTTAGATAGTTTTATTGTAATCATACAGTACATAGTACAGTAGTTCTTATCAGTGCATTTTTATGATTGTGCTTTTGCTACACACCACCTACTCAACTATATACATGAGTAAAAATCATTTACAATATAAGAGAAAACAATTCACCTTATAAAGCATATTCAGTCCTAATTTCTAAATGGAATCATCACTGACTAAACTCATAGCTTCAGAGGCGCACTCAACAAGCCTTGGCCGTACATGGATGTCCCAGGCACAAGTGAAAGGCAAAATAAGTACTGAGATTTGGTTTTTCTTTGTTAGGATAGTCATCAGAAGAGATTAGGATAGCAGAGAGACTTTATTGCTCATGCATGCATTTGTTCTGTCAAAAAACACCTTTGAAGTTTAGGTTCCAACTCTGTCTGCAGTCTTTGCAGCCCTATCCATTTCTTATTGACAAACGCAACACCGTCTTCCGTCGGTGGACCTGTGTGGTCCAAGGTCGTCGTGATCTGCCCTCATTATTTGACAGGCAGCCAAGAAGAGACACAAGGGACAGATTTCAGTCAGGCAAAATGGATTGCTTACCTTAAAGAGTGATGAAACTCAGCAATAAATCACATTGCAGAATGCAACATTGCATAACTGAGCAGGAAGATTTTCGGTTATTATATGGCACAGCAAAAGCAGTTTTCATTCTTTAAATTCTGCTCAACCGCCTCATAGATATAGATATATATTATCTTGTTAACAAGACCAGAGACTAAAGCTTATCATCCATTGCATTGACTACAGTTGCTGAAATTGATTGTAGATATTAAATCTGACAGAATAAAGACTGTTAGATTTAGAGCTAAGACACATTCATGCTTTTTATCTGTAAGGCAAGTCTGTCAGGAGTTAACCTGGTGCCAACAGATTTGCACGGTTTGCTCAAAGAGCTGTTTATATTTGAGTACTGTAGAGTACAAAGAGTATGCAGCAGCATCTGTGCTTAGTATTGAATGCATAATGCAGAAAATGCAGCCCTGTGACATACCAAATATATATATTATAAGTACATTCAGTTCAACTTATTGCACTTTGTGCATACACACAACTTGAGGAGAGTCTAATGTCAGTCCCCGGATGATTATGGAAGCAGTGTTAACATATGCAGCTGTTTGTCGCCCGTTTCACAGCCAGTGCATTTCCAGAAGCATGGGAAGTGTCATCAAGGTCAACAGTAGGCCACTGCAGCTTTGTAATAGGACACTCCACGCTGAGCAGGGGAGGAGGAGTTCTGCAATAAGAATAATAATCCACATTCAAAAGGAGGATGTTATGTTTTCACATGTAAAATGACAGGAAGCGCATAGCTACAGCAGACAATGACTGCGATGATGAGCATCTTACTTTTCTCAACCACTGACGTTTTGGAGACTATAGCTGAGTCAGGTTGTTTGATGTTGCAGGTGAAGTTGGACTTGCCATTGGGGATGTTTCTAAACAGCAGGCGGCAGTTGTTGCCTGGAAATAAGCGGACTTTGGCGCGGTGCTTGAAGGGGGCGTGCTGCTCCTCCTCTGGGAAGGTGGTGTCAAAGAGCCTTTCGCCCTGAGTGTACTTGCAAAAGACTTCAGATGACTCACCGGGAAGTGCATATTTGCAGTCCATCCTGAGGTCGTTCTCGTTGACAGAACAGTAGGACAACTGGATAATTTTCTGAGCTGATGCAAAGCCTGTTTTTGGTATAAAACAAAGAAGCACTCTATCAAAACAGTTTCAAACAATAAACTGTCATCTATGACCGCGTGCAAATTTTCTGAAAAATATGCTCCATTAGCGTTATTTAGATTGCCTTACTAAAACATAGCATTGCAGTTAGGAGGAGCATTCTCCCAAGTTTCCTGAAAAGAGAAAATAAAATGAAATAGTCTCATCAAATTGCTTACTTAATAACAGTACATATAAAACAAGCAACCATATTTATTTTAACTTCTGTCTGCATTATTGAAGTTTCAAACAAGCAAAGCTGACTCTACTGTAAAAAAAATGTGGATCAGATTTCAGAAACATGAATATCCCATTTCTGCAGCTCTCATCCAACCCATGGGAAAATATCACAATACTGAGCAACTGATCCCAATCCAGCCTCACTCTACGCTGCAAAGACATGAACTGCAAACTTCTCTGGTCAATTGCCAACATTGACGCATTTCTGAGACTAACATCTCTGGAGAATGCAGGCTAATTATTTTCCCAATGGTCAAGAAAATACAATAAAGCGCCTAAGCAATATTTAGTTTGCCTCATAGAAACCTTCTGATTAGAATATTTCCTCTGGTGCAATTAGGAAGCAAATAGCTCATCCAGAATAACAGCATGAAAGAGGGCTAGTCTGCATAGTCAGTCCAATATTTTACATAGCTGAGATTGAGATGGTTGGATATGAATCATTCTCACCTCCTCTGATGCATTTTGAGTCCTCCTCAGTGCTCTGCAGTGTGATGCCGGGGGTAGATACAGTAGAGGTTGGCTTATAGAAGAAACAGAGGAGAGAGGGAGGGGGACAGAAAGAGAGAGGGGAGGGGGAAGAAAATGCTGCTCCATTGGACTTTGGGGACATTTTTCAGTACTGTATGAGGTTTTACATTGATTTTCTCCCACTGTTTTACCACAGCACAGAGGATTTAGTGTCAGTACACACCTCTGGCTTTATTTTGACAGTTTTTTGAGAAAGACAAGGAAGGTTGTTTTGAGCAGGTTTTGATGAGCTGAGACACCTCAGCAGCTGGTATATGTTTCCCAATTCAATGCAAGAATAATATGTCAGCAGTTTCTCAGCTACTTCTACCAGCAAATTATATACGTAATTAATTTAATATATTGAAGATCTTTTATAACAGCAGACTTAATGGGAACAATAAGATGCATAACACCTAAAGTATGATATGATGTTTAAAAAAAAAAAAGAGAGAGAGACAGAAAACAACCAAAATGAAGCATCATAAAAGAATACAAGTTAGTATGAAGACACATCCAATGGCAACAAAGAGATGCAAAATTCCAAAACAATCCCAAGAGACATGCGTGATTATTAAAAGGAGAAATAAAACTGAACAACGAGCAACAATATGACCCAAAAATGGAAACCAATGAACAAAATGAGATGTTAATCATGATGTAAAGGGTCCCGAAGCAACCATGGTTCAGTAACCAATACATAATATGAGAAATGCAACCAAAATTGACATCAAAGGACCATGAGGGGCCATATAAAGATGCAATATCTCAGCATAACAACACGAAGATATCACAATTTAGAACTGAATGCTTTTTTGTTTTGGGTCTTTTTCGGTCGTGGTGTCTTCATCCTCATTGAGCCACAGTGGGAGTCGTTGAACTCTTGCTTGGTATCCAGGGAGCCTGTTGTTACACAATGCTTGCATAGTAAAAAGAAACAAAACCATCACACAGACACACAATCTAATGAATTCCCTTTTATTTATTCTTATTAAATATCGTGCTTGTAACTGTTATTAATAACTGTCACATCAGTGAAATGTGAGCATTTGGAAAGCAATCACTGACCAAACAGCATAACAACATTGACTGCGATTACGCTAATGCAGAAAATGCAGTAGCATCACAATAACTCACAATGCTAACAGCAGCCAACAAAACAGTTAACTGCCCAAAAACAAGATTCACTGAAGAGCTGCAGACATTTCTACAATGAAAATGGCCCAAACCCAAAGCGTCCTCAGTATCTCCTTCACATTGCTTGTCCGTTTCGTCAAGGTCCTTCCTGGACAGCTGCTGAACAGCTGCCACACTGAAACAGTCTCCCAGGACACTGACACAAGTCTTGCAGAGGTTTGTGAGCAGCGCAAGCCTTGGCTCAGTATGACAGAGGATAGCGACTACCCTAACCTGTTTTTATTTGACACTTCCCTTCTAAATTGGTCATATCTGTTTTGAATATAAATAGCTGAGAAAGCAGGTTGTAGTGATCCCTGCCAAAAGTATTCATTAGAGATTCTGTGGCTGTGATCCCTGCTGCTCTGCTGGATGCTGCTGCTGATACACTGCAGATGAAACACGAGCCATCGCCCGTTCTTCTCCAGGCGTGTACATTAACCTTCTGTGGGGTTTTGCTACTATATAACACTGCTGGATTTGGATTCAATTTTATCCCTGCAGACCAAGACTGGCAGAAATCTGTAGATTTTTCAGATATCAGGCTGCTTGCATTTTTAAACATGTTTTATTCTGAGGGGAAATTACAGCATCATGCTGCTGTTGAGTGTTGGTTGCTGTTTGCAGAGTTAGGAAAGATTCTGATATTCCACACAAGCAGTACACAGATTTTAGTTAGAATTTAATCCCCTTTTATTTAATCAGTTTCTGCAAAGACACAGCTTGATAGAAATTCATTTTTTCAGAACAAGTCCAAAATCATGTTATATCTATTATCTAATGTTCTCTTTAAAGAACAAGGGTTCTATCAAAGTCTGCTCTTCACATAATGATTTTGAAACTGTATAATTGCATTAACAGCAAAGCTCTCTGAGGACTTCAGGAAAAGAGTTGTTGATGGTCAACAAGATGAAAAAATAAAAAAAAAAAAAATCTCTAAAGAGTTTGGACACCACCACAATGCTCACTGGGCTTTAATCAGTGAAATTCAGAACCATGATTAGCCTCCATGGTAGTGGTTCAAACATAAAGATCACACATTTTATTTTGTGTCTGCGCATGTATGGAAGAACTAAAAGCCTCACTGACTAATACTAATGTTCATGAGTCCAACCATCAAGAGAATGCTGAGCAACAATGGTGCATGAGAAAGCCACTGCTCCCTAAATTAAATATGACTAAAATTTAGACTGTTGGAGCACAACTTTGGTTTCCCCAAGTCTGCAAAATATCTCATTAAGACACAGGATCTATCTATCATCAAAACATGCATTTTTTTGCCTTTGCCATAAATCTGCTTCTGTATCAAGCTTGAACCATTAGTCTCTACATGTGTTGTGCGGTGTCTTTCACAGCTCACAACAATCTCCTCTGACTTCTCTCTTGGAGTTTCTCCTTAGCTCCACACACCGAAGGCATCTAAATACTTCTATAACTAAAACATCCTTTTCCTGTTGACGTAATACCTATTGTAATTGGGAGCTAAATATCTCTGGCAATTGTCTTGTAGCCCCTGAAATTGTCATAATTTTTTGAAGTGTTTCTGGCTCTCTGAAAGCTCAGCACCTCAACCCAGTAATACAAGCAAAGCATACACACTTAAAATGAATGGACAATTGACTTTTTATGCATCAGATTTTGACATTTTCAGCAAGACGTTTAAACATTTGAAGTATTTCTATCAGTCTCATAAGATACACCATCTGGCTCCAGCATTAAAAGCTACTGACAGGCAAAGTGAGTAACACTACTCATCTTGTTGCAATGCGGAGCTCCTATTGGTAAATAGCATCGTGACGTCCATATAGATGCCACTTTGGCTGCCATCTCCCTAAACTCGTCATGGACGAGTCACGTCATCTTTGAGTCTGAGGTATTCACCCATCCTCCAAACTCCCCAGATGCCAATCTGATAGCACCTGATGCAACTGTGGGAAGCAAGCCCAAATCATAAAGACACAACCAAACACCCCCAAAAATCTATTACTCTTGTTGCCAGACATTCCAGGATGCAGTGAAAGGAAAGCCACACCCTAACTGGTCAGAGCTAAGCGGCTTAAGGAATAGTATATGATGTTTTACAACACTGACAGGGCCACTTGCTGAATGAAGAGATTTTTTGTGCATCATGACCAATTCATATACTGGTTACACCTTTGTAATTTAAGGAATGTCACACTGTAATTGAATGTAGGCTATTGCTAATTTTACCAAAAGAATGAGAGTCCTTATTCTTCTTATAATTAGTAGTAGCTGGCTTTTTGTGAGGTAATCTTTTCTTATTGAGAACACTCCTCCCCATACTCATCAAAGCTTTCTGTACACTAGATGTCACCAAAGCAGCTCCTGACTGCATTTTTTCCTCCACAGTGGTGCTTCCAGTGTTTGTCCTGCAGAGGGAACTCTTGTTTTGCACCAATATGATTTGACAACCTCCCCCTTCCCAAAATCTAACTTTTAAAGAGTGAATGAAAAGTGAAAAAACAAGATAACCAGTTTCAATTCCTAAACATTTTCAATACATTTTTCCACGTACCTTTTATCCCCACATAAACAGTAATAAGCAATAAATATCAGCTGACGGTTGTTACTTTTTTCTTTGTGTTATCTTATAGTAAACAGTTAGTTAAGTGTGTTATTTATTTATTTATTGACTTATTGTTACATCCATGGTATGTGTGCCTGTGTGTTTAAGTGAGAGCGTACTGATCAGAGCAATAACTGTATCCTCAGCCAGTCTGCGTTGCTGATGTTGCTGATGCTGCACCACACACAGGCGCAGCAAAACGCAGAGGGCAGCTGGAGACTATCAGGTAAGACGGGCTGCCCTATCCCTGAACTAAAAATGATCGTTTTATGTTGCCTTTGCATGTAATAATCATGTGTGCATGGCTGTTGGTTTGTTCCACCTGCAGAGGACAACTGTGCGCATGCAGTGACACGCGCGCGGTAGTTTGCTGCAGTACAATGACACAGCATGGGCGTCGTCCTCCTGGGCTGCAGGAGCGCAAACCCAGGCCCGCTTTCACCGCGCTAATACATCCAGTGGCATGTGGTGCTATTTTTACACGGGTTGCATGCTACTTTAGGCTCAAAAGACTAATGTTTTGGTCTCTTGAAGGTTTCCCATGGTCACGTTAACTTTCTCATGTTCTGTCCCATGTTGAACTTTGCCTGTGAATAGCGTGGTGAAGGTCTGATCGGACAGGTACATCGCCATGGAGCTGCATCTCCTGGTTTGTCTCCTCTTTGGCAAAATGATGATGACGCATCAAACTCACAGTATGTTTCTCTTTAATATACAACATATCATTTAAGATTAGCAATCCTCTAGAAAAATGGTTGTAACTTTAATCTGCTGTGTCTAATCCAGCTAGATGCTGGTCATTACTGTACGTGGAAAAGGTGTAGTGCTGCAGAAATCTGTCAACTAACAGCACACACCCGAGATGAAGTGGAGACAGTGCAGGCAGAAAACCTACAATGCTGCAAAGGTGTCGTTGCTCAGTCTCACCACAGAGATCAGTAAAGTATCATGGAAGAGTGTGCAATGCACACAGATAATCACCTGAACACTCATACATAATAACACAGATGTAAGGAAAAGAAAGACCCCCCATTATATTCAAGAAATGTTTTCTTCTGCACTATTCACAGTTAAGTGGCCTCAGACTAATAACCCTCATGCCATTAAGCAAAAACTAAACCAGAATGCAGAAGCAGAATATGGGAAAAACTAAGTACTTCCACGCTGCTAATCAAATAAACTGATTAACTAATTAGCAGCAGGTCAGGGCACCTCCGTAAAAGCAGATGTTTGGCTTGGCTTGACATATTAACACAATGCCAAGGAGGAAAGACATAAGTAATGACCTGAGAAGAGGAACTGTTAATGCTCATCATACCTTTCTGCCAATCAAGTAAATGTCCCAGCAAGTTCACCCCAAAATCAAACCATGCAATGGTCAGAGTTGTGATGATTTTGGCTTATTTTGAGCCACTGGACATGGGTACTCTGCAGTCACTGAGTAAACATGAACTCCTGTGTGTACGTAATATAAAGTCATGATTGATGTATTAACTGGATAAATAGGTCGGACAGGAAGATGATGATCCCAAACACAGCAGTCACTAAAAGGTGAAAGAGAGAGGAATCAAGGGGTGGGAGGGGTGGGGGCCCGGGCTCCCCCTGGAAACGCTGTTTACGGAATGTGAAGAGAGCTGAACGTTAGCAGACATAAAGCAATGGTTTAAAAAGAACTCAGTTTTTTTCCCACACAGTTTCTTTATTTTAGCTTCGGTTTAGTCAAATACTGTATATAATAACATGGTGTAAATGTCACACTTTTTTGTGAAGTTGTCTTTAATTTTAAGAGCTGGTGTAAATCAAATAATTGGTTTTATTATGTCATGATTTATAAAATTTTAGTAATTTGCATAATCAGCTTGAAATGTTTTATCCAGCTCCTCTGTGTCCTAAACAAGGCTCTAAAGTCCCTGTGCTGCTCAGGATGACTGTGCTGCTTGCATCTCTTTTAGTGAACTCAGTCACTACATACCTGTTCACCCCCCGTGGACCTCAGATGTTTCCATGTCTGACTTACCTGGAGCGAAACGTCAGGGTGGACTGTGAGTTCCCGCCCACCTACCAGGTCCCCGGCCCTTACTGTGAGTACCGACAAGACAGCCGGCTGGTTGGCAGCACCAAACCCAACGACGTCATCTATGTGACCACAGAGGACCGCAGGAGGAGCAACGTCAGCCTGGTCTTTCCCAATCTGTGCCGCCTCACTTGGGCCCCCATGGCCGACGAGAAGCCTTACACCTACACCTGCAGGGTTTATCAGGGCAACAGCTGGAAGGAAAACAGCATGGCTGTTCATCACCGTGAGTTCTTGCTGCTAAGGTCCTTATTTCTCCCAAACATCTGTAACCGCTGTCGCTAAAGTCTTTTATTTTCTCTCATTTGCAGGGCTTCTTCCAATCTGCTCTGCAATCAGTGTTATGTTTGAATCAGCACCATGGTTTTTGTCACTGGTGATGTCACTTCCTGTGGCTGTGGGTCTTCTAAGTCCTTGAACTCTCAGTTTCAAAGGTTAGCCACACAATGGACCTTTCATGATAATTGACTCACTTTGCTTGGTGGTTGTTGAATGTGGGAATATTTTGTTTATATTTCTATGTTCATTTCAGGCAGTGCAGAGGTCAAGAAAAAGCCTCTAATTAAACAAGACAGGATCAAACGAACTTCTTAGTGACTATTGGAGCATTCAAGATTTTATGTACAGTAACAGACCTCAATGTTGCCGCTGTACCTTCAAGATGTTGTTTCACAGTGTTCAAAAGGCTGAAGAGAATTATGACAACATCAAATGACACTAATGAAAGTGATCAGTGCTCATTTTCTAAAGTGATGCTGATTAACAACAACAGATCATCTGATTTTTAACTCCGTTATGATGCTCTTGCAAATCATTCGATGCTATCTGGATACAGATATTTTATTAATTAAATAAATACTTTTGTGGCTTTTATAATTTATGATTGCAAGGAAAAAAAACAGATGCTTCTTATAGATTTATATTGATGTGCTTAAGAAAAATTATTTTATTTATAAAAAATTAAAAAAAGTATCTGAAGAGGAGGTACTCAACACAGCCCTTTAGTTCTTTCACTGTATTGTTAGGTGTTTTAATAGTGGGTAGTCCTTTGATTGTAGTCATAATAATAGCATCATTAAAGGGTGAAAAGCTGAAAATCATGGTTTATCAGTTGACTATGATTTCCTGTAAATCAGTAATAATTGCAGCCCAAAGATGCATACCGGTGGATGGTATTATATTAATGCAATATGATATAGATAGCTGCTCAGACACTGCCTTTTCTGCTGGCATTGGGCCTTTCTAACACCTCCACTACCTTAAATAAAATAATGATGCTACTGTACACTGAACACTGCAAATCCATCTGGTTATAAAACATAAGATCAAGCAAAAGCTCTTTTCTGTCCCCGTCCCATCAAGAAAACACTGAAATGAGGAGTCCTAACTAATCTGTGACTCGGATGCCGGTCACCATGTTAATCTGGTTGCATCGATGCTCCCACAGTCTAAGAAGTGTGAAGGTGCATGACTGATTCGACTGTTGCCAAAGTCTGGAAAATGATGAGAGCCTTTTCTGCAACCCTGTATGTAACGAATCACACTGCAGATGTCCATCAGGTGGGTGGACAAGCTGTGGTGAGAAAAAAAGCCGATGGAGGTGTAATGTTTTGCACAGAAAGAATTCACTGCTATGCTCCTGGTGTGTTCAAATGTCACATTGCTTAGAGGAACTTGTGTTAACGTGTGCATCGTGTGTGTAGTATAAAAGACTATTAACAAACTTCCACTTTAACTCTTTATGTTTGAAATGTACACACTCTATTCAGGGCCTTTTTATGATCTGTTTATGCTGCTTGCTTGACTTAACCTGATTAAATTGTTTTTATTCATTCATTTATTCATTCATTTTAACTTGTCACATGTTAAACAGTTATTGTGTTTGTATGTGTATTTTATTTTTTTCCTCACTTTCTTCTGCTGGTTCAATCACTATTATTTGCATATAACAGTTGCATTAAAAATGACTTTATATATTTTCAATTAAGATTGTTTTGGATTGTTAAACCAGTACAGGTGCAATATATTGTATAACCCCACCATAACAAATAAAGGTTATGCATTCTAAGTTTCCCGTGTTTTCCCTGCAAAGGAATTTTCTGACAGTTGCACCACACAGTCATTTATCCACAAAAAGTTGGAATACAGTAGGAGAAGAGATGAATTTTGCCTCTGACCAACTGCATGCCCACTAAATCCAGCCCACTAAACCCACTATACTCCCAAATCGGTACAGGAGTGGACTGAATTAAGAGCTGGAATTAAACAGTTGAAACGTGTAAAGCATAAGACATTTACCTTTTATTTTTTTAACCAGACACAACCAAACTGCAAAGTTACTGTATATCTGCTGTTGCTTCTTATTGTCCTGCAGAGGGAGCTCTTTTTTTACTGTTATGTATCCGTCCATCCTTCCATTGTCTTTACCTGCTGCTCATAATTTGGGGCTGTATAATGTAGGCAAAATCAAAGAACATGCAGCATCTATACTTTGAAGTAAAAAAAAAAAAACTGAAAATGTTTAATCTTATTGCTTTTTAAGTCTTTGTAATGTGCTTTGCATTACCGTCCTGTTGAATTGTGCTAAACTGTATAAACCCATGGACTGTTTCCAGCTGTTTTTCAAAGGAGATAAGTTGATGTTACACATCAAAAAACTTTTAAATCAATATAATTAATAGTGGCTGCAGTTCAGTGTTTTTATAGCAGTGCACGAAGACCTTTGAATGATCTACTGGAACATTATCAGTAACATTAGTTACACCTGTGGTTATGGTATGAAGGTATCTGTGTTCAACTTAAGAATTTACATATTAGAAGACGTATTTCTATCTCATAGTAAACATTTTGCATGAGATCAAACACTGAGCATATAATTAATCAAATATTCAGTCAAACTTTGTCACATACCTTTGCTGTATCCCAGCATGCAGCTGCATGCAGAAATAAACTGAATCTCAATTGCTAATAAAAAAGAAAGAAAGAATATATTATCATTATTTTTATACTGGAGATAAAGACTGCAAATGCTGAAGTAATGAACAGGCATGAAAAGTGAATGATAACTTGAAGCTCTATCAAAACATAATGTAGCAATTATGCATAATTATGCAGCATTTAAGCATTTAGAGGCTTACCCTTGTGGTTTGCTCATGCTGGGAGAGCTGCATGCATTTGATCAGATGTTTTTCTGGTGCCCAAGTGCTGTAGGAAGTTACATGTCATTGATTATCTCATTGTGATTGTTCACACGGGTGTGAAGCTTAATGGTGTAGAAGAATAAGAGCTGCAGAAGTAACATGGTTAACACAGCAGCTGTCCTAAAATGGTGGTGCAGTTATAGAAAGGGGACACTGAAAATGAAGATGAACAACAGCACATCACTTCCTGTGATGATAAATACGTTGCAGATCAAAGAAAGCAATGGAAACTATTCTGCTTGGAAATGACTCAAGCGTTCAGTAGAAAGCAGTAATGTTACCTTTTATTTCTTGCCATTCAAAATAACCCATTTTTATTTCATTTAATGGGGCAGAATAACCTTTTAACTCCTCTGGGGCGATGACTGCAACTGGCTAAAGTCTAAGAAAAAACATTTAAAAACTTGTTAAAAATGTCATTAAATTGATCCTGACTGGCCATCAGAGAGTTGTGTTGCAAATCCAATGTGGTTAAAGAGTGATGATCATGATCCTGAAGTTTGATGCATTAATTTTGATCATCTTTCAATCTAGAAATTAAAAAGACTTTCGAAAACTTTGTTTATATTGCATTAATTAAGTACTTTATTAGTAAGACTTTTGTTTCCATTAGCAGTGTCCTATTTTACTCTGTTTATTGCAGGGTTTCGCTAAATTATGATTGTTATATATATACAGTATGAGCTCATATCTTAATCTTCTGAATGTCACAAATCTATAATTGGTGTACAAATGATCTGTAAATGTGCAAAAGTACAAGATGTTAACAACATAAACAAAATCCAAATCATAACCTGTCAACGTGTTATTTAATCACGGTCCGCATTGAAAGTGTACAAAAGATGATGCCTTTGCCACCTCATACTGTATCTGCATCTCTCAGATTTATGGCAGACAGCCAGCTCTTCCTTAAAGAGAAGCATTTATTAGGAGAGGTCTTTGTATTTGCAGCCACCCACGATGCATTCACCCTTGGTGAAGATCCAGGCCTGAGTTATAAGTAACCAGAGTTGTTTGCATCCATACGACCAACCTGATTTCTGCTGTTTCCTGCTCAAGAATCATGTGAATGGACTGATCAGCAGGCGGCTGCCAGGTTGATCTCATCAAAGATTAATCTTTATCTCCGTCCCCTCCTGAGAGAACCCGGCATGCATTGCATCTCTGACGCTGGTTGTGCAAGTGCATATTGTGTTTTGTATTAGCAAAGGTCCAGTAGCCCAAACCACCTAATTTCCTGGTTTAGTGTCTGAACCGCACAGATAAATTAGAGCAAACTAAGCTTGCTGTGCGGGCCCTGCAGGACATCGCCCACATTTGGATGAAACGAGTTGCAAAGGTTCATCTTATTTATACAGGCATTGCATAATTATCTCCACCAGCTCTCATGCGCATTATAAATGCATCCATCTTCCACCTCATGCACATATTAATGCTTTTTCTACGGAACATAAAACAGGAGTTGAAGCACAGCATAACACATGGCAGTCATATGATAATCTTTGTGGAACAAATCTGGTTTCTACACTGTGACAAAGAAAAGGATAAAGTCATTTGTTAAATGACTGCCAAAGACTACAACTTGTTGTCTCAGTGCAGCACATACTCCACAGCTATTGACTTTAAAAGTGCACAATCCTAATACCTGCAACAGCTGCGCATTTGGCCCTTTTTAAAACATATTTTCTTTAGAACATGTCATCCAGATTTAGCTTTTAAACATGTAACAATTCTGAACTTTTATGCATAATTCCATGAATGCAATCCACTCTAACTTATTTGTGCATAGGTAATGTTGTGTTGTGTTACTTTTACACATTTCTATTTTTTAAAAAACTAACACCTCACAAGGGAAAAAGGCCGTATGAAAGTACTGCATTGGAGCAGCTTTGGAATTGGACTTTGAACTTTAGTCCCCCTCAACATTAACTGGACTGAAAGCTCTAAATATTCTAAGTATGTTGTGTTTCACCGTTTCACTCAGAATCTGTCCTTCCTCTTGACTTTGTCCTACTTAAACAGACTCAAAAACCCACTCAAGCGTCCTTTTCAAGTTTAAACCTTCTGAACTCTCATGCCACCCCCTCCTACTTGCGTCACTTAATCAACTTGTTATGCAATTTTTCTACCTTTAAAATTCTGTCTGAACAAGCAGTTCCTCTTGGCAAGGAAATGAAAAAGGGTATTTCCCAAAACACTGACCTCCCAGGCCCATATTTGTTCTTTTAAGAGTGGAGTGGGAGGTCACGTATGCTGGAAGCATGTTTTCTTACCAACTGTGCTGACAAGACGTTCATAATCGGGTGTTCTTATATCACCATACAACCACTGACAGAGTGAATACACGAACTGATGATTCATGCAAAAGCAGAGACCCGACAACCTTGAAAAGAATCACCTCAGAGGCGACCTGTAGGGAAAATGGGCCCAATGTGTAAAAATGTCCTTGAACAGAAAATGACTCATAAAAGAACAATCTGATGGCATAAAGTGTCTATTTCCTTAGAAAATATTTGAAAATTTGTACGAATACAGCGTGCTGCTATTTCACACAGGAAATGAAGCATCCATCACTGACATCATCTAACACCTCACTTTTTTTTTCACGTTTTAAAGAAGTCAGTGTGAAAATATATCTAATTTTGGCCTGATTTCCATTTTCATATTGTTCAATACTTACTTGACTGTCTCCTAGATTCTGAAAATTGTTGTTTGGCCTTGTTTTTGGTCATAACTGATAGACTAAAATAAAATAGATGAACTTAGAGAAGTTCAGTAGTTCAGTGACTTCAGGATACGAAGCTTCTGTGACTGCAAAACAAATCCAATCATCACCCTGACACAACTGTGCTTCACAGATGGTACAAGGGCTTTTTTGCTCATTTGGTTTAGAACAAAAGTTGGTGTTGTGATTATAGAGAAACATTTTACATTTCATTTTGATCTTATCTCTTCAAAAGACATTTGGCCCATAAGTCTTGTGATTTGCTCAGATTTAGCTTTGCAAACCTGAGAGGAGAGAAGAGGTTTTCTCACAGCAACGGTTTCAAACACGCCAATAATCGGTTCAGGCTTCATCTAATCAAAAGGACTATCACAAACTTTAACAGCTTAACAGAAGCCTGCTGAGTCTGAGATGCAAACTTGAGTTTTTGGGTTTTGTTTTTTTTTAATCCCATCAAAATGTACACAGTTTCACCTTTGGGTGAACTTACCTGATTGTTCTCTCCTGGAGAAATTGACAACTTATGAATAATCTTTCTTATCGTAGCATAATGGTTTCCGAACAGTTGAAGATGGTCTTTATAACCTTTCCCAGACTTATAGGTCACATTAATTGTTAAGATCACTGCTGATTTCCTGTTCTCTCTTGCTTCATAACACACCTCAATGTTCTGGGTGGAAAACTGCAAAAACATTTACTTCTATAGAGGTGCTCACACTGTCTCATGATCCATAGACAAAGTGCGTCAGATTATCAGAAGCTGTCACAGACTTATCTGTTTATTAGCTAAGGAAGCTGTAAGATTGTGCTTGGTTTTCTCTTTTTGGCTATTGGGGAAGAGCAAGCAGGAACTTACTTTTATGACATCAAACTGGTAGATGATGTCAGCTTCACATTCCCTGTTTGAGCGATCGACTCCCTACGTATGCACACCTCAAACAAAGCCAGTTAAGGTTTGGAGACTGAGTGAGTCACCTTACGATGGAATGAAAATTTTCCCTGATAGTGATCAAATTATGTGGAGAAACCAAAAACCTTTTAACTGTTTGCCTGCTGTGACTTGATAACCTAGAAACTATTTGTGTGCAAGAGTATGTTTTTGTTACCTCAAAAAAAAAAAAGTGAATCAACAGTACCACATTCCATTCATTCACTGCACTTCCCACAAACTTAGATATCAGTTAAGATAATGGCTACATGACACAATGGTTCACTTTATGGGTGACAGACATGAGAACACACTTGTTTGTGCTGTGAAACTAAATGATCCTTTTCAGTTCAAGGAATCAGCAATGATTAAATCACCAACCTGAATGAGCTTATCCTCGTCAGAACGTAACTACAGTAACATGTGGCAAGTCTATCACTGTTACGCATTTGGGGAATAAGTGTAACTTCCTGTGAGACATGACTTGTATAGTCTCACACACTTACAAAGAAGAAGGATTAAGATTCTTAAAAAAAAAAAAAAAAAAAAAAAAAAAAAAAGGCAGGAGTGAAGCATTTGCTGCCCTATATGACCTGTGATGATTTGGATGAAAGCATGTGGACTGTACACACATACAGTATGCTCTTCTACCATTTGAGCCTTTTCGCATGTGGCATCTACAGAGGCATGTGAAAGTATTCACCTCTTTTTTTTTCCTGATTTGTTACTTTAAGACCCTTAAAGTGCCCCTGGCATGAAATTTGCGTTTTTTGAGGTTTTTGATCATATATTTTAGTTTCCCCAGCCTGCCTATGTCCTCTAAGGGGTTAAATTATAGATTGGCGTTTCCTTTTTCCCTGGGTGTGTCTGCCTACATGGTGAAGTTAGCATTCACCAATGGGCTGATTGGCAGTTCAGCCTATTTTACTCCTCGTGCAGCTTATGACACCATGACTTCCAGCCAATTACCCCTCCCCCCAACTACACTCTCCAAGTCCCTCCCTCCGAGACCTACGACAACAAACTGACATCATGGCGTCCCGTTGGCATCAGAACTGCTCTGTACCTGGTGTACGAAGGACAACAGCAATCTTTTTGTCCTCCTCACTAAAAAACTTATGGATGATTTCATTCCTGCAGGAATGTGCCGACCGAACTAACAGAAAATCTCCCTGCAGCTCCGTCTCCTCCTCAGGAGGTTTTAACGGCTTCCAGCCACCACAAAGAAACACAAAGTTTCTAAGAAACGTTTCTCATCATGTTCGTGTCTTTTATCTCTGAGGGAAACTGATGTTTGTGATGATTCCGGTTTATAATTCTTCCCGTTGTGCGCGAGTGTTCGGCTGTGGACTCAGGTTTGCAATCAGGCCTTCTTCATCATCATCATCATCACTGTTTCTGTACCGCTCCAGTCAGACGAAGACAGATGTAACGTGCAGAACTAGTGTAACATATCTTTAGTATTAACTATTAAATGAATCCGGGTCATGGGTGAAGTTAATAATTCAGGGAAACTTGTTGCTGGAACATGATGGGGGGGGGGGGGGGGGGGGGGCGGGGGGGGGGGGGGGGGGGGGGGGGGGGGGGGGGGGGGGGGGGGGGGGGGCTGTTTTCTTCTTAAACATGATTCATACTCACTGGCATCACATTTGTGTCATGACCGCTGTGTGTCCTTTATAGATCCACAGAGGCTCAATATGAACTTCTTCAAGCCTGACGTGCAGCCGTGTTCAACAGAACACAGCAACTCTTTTTTTTTTTTTTTTTACTCCAACATGAGTGTGTGGAGAGGCGCGTGTCTGCAGGTTACTGCTGAGTGTATGGGCGAATGTCTCCAGGTAACTCCGTATCACTCCGCCTGCTCTCCACCAGAGCACCATGACAACAAGTGTACCTTCTGGTCCCGCCCAGCGAACCTCGGTCATTGTATGCCGGTGCTAACAGTAGCGCTAACTTGTAGCGCCTGCTATTCTATGACAAGGCTGAGTTATGGCGAACGATCCTTTCATGCAGTATTCGGGTACTTAGAGTCTGACCAAAAAGGGACCAAAAGTTGCCGGGAATTTCATGCCACTGGCACTTTAAATGGATTGAAGCTGTATTTTGCACAAAGATTATATGAGTGGCAAAGTGCTGTTTGGGAAGGTACCAAGGTGTTGGTGGCTCCTCAAACATGGAGAAGAAGGTTTCCGGGTCAAACCAGACATAAATTTGTGTCTGCAAGTGGCACAAACCCAAAATCTGATGAAGACCACCATCCCAACAGTGAAGCATGCAGGTGGCAGCATCATGATGCAGAGGGGATGTTTGTGTTCAGTATAGAGCCTAAGGAATCAGCCAGGTTTACGATGGGATGTGATACGATGCGATGCCATACGATGCCATACGATACGATACGATGCGATGCGATGCGATGCGATGGGATGCGATGCGATGCAATGCGATGCGATGCGATGCGATGCGATACGATACGATAGGATGCGATACTATGCGATGCAATACGATGGGATGGGATGGGATGGGATGGGATGGGATGGGATGCGATGCGATGCGATACGATGCGATACGATGCAATGCGATGCGATGCGATGTGATGTGATGCGATGCGAGGCGATACGAGGCGATAGGATACGATACGACACGACGCAATGCAAACCACTTTTATTGTCCTCATGGGAAAATTTGTATTGGACTTGAATGCAGTTACATCAGCCACCACTCATCAATAAATAAATGATAGTGAGTTACAACAACAAACATAGAAAAAACACATGAAAAACCATTAATCTATATTACTATGATGACCCCATGGGTCTTCAGTTTTGGTGTTGTTCCTATATTAATTTCTTTCAGGTGTGCATGACTGATTGGGGAAGTGGGAGGCGGCTGGCCAGAGTCTCCTGTTTCTCGATAAAAGCTCTGCCATTTTCTGGAGCAGGCCCACTCCACCGCGCTCTTGGGCCTGGCATTTTGATTATTTTTGACTGCTTGCTACCGTTAAATAAACATTATTTTACTATACTCCTCATGACTCCCCTATCTTTGTTGTGACCTGTGAGCCGGCCATAACAATTACAAAACACCTGTTTGCAAATTTAAAACACTAAAAAAGACGTGAAGATTTTGCACAACCTGCAGCCCCAAAGGGGTTTCATACAGTCTATGTATGAAATTATACTTCCTAAGATCATTTAAATGTTCATAGAAACGGGGGCAAAAGATTTCTTGTAACGGTTAAGTCTGCACTTTGGAACTCAGTACAATCAGTCGGAAGGTAATAATTTGTATTCAGGATAATGGATGTGTGAATATCTGACAGTATATTGTGTCCTTGTCTGAGTACTGACTGCTCAAGGAGGGATTGGAGGGAGAGGTTTCCTATTAACTGAATAACATATGGTACTACATGTATACAGTAGTGCTACATAGAAGTACAATGTAACTGTAGTTCAGGTAGAAGAGCAGCTGTCTATCAACCACAAGGTTGGTAGTTTGATTTCAGGCTTCTCCAGGCTATGTGCTGAAGTGTCCTTGGTGAACCCCAAGTTGCCTCCCGATGTGCTTATTGGGGAATGAATGTGTGCATGAATTGGGGAAACTGACATGTAGCATAAAGTGCTTTGAGTGGTCGGCACATGACTAGAAAAGCAATATATAAGTACAGTTTATTTGCCAAATAATAATAATAATAAAACAAAACTATTTTAATTTCATTCAGAGAATTGAGATTGAGACAAAGGTTCACTCAAGCATCACTCAAGTAATGGCCTTAAATGTAGTGGGCTAATCACAGCCAAGGGCTAAATCTGACATCAGAAAAAGTGGTGTGACTTAAAGATTACCAAATACTAGCAGAAGTAGATCAGTTCTGTCATGAAGAGGTACAATAAATAGATAAATAAGTAAAAATCTCAGTAGATAAATGCAACAGAGACAACAGCAGAGTTAAAGCTGTTTCAAATATAAGGGCTCCACAATGATTTAACATTTATGTGGTAAATATTATGAATGCTTATGTTTTTGGAGGGTTTTTGGTCTTATTTCTTGTTTTACAATTAAGTTATTTTTGTTAATCGAATGAAACAAACTATCATAAAATAGTCCAAACTGGGCCAAGACTATGGTTAGACACTTCCCTGTACTTCCTCAGTGAATCATTCCTTTATTTTTTTTTTCTCAAGCAAATGTCAGCAAAGTTTTCTTCAACACTACTAAACGTAAACTTAGTAAACATCCAGAGGCTCAAAAATTACTTTCACACTTTTTGAGACTGAGATGATGGTACACCGGATCACCCAGAGGGTCCACGATCCATCAACCTACCAGTGTGTGCACAGTACACAGGAGCAGAATCATGCAGAGAGGACGTGCAGCTGCTGACACAACCCTTTTTGTGTTTGTTTAGAACATATGATTCAGTGGTTGTATAAGCTAATAGTTCATTTAGGGGTCCGGAAAGGTTAAAAAAAAAAAAAATTGTAAAACAAATATCCCAATATAACCAAAGCACAGATTATTTTATTTTATTTCTTTTCTTTTTTTCCTTTGATTCCAAGAATGATTTATGTATGGAACAGTTTACAAAAAAAACCATGGAAAATAAATATAGATGACAATATTTCTGTCCGTTGCCTAAAATTTGGATGATTTTCATGTTATTTGTGTATTGTTAAAAGTTAAATCTAAAAAAAAAAAAAAAAAAAAAAGCATGACACTCTTGCTGATAAAATATGACAGGCTTGAGCAACATTTCTGCAAGCTTGTCACGGTAAAATTCTCCCATTACATTTTTATTTTTTAACAAACATGAATGGAAATAATTCAAACATCGACCTTTATACAAATGTAATTAGACTAAAAATGATTTGTCATTAAACATTTACTACAAACTAATGGCTATAATCCTTAGAACAGAATAAGTGCTAAGATAGACAACAGATCTCTATGAAAAGGTCCAAATGTAACTGGTTTAAGCATGTTAAACATAAGACCTGACAATACACACACACATATATACATATATATATATATATATATATATATATATATATATATATATATATGTGTGTGTGTGTGTGTGTGTGTGTGTGTGTGTGTGTATAACTTATAATTAAAGACAAAGTCAGTTCAACATTGACTGAATAAAAAATGGCAACAAAAATCCCTTCAGCACTCTGGAGGTAAAACATTTTGAGGTATGAGTGCTCAGATCTGCAGTTATATAGTTCCAACTGAATTATGTAAACAACCATGTCTAAAACAATAAGTATCAAGACAACAAAAAGTATTTTCATTTCAAAACTCATAAGCAAAATACATAAGCTGAAGAAAATAACATTATATACAACAGGATGAGGCACTGTAGGCACAGTGAAGAGGCACTCTTTCAGGTTTTGTAGAGTGAATACTGCAAGTCTTTGGTGTATATCAACTATATTTGCTTCTGCTTCATCGTAAGTTTATCAAGTTGCAATCCATCATTGACTTCCAGTCATTTTAGGATGCCACCATCAACTCGTCTTGTATTATTACACAGTATGAGTCCAATAAAAACTCAAAAATGTCCCTTTTTCAGAAAGAGATGAAAATACGTAGCTGGTGGAATTTACAGAAGTTCATGCATGAACAAGAGATGATAAATTATCCAATGTGACAAAATTTGTCCAGAATAGGTTAAATAACCAAGACAAGCATCTTTTCAAAGACAAAGAAACAGCAAGAATAAGTAAACCTTATTTACTGCATAAAATCACAATTAACACACTACGAAACATTAATCAAAATCCATATAAACCTTCCAAAAATGCATTTCTAATTTCCCCATCTTTCTCTGGAATTCATTAATTTCAAGGGAAACATAACTTCATGACAATTCAAACTTTGTACACAGCACATTTACAGATTTCTACAAGTTTTTAAGGTACAATAGGATTACCAACCATATACAATGGAAATAAATACCCTCATACAGTTTACGTATGATAAGTTGGTTTCAGCCAGATTTAGTTCCTTTTAGAGTCCTTTATGATATCAATGACCGGGAGATATGAAAGGAGCATGTAAACATTCAAACGGGACACAGCTAAGCATTTTATCATCAAAGTTTTGTCCAGCATGTTCAGTCATTGTTTCCCAGTGACAGGTTAACCAGATGGCTTTTAGTTGTCTAATGACAGTCTTGTTCAGGTCAGACTCCAACCTCCACTACAGCTGCTGTTCCGGTTTTCGTGTGTAAACTCCTGGTGCCTGGTGTTACTGAACATGAACGGGTTTTCCATTCTCTGCAGGTTCTGGTCGGAGTGTCCAGCTCGGAGTACATCTTCTGAAGGAGAGAGCAGACTGGTTGGCAGCTGCAGTTCAGTACTGTAGACTTTGAGGCTGTAGGTGTGATTGGAGGCAGCTTTATGGCACTGTGGAACGCTACAACAGTGACATGATCAGCATGTTACATAATCAACTATGAGTTGTTGTCCAGGTTATTTTGCTGTCACACTGCATTTCTATTGGTGGTTTGGTTTGCCCTTTATGTCATTTCAATATATAGATAACTCATTTCTCGTTAGGTTTACATTTATGTAATAATTAGCAATCAAGAGCTGGTTGCTAAAACTTTCTTTCAAATGTAAACATTAAAAGCTAAAATTTGCCATCATCTTCAACAGGACACATCGAAGACCTTTTTTTTTTTTAAAAAAAGGATTAGTTTAAGATTTAGTTTCAAATAATACTGGCTTGGCTCCCATAGTAATTATATAACATATTGGCTTCCTAAACCAGAGGATGGCAAGAAAAGAAAGTTTCTATCGCCTACAAAGCAGTGAATGATCACACCCCTACTAATATCTGAGTTGTTGTGCAGTTTTTGCACTTCAAATTATTCTCTGCTGGGCCCCTGACTGCTGAAAGATGAGCTTTTGACTCTTTACTTTTAAGTGATCACAAGTTTGCCTCATGTGGATTTTCATATGTCTGAAAATAACTTTGTCTCAGATGGTTAGAGAGAGAGGTGGTGGCGGACTCCAGATGAAGGTGAGTGATGTCGGGAAAAACCTGTAAAGGGAGAGTGGGAAAAGTTCAGGGACAACAAGAACCTTGAAGATGCTTCATTTGTGATAGTTTCATAACATCTCCCGGACCAACTAACGACCAGCCTCACCTGTTTGCCATCCACTCAGCATCCTAGCCTGGCACCCAGTTGCGTGTAGTCGTCTTTACTCTCTGGGAAAACCCATGAGGTCCCGCTGTGGGGTCAAAGTTGAAGTCTAATGCGCCACCATCCATGAGGGTGTCATGCAGGACAGACTCCAAGTCACACTCAAACCTCTCGATGGACACGTTGTCCAGGTCGCTGGGGAGCCGCTCATGATGCTGACCGCATGGGTGAAGCGGAGTTTAGCTCCCTGTAGCTGTTGACGTAGCTTGCTGAGAAATCGTTAGTGTGTGTTGGGTGTCCATGGGACAGCTGCATAGATGTCCTAAGTCTGGTCATTCTTGGAGGGGCCCCTGAAAGACTAGTCAGACTAGTCAATGGTATCATGTTACAGCTATTCAAGTCTCGTGAGGCAGCAGGTCTTTGGCTATGTATAGCATGTGGATTTACATGAAGACCTGCGTGACTCTGATGGCTATTCAGAATTTTTACTCCACTATGACCCCCCACGTGGTTTTGACTGCTATAATTGGGCATTAGGCAACTTCCCCTTCCAATCTCTGACACCCGAGTGTCACTAGAGGGCAATATGTCCCTTCTGGTGTCCGCTTCTGCGGTCAGTAGTTCTTTGAGGAGGCCTGCAGGACACATATACTGGCTATCATAGGCTCCAAAGCCAGGCTTGGTCTCTGGAAGTGTCTGCATGGGGGCAGGGGACAGGGAGTTCATCCTCACCTGGCTGTACATGCACTTCTGGTACTCCTGGGTCAAACCAGTGGAGCTGTAGGAGTTACTCTGAAGCATCACAACATTTGAGGTATGTGATGAGTCTGAGCCCAACTGTGGGGCTTTGGGAGACAAGAGGTTCAGATTATCCAGCAAACTCTCCATGATATGTTCGGACCCGTGTTGACCCACAGATCCAGCCACCTCTGAGAGGCTGGGCAGGGTGGAGGTTATCTTGGCTCCTGACGTTCCAGGATACATCATATGGCCATCAGACTCTCCGAGATCATCCTGCTCAGAAGGGAAGGGCGAACGTCGTCCACTCAGAGTGCTAGCATCCGAGCTGGTGCGTGTTCTGAAGGAGCTCCAGGCCTCCAAGTCCTCGTTACTGTGGGAGTTTGGGCTTCCCAGCCAGTTAGAGTACTGGGATCCAGGACTGCCTGCTCCCCCTTCAACTTCTTCCTGTAAAGACATCTAAGGACAAAAAAAAAAAAAAACACAAAAAAGTCTCACAAGCAGCAAGACACCCATCAAATACTATAACAAATACAAATAAGGTTCAGCAGACATTGTTAATAAAAGACACTGCACCTTTTTCTTTGTGGCCCTTCCTCTGCTTTTGACAAACTTGTTATTGTTGTCCATGGAGGCAGCTCTGCGGCGAGGTGATTTTCCATTCTTCCCCCCCTCTGGGTTCAGCATCCACCAGGAACTTTTGCCGGTTCCCTCGTTCTGTATGCGCACAAAACGGCTGTGCAGGGACAGATTGTGTCTGATGGAATTCTGCAAGAAAAAAAGAGGAAATCGTGTGTGACAATAAGTAAGCATAGACTGTTTAAAAGATGGCCCAACGCATATGCAAACTTTTCCTTGACCTGCAGCTTGTCTAACATACCAGAAACCAGCAATAATGTTGATTCAGTTCATGACTTCTGTGCTATCAGTTAACACAATTGACAGACAACTGTTGTCTTGTTGTCATTTGTAGAATAATCAGTAAAGTTGGCATTGCATTTTCCTCAGTATCTTTGACCAAATTTGATTGCTTACACCAACTTGTACTGATTGGTCATAAATTGGAAGGTTAACAAAATATATCAAGTTTATACACAGAAAAAATGGATAAAGCAGCTGCTCTTTGTGGTTCCCAAGATTTGCATTTGGGCTCACTTTTTTAGATTTTCAATTGTTCACTACTCTTCCTCATTATAAAAATGATGCTAAATATGGCAGGGCACCCCTATAGCACCTCAGTTCCAGTGACCAACATAAGATGTAGATCAGCTGCACATTTGTTTAGTCTGAGTTACATCTAGCTTCAGAACTGCACTCACAGGGTAATGAAGGTGTTTAAAATTCAGGTTGGAAAATAATGCTTTGAATAATCAAGACATGAATTTACATAACTTCAATTAATTATCAATCAATCAATGTTTTTTGGTCTCTATTTTCCTCCTTGTTCTCTGGATTAACTTATTTTCTTTTTTTTAAATGTTTATTTCCACCCTACTTTCTTGCGCAGATTCATTAAATCATTTTAATCCTTGCATGTGACTTGCATGTGATTAATAAAACTCATTTGATATGACTTAAATCGCCTGTAACTAAACTGAGCACTTGCTTTTAAAAATCCTGTGATAAAGTTTATAAGGGCAGTCATCCCACTCCATCCTCACAGCAGGCTTTAATCATATGTTTCCTGTGGTTTCCACCTTGTATTATTTGGACAGCCCTATCCCACCCCTCCAGTAGTAACAACAACACTCCTGTCCTCTGCTCCAAACTGAAAACCAAGACATGAAAAATAAGAAAAGAAGTGGATTTTAGATTCAGAGTGCAGAAGAAAATAGATCATTATCATCTTAGCTGCTGGATAGCTTCACAAAGATCACATCTTGTGTGTGTGTGGAACTCTGTGAGTGGAGACTGAGCATGTCGAATTCCGATTACTTTGGTTTTAACCACATTACTCCATTTTTTTTTTGTATGCGGTTGTATTTTTCCTTATCCAAACGAATATTCACCTAAGCCTACATTCAGTTCATTTTCTCTAATACTATGTTATGAACTCTCAAAAGGACACGGAGGCGCCTGTTGTGGTAATTCTCTCTGGAAACACACCCCCCCCCTCCAAACTACCGGCTAAGTGACAGAAATACGGTCAAACAGGACACAGACATACTGTATTCCACAGTCAGGTCTCTATAGACAAAATATGGGCCTTAAATGTCACTTATTGTGTAGGATGGTGGGTACACTGAAAGGCCAACATGCAACACAAGATGTACTGGCAGGGAATTTCCCCTAAATACCCATGTGAACAAGAAAGCAGCTCCCAGCAGTTAGTAAAGCCAGATGTCCTCAACCACAGGATTCAACAGGGATGCACAAAGCATGGAGATAAAGACGGCCACATGTAAAACAATGGTTTGTCTGACACTGTCTCTGAAATGTGCATCTTAGGTAAGACAAGAATATGACTCATATTCTAGTCATATGTTACCTATACAAATTTAACATTGAAATATTGCTGAATTATGTCACTAATTATGTAACAAAATATAAAAACATATAATATAACCTCACACGGAGTAAATGTCTTAGTAGAACAAGCTATTCCAAGGATATCTTTGGATGTTTGTCCCCCTATAAGGCGCTGAACCATCAGTTCGACCGCAAAATGTGCAGTGACCAAAAGAGAATACAGAGGACTGAGAACAATGAGGTGTTTTTTTTTTTTTTTTTAAAGAATTAAATGGAGTAAGGAAAGGTTACAGAGTTCGCTGAAAAGATGGGGAGGGTGACACAGTGAGATGTTTTTGCCTGGAGAGGTGGGGTCAATGAGTTCACTGTGTGCTGAACATGAGCTCCTCAGCCTGCACTGACAGAGACATGCAAACAGGTTGGATGGAAGAGGAACAGACAGAGAGAAGAAGAGAAGCATCAGATGTGACATGCTGGGGGCTTGACCTGCTTTGTGATTCACCATGACAGCCCCCAGCGACCCCACCCCACCGCCCCAGCCACACTCCTCCCATCTCTTCCACTGACTTTTAAAATAAGGCTTCCTGTGTCAGAGGACATCCTGCACATGAAGGCTGGAGAGACTTAAGGTGGAGTTCTCACTCTCTGCACAGCCACAAAATGAAATGCTCGTTCTGACGTGTGTTCACTTGATTCATGACCTTTTCTATCCTCTTTTTTTTTTTTCTTTTTAGATGATCTCAATCTGTAACTGAAGACAGGAAATGACTCATTAGTGAAGGATCTGTGCTGCACAGACTCCATCTGCTCTATAAATTTGATTCCATTAACAAAGTGACATGTCTTGCTCAAACATAGCTGAGCGCACTGCTTATATGCAAATGCATACAGCCGCTGATTAGTGCCCACAATAGACGGCGCACTGCATGACTGCTCCCCTCCAAGGGCCATTCTCTTCTTGGCCTGGGATAATCCTCGTCTGAGACAGACCTCACCTCAACCCAGTGAGAACAAAAGGCATCCTCTGCTTCACTAATTCAGGAGCCCCACACACACATTATGAAAGCCTGACCCAAGATGGCCTTTTTTTTTCATTTTGGCTCTATTGTTATGGCTCTCACTTTTAACTGGCTTTGAAATACATGCACCTGTAGTAGCACGGCGGCACCAAGAAATTTACTTGGTCTGAAGTTCCTTTTTGTGATAACCAAAAGAGATCCCTGCACAGAATATGAAGGCATTAACATTTAAGAGAGAATATCAAATGTATAATTACAGTGGCGACATTACATAAGGGTTAGCCATTATCTAATCCTTTGCTAATTTTAGCCAATATTGTCTTCATGAAAAAAAAAATAAAAATCTTGTGCTACAGCATGTTTAATAAGCTGGTGCTGCAACATAGAATATGAAATTAATTCCACTTATGTGCAAGGTCAGCTGGTGCAAGAATGTCTGACATGGGGATGGGCTGACTTCTGACTAAATCTATTTTCAGTTTGCCCTCAGAAATGCCCCATTAGGCAGAATGGTGTAAATGCAGTGCAGCAGAAAGCAGTTGCCTCACCTGCTATATGCACTAGACACATGGCTGCGCTTAAATAACCTGTGATTGTGGGGGCTATTGTAGAGAAATGTCCAATACCTTACAACTCTTCAAATGAACCCAGTAAACTCCGACTCATACGTGATCAATGTCATCCAGACAAGCCGCTGCAGCATTAAATGAGTCCTCCCACTGGACTTCAAAACAATTGAATTGACACAGCTGCTGTTTCTTGTGTAGCGAAGCATGAGGCTTGCAGTAACGGTCGCAGGATAAGTAAACAAACAGGACCCAGTTGCAGGAACAGGTGCAATCACAGTGAAAGTGGCTTCACATGCAATTAGTCCAAACAAGTTACATACATACAACACCAGACACAACTACAGTCAGGACAGAAGACCTACCAGGAGACAGACTGCTGGACAACACCTGCTTCTCAAATTAGTAACTCAGAATAATATCAGTGATAAGGGCTCATATTTAATTAGTGAATAAAAAATTCCCAAAGAATTGATTGAATATTTTAACCATAACATTTAGCAGCTCCATGCATTTTTAATAGAATACTTAACTAGATTTAAGTTATATCATATATTATAGTAAAGCTCTGATTTCATTATATACTCTGAGGTTTCAGGCTACTTCCACGTGAAGACTGAGCTAATTTCATTTTTTGAAAATATTGTCTTTTCCAGTTCTAAAAATGGTTGTTTTTGGGTCCCTAAAAGCCCATACCATGCAGATGAGACGTCCAAATGATGAAAAACCTTAGTAAACACACCTGAAATAGTCTCCCTGTGTATGTGGCTCATGTCAGATTTGTGCTTCTATCACATTCAACCTAACACTATTTAGTCTGTTAGCTTGGTTTTCTAGATTCATCACAAAAGGTGAAAAAAGAAAGAAACCTCAGTGGGTTGATCTGAATGGTCAGTCTTTGACCTCCTAAAATGTGGAAAAATTTAGAATTTAACTCAATGAACTCAGCAGAAATTACTTCTTCTACTAAAGTAAAACTGTGTAACTTTCTGACCTTATGACTCGTTCTGATGTCACAGTGACACATCATGTATGTACATTCCTGGAACTGTAGTTGTCCAGCAGCATCTTCAGTCTGAGAAACGGCACTTCCCAACTTTTTGTGGCGGATGCTGCGTCACTTTACAGTAGCATTTCATTTTAGAGTGTTGTGTCACTTGACAGCAACTGGATATCAACACACTGGCCGTTTCAAACACACACTATGGCTGATTCAGCAAAGAAATGCAAGACGACGTTATTGAGGAAGGAAGGAACAGAAAGAGAAATGGGCAAGTCAACATCGGACTGATTTTTACTGGCTGGAGAGACTTCAGAGTAGAGGTAGGATCCAACATACCCTTTGTTGGGATGCCTCACTCAGAAATTCTGCCAATATTCAGTAGTGCAGCTTTAAAGTTAGCTAAGATTAGTCTGCAGTCAAGTCCTCAAATGTCCAATAAAACCATTTTTTGAATAATAGACATAAGATCCTGGTGCCTTCCAATGGGGTTGTGTTCCTTCTTTTTACCAGAGAAGATAAAATACTCAATGTACACATTTACAATGTTGTTTTTGAAAAACTAAGTAAATATGTTTTATGTATTGTAAAGAGACAAACTTAAGTGAAATTCCACTGTCATGTTGAACAAATATTTAAATATCTTTTGTGTGTATAATTACTAAATGACTAAAAAGACTTAAATTACATGTTCGTACAAGCACAAAGCATTTCCGCTGAAATGTAATACTACATTTAGCCAGATTTCTCATTCAAATAAGAAAGATGCATAATCTATAAACAAATATGTCACTTGACACCAGAGGAAAAACATCTAATTTGCAAAAAGTTGAAGCAGCTCAACATCAAGTATAACATCACAACATGATGTTATTTTAGCATGGAAATACAGTTCGTGGATCAATATATGGCTTCTGCTAGCATGTAGCTACCACTACAAAGAGTCACATATCTGATGTAAGTAAGAGAATAGGAAAGTACAACACTACGGCAGAGATTACAGTGAAAGGACAAGCCACTTCCTGACAGAGTCTTCCTGTACACCCCCTCCCCCATCTCTCCTCTGACCCCGGATGCGCAAGTGAGGTTGGAAATTAGCGTGGGACTTGAGCTGTCTGTTACAAGGCAGCAAAAAGGCAGATTAAATAAGATGAGCACTGCAGTGCGCTGTGCAGAGCATGCCACCTCTTCAGGACTCCAGGCACAACACAGGTTGCTTCATTAACACTGAACATCAAACTGTGTGACCCACTTCAGCAATGGCTTCAGAACGGGTCTGTGAAAAGATTTGTGTTATGAGTTCAGATTAAGATTTTTAAAAGGGGATGAAGAATTATAACAACTTATTTAATGCTCATACACATCAATGAAAGTTTGTGTTGCTATCCTCATTTGTATCTATTCAAAGTGTACAATCAAACCCAAATCCTAATCCTAACCCCTAACCCTGAACCAGGACCACTTTTGTGGCTTTGGTCCTCATAAACTAAGGTAATGATGCAACAGAACCCATAACACACATGCACGCACACCCCCACGTACACACAGTGTTCTGTTATTAGGACGAAGGTGACTCAAAGTGTAACTTTGTCAGCCTAACTTTGAGAGTAACAGCCTTTCTTAAAAAAAAAAAAAAAACACTTTGAGGGAAAAAGTCAGCCTGGACTGTCATTTTATTCACTTTTAATTCTGTCACCCTTAATTTTTAAGCATATTTCTCCACCTTTCACTGACTCCATGTCTTTTATATTTTGCATCGTGAATTTGAGGCCAAGGTCTTTTTGTAAACGTAACACAGTAGGGGATTATTATCTTGCACAAGCAGGAGGACAATGTAAAGATTTGCATGCCACAGATTCCACCAACTCACACATGTAGACAGCAGACACACAGCAGTCTCTAACTATCCAGTCAGCTGATTGCTCCCCTCCTTTCCCCAAACCATGGTCGCTCCTCTTTGAAAGTCCCTGCCCCAAGCCTCCCTTTCTTCATGGGGTTACATCAAGCTTCTAGTGGGCCTCTTAAATTCGGGGCAGGCCTTCCTTTTTTTAACCTTGTGATCCCAAGACAAACAGTTTTTCTTTTTTTTCTAGCTTCATTTGGTTGCTAGCATTTCATTTTACTGTGTTGTCTCACTTGACAGCAACTATTGTTGGCTTATTAAGCAGGTTAATAAGCCAACAATAAAAAAAACAAACCTCTACATCATTTTAAAAACCTTAAAACATCAGCACATTCTTCAGGGAAATGAAAATTACTTGTTGGGTTTGTGTTGTTTCAGTGAAAGTCTGGCAAATGGAAAACTTCATCCAGACCAATATACAGTATTGGTCATCAGATATATTGGTTTCTCAGCAAGATTTCAGAGAAGTCACTGTTGCAACTCATCAGTCTGGGAAGAGTCATTTATATATGATTTAGAGCACAAATGGAAAATATTCTAAATAGTTGCCAATCTTTGAAGGAGTGAACATTAGTAAATGTAACCTAGGATCTGGCAGTGCAGTGCTCAAAGAAACTGCAAAAACCCAAGTGCTACATCTGTAGGCCTCAGTTATTATATCCAATGCTAGAGTTCAGGATTGTAAAACAAAAAACAAACAAACAAAAACAAAAATGATTGCACAAGTATGACTTCTTTGCAGCCCTTATTCAGTCTTTGGCTGTTCCTCCATGTGAGAGATAATAACGTCATGCAGAAAACAATTACTTCACATTACTGCTGCTGACTTGCTCCCAGTCTGGGCTTCAGGAGAGTTTGGGTTTTGCCAACTCTGCACATCCACTAATGGCCACTTTCATCAGTTGCTTGTTGATCTGAGGGGTGTTGTTCAAATGGAGGCATTTGTGAGCTTTTCCACTGCGCAACTCGCCTCATCCTGAATAAATACTTTCAGTGTTGTCTGTCATTAGTTTCCACAGTGGATATACGCAAACATCAGGCACCAGACAGTAAAATCAACAGGCTGCTGACCTATAGTGTGGGGACTCTAGTTGCAAATGTAAGCAGATATATTCAGACAAACTGCTTTGCATCAATAGTAATTGTGTAAGCTGGGCAGGTTATCCAGAAAGCACTGCTACAAAAAAACATACCCTGAAAAGCCAAAGATCTACAAGGCAATGAACATGATAAAACACTGAACATGTTTTGAAAAGTCTCATTGCTCTATCACCAGTTAAACTCAGTGGTACCACTTCCTGTTCCATCGTTTAACGTCACAGCTCACTGAGAAAAACAGCAGCAGTACCAGTAAAACGCTAAATGTCTGTTAAAGCAGAACTCTGCCGCTTACAAACCCACCAATACCCAGGGGAGCCTGCCCCCGCTTCGCAGGGGCACTCTCTTGCACCAAAGGTATCATGATCACTACGCTGCTGCCCTATTTTTTTTAAAGGAAAACAAAGGAATCGCCATGATATGAGGGGAGACGGGAAGCTGTAAAGGCACCAGCATTGCCCTCATCCTGCGCTCCACCCATCTTCCAGTTTGGAGTGGTATATGCACTGCAGTTCAAACTCAATGCCCTCCACCCACCAGGTCACTGGCTTACCTCCATCTGTCTCTACAAATAGAGAGACAAGAGCATGTGTAGTCTATGGTCCGATATATAGGGCTGAAAAAGATGAGCGCACCAATGATTTTTGCTTAACAAATCAAATTAAAAGTGACTACACACAGAGGTAGATGCACACACTTGATCCATATAAGGTCACTCCCATTGATTCCTCCTCTTTTTTCCAGCACTGCCCTTCATGTTTTGCAGGTTGGGGATGTGAACACATGGCACTGTTTTCCATCCACTTGGCAGGAAATGCATCATAGTTCATTGTGGGGGGACTGTGATGTTTTTTTAACAGGGAAGTGTAAAAATAACTATTAGCTTGTGGTTCCAAGGCCTGGCGGGAGTGCCAACATTTAGGAATGTAGAGGTTGAAGCAAAGAGGTGTTGATTTTATATAAGAGGGAGGCAGGCTGGAGCTTTTGTTCTCGGTTTAAATACTCCAGAAATGTTTGGGAAACTATGCGCAATCAACCACCTCTCTGATTCTAGTCCTGCAGGATGATAAAATATCAAGAAATGTGGATTCAAATGAAAGAACTAAAATAAAAAGTTTGAAAAAGTAGCCGTTATTCACGTATGCCCTTATTATTAGGTGTCTATATTATTACACAAATAGCAAAAGTCCTGAGAGAGGAAACAAAAGGAAGTAATGGGATAAAGAGCAATGATCCCTTTCGCTGAGCCGTAGCATCCGCTGAGGAAACTCTAGAAGACACGGACACAAAGATATGAGCGCACAACTCAGGAATGGAGGATGTTTGACGTGGTTCCCAGCATCCCCCTTCTCCCAGCCCCTTCCCCTCCGACACACTCCCCAACACTGATTGAGCTGTTTGCGTCGCCTCCTGTTATTGTCGGGGGAGCTCCGAACAGTTCACTCCACGCTGTTTCCCTCTAAAAAAAAAAATTAAAAACAAAAAACAATTGCATTCCCACCAGCCAGTCCACGTGTTAAAAGGTGCAGCTTAAATAGAGGAGGAAAAGGAGTTTTAGTAGAACCTAAAGTCATAATATAAGCTGTGATCCTGCTTTTCACGTGGGAGTGTTAAACAATGGGAACTATATTTGATTGAGGTTTCCCAAAAGCATTTCCTTACGGCTTTGAAATGACGTCTCATGAGAATGCAGAGGTTACAGCAACGGCTGTGAAGCTGAAATATGAATGTGACTCATGTTTTCTAAACAGGCTTTAAAAACTATGGCTTTATGTGCAAAAGTCCATTTCTATCCATCGCGGCTGATTAATGACCTTACAGGGAGACAGCTGCAACCTCACATGCATATGTTTGTGCACGCAATAGGAAAATGTTTTTAAGAAGCCTTCTGTCCACATTTGCAGAATTTCAACATTTTAGGAGTGCGGTTGGTTTTCCATGCCTGCGAGAATGCAGCGTGAGTCATTGTGTTGTGTGGTAATACAGCAAAAAATTGCACCCACATACTGTAGGTTTGCTTGGAGAAAGGACAAAAACATGGAACCTGCATTGATTTACAAATCCCTGCACAATAATTTGCTCATTCAAACTGGACTTCATTCACTACTCACTCCATCTTCATCCTCACTGTTCTTGATGACAGATCCAACAAAAAGTGAAGTTTTATGGCTCTAGATATATTCACAGGTATTTGCTTGTCAGAGCAGCTGGTTCAGCCTAATGTTTCCTTATTGACACAACAAAGAGGCGCATACTACAGCTGAGAGAGGAAACCACTCTAAAACTTCAAAGGTTACTTAAATGCCAAAGGTCAGCCAAACCATGCGCAACCATGAAAAATCATACGCAGATCTTTTTGTCCTGGCAGGAAAATCTCTGTATCCCTCCTTTATGGAGACAGGTAATGGGATATTTAACTAATTTCGGTGATGGGGAGAGAGAAAAGTTAAAGCATCCACTAATCCTTGATTGGAGAAAAGTGTAGATGATTTTATTCTGGTAGAAGTGACAGCTTGCAGTGAGAAGTGTGTGATGTCCTGGATGAACTTCTGATTAATAAGTGCATGTGCTGCCAGTAAGACAGGACATAATAACTGGAAAGGTCTGATTATGGCTCTGATGCTTTCCCAAACCAAAGCAAGGTGTCTAGACTGGTCTAGAAAAGGGCTACTCTCCTCTCTAAAAAAAAAAATACTACATCCTATTTAATGAAATTGTAGAGGGTGATGTCTTGTCTGGAGGAAAACAGTTGATGTGAGATCACTGACTGGATAGAAGGAAGGACGCCTGCTGCTCATATTTAATTAAATGTATCCATTATAATTGCCAAACTTGTCAAAATACCTGTAATCAGTAGCTTTGAGGATAAGGATGGGACAGAGGGGTTAAAGGGATCTTTTGCTGGACTACAATCTTCAATCTCAATTCAAAGAGAGGGGGACGCTTTTCCAGGAGTCTTTTCTCAAAACATTATGCAAAAAGTGTGAAAGTGTAGATCGTTTCACCACTTTCTGCATACTGAAAGATCACAAAGGTCGTGCGTTGATTATCAGCCTACTGTTCAGGTGCACGAGTTGACACAAGAAGCCAGCAGCAGTTTAATCTTCACTGAGCTTTTGGGGCCAGTTGTGTTTGTTGTTTAAAACAATCATGTTTGCGTACATTTGAACGGACTTGAACTTATCACGTGCACGTGAAACACTCACCTTCCAACCCGCGGAGCTATTGCTGTCTCCCTTATCCTTGAAGTAAGGCACGCTCTTGACCATCCAGTCGTAAATCTGCGACAGCGTCAGTCTCTTCTCAGGTGAGCTCTCTATCGCTTTGGTAATGAGGTCAGCGTATGACATGTTACCCCAGGCGTTGCGACGAGACGAGCTGATCTTCCTCTGACCGGAGCCACCCAAGGGTGGCACCCCTGGAGGAGGCACCTGTTGCTGAGGCGGCAGCTGCGGAGCCGGTAGCTGCTGCTGCTGTTGGAGGTGATGATGATGTTGGTGGCGGTGATGTAAATGCACACAGTTTCCTTCCCTACACTGAAACATAGTGCATGGCGGTTTCTGCTCTGCGTATTCTCCATAGTCTTCCTCTAACAAACCAAGGTTACTGATGAACTCGGTGTTCCCTCCCGGCTCCTGTTGCACAGACGGCGCCGGAGAGGATGTGTTTGAACCGGCGGGGTCGATGAGCTCCGGCCGGGGCAGGGGCCAGGTGCAGGATCGCGGCCGGGAGAGCGGCTCAAAGTCTGGGTCAATTTCAACAGGTTGTGCCTGCGATGGCGGTGCCTCAGCCATGTCTGAGTCGCGGTTTCTTTTACATATACACTCACATAAAATGCTTAATAATACGCTACAGAGGGAGAGAGAGAAAAAAAAATCACAGACCTGGGGGAAAAGACGCAAAATGATGCTGCGTTCAGGCACCAGATCCCACAACTTTAAAAGATTAAATGGGAGTGGTCCGTGAAAAAGCGAAGCGTTTCGTTCAAGGTCTTCACTAAAGTTCACACCTTCTTGCATCGGCAACTCTAAAGTCTGCCGCTCTGTCACGATTAACAAGTATCCCAGTAGTAGAGTTGGTGCTGCCTTCATGGCCCAATCACAAGCTCCATTTTCAGAGCTTCGCAACTTGACGGTGCGTTCATGCGCTCTCTGATGGAAATCACGTCACAAAGGACCCTATTTGAGCAGAAACTTATTCTTTCAAGAATAATTTTCCTTTAATTTCGTGAGTTTTGTGTTTTTACTTGAGTAATAATAGAAAGTTTTTTCAATGCAAATTTAGTGTCACGATATGAATGAACGCCACAAAATCTTAAACAATTAAGGAAATTACTTTTTCCCATTATCTATTATTCGAGAAGCGACCACAATGCCGAGAATAACAGCCATTTAGGCGAAATTTGTAAGCCACGTTATAACACTATATTTAAAATGTTACAAACTTCTATTGCTACTTCTGTTGCTGGCTCGCCATCCCCAAATATGCTACCTGCACATCTTGACGGCGCCTACAGCATAAACGCAGTCGAAAATGAGGACTCTCTCTGGGCACTAGACAGATAATCATATCCAACAGACACTGAACTTTTTCTTCTCGTTTCCTCTGAATAGTCCGTTTTGTCCCTTGTGGATTTAATGGTAAAAATCTCTTTACAGTTGGAAGAGTGGCATGCTTATACTTTAGGCTACAGCTGGGTATTCCCCACAAATAACTTTTTTTCAAGTTCCAACTGTTATTTTTGGTTACTTACTTGATGTTCCAGTCACAAGCAAGTCTTTACCAAAGACCACAGTAATTTACAGGATGATCAATCAAGTTTTAGCGTTCTAGTTAACACAAACAGCATGTTACCGCTTTGCTGAGGAAGACTTTTGTTATTAACAAAGAAGCTTTTTGTTTAGCTATATTTCACACCTATGTTCCAGCCTTGATGTGAAATATTTATATCCTAATTTGACTTGGAGCCACAACTCCCAGTACTACCATCTAGAGGGCTAAACTAAATATAGCAATTTCCAAGAACAAAATGACTTTCCACACTTGTTCATTACACAGCTGACACAAATAGAGTTAAAAAGTGTTGGCAACATCTTATCATGCCCATCGCTATGCTTGAGCATAATTGAACAAAATGTGGAAATGAGGCACTTTCAAACATCAACCTGTCATGTTCCACTTCTCAGACAATAGATTGAGGAGGGTGTTTTTAGACCAGAAGGAATCTGAGTGGCACATTGTTAAGAGGTTGTTTAAAAGCACTTCCCTTGCTAAATATACAGGGTTCAAGGTCTAATTATGTTCCTACTGTAAACCTGATCCAGGACCACTTTTTTTTTTTAACTGGAAAAGAAAAACAAGGACCCCCAGTACATCTGGACTGGAATGAGACCATTTGTCACACTTCTAGGTGTTTGTTTGCCCTCAGGACACTTATGGAATACAGACATATTTGTGAATTATGCAATCGCATTATTATGAGTTACTGATTTCCAGTTAGATCATGTCTTGCTGGACTAATAAAAAATTTAAATGGCAAAGGGTACACAAATGCACATAAGGACATCAATAGAATTTTATATTTCAAATTGTGGGTGTACAGCGAGAATTCACTTTCTTAATGAACATTTTTTCCTCCTTTCTGTCAACATACAAGTTTCTAAACACTGGTTTCAGAAGACAATTAAAGTTCACTCCAATTGGTCTCCGGTGAGGACATCTAAGACAGATTTCTGGAAGAACTTGTAAACTTATATGCACAAGGTTAATCATAGCTGCCAAGTCCCCCACTGAGAAAATCTGTCCCGTTCTTATTTGTCCACATCCAGTAAAAATAGAAAACACTTTAAACTGTCTTTAGTTAGTTGAGGTAAACATCAGCCTCATTGAGGACGTCCTCTTTTTGGTGGAAGTAGTCTCTGAACCAGGAAATATGCTCTTTCTTCTGTTGCACGGTCAGGTAGGGGTTTTGGGAAAGACCAGCCACCACGAGCTCCATGAAGTGTCGTACTGGTCCCTGACGAGGGAAGCCTTCATCCAAGTGTTTCTCTAGGAAGACATGCTCATGGAACGGGACACTGGCTTCCTCTTCAAGCCCTAACATGGAGTGAAAATGCATCATTAGTAGGTCTTTCAACCAAACTTTGATTTTTTCCTCTATATGTAATAAAAAGCAGAAACAGTAGTCAGGCTCAGACTGGCCAATGGGAGAAGAGGAGCAACTCCTGGTGGCCTGGGGTCTCATTTATAAAACTGTGCATAGGATACGTACGCCCAAAACCAAAAGTTTGCATACGCCAAAAAATATTCAGATTTATAAAACCGTCTGTACGCACAGATTCAAGCAATTTCCCCTTTATAAATCACACTCTTCCTGGAAGTTTGCCCAGGGGAATTTGGCTCATATCCCGCCCCCTACACGCCCACAATCTACCATAAATGGTCAATGCAAAGTACCTTATGGATATTTCTGCATATAAATGAACCAGCATGGGGGCGTGGTGGTTAGCATCGCAGCCTCACAGTAAGAAGGTTGCTAGTTCGAATCCCGGCTGGGGAGGGGGGTTCAAACAATTCCAACTGTGGCCTTCCTGTGTGGAGTTTGCATGTTCTCCCTGTGTATTTGTGGGTCCTCTCCGGGTACTCCGGCTTCCTCCCGCCATCCAAAGTCATGCATGTTAGGTTAATTGATCACTCTAAATTGTCCCTAGGTGTGAATGGTTGCAGGGTCCAGGGTGTACCCCGCCTCTTGCCTGATAATAGCTGGGATGGGCCCCGCAACCCTGAATTGGATAAGCGGTACAGAGAATGAATGAAATGAACCAGCTGATCTGAGGCATTTAAAGCTTAATCATGGAGACTAAGACAATAAAATATAATTTCGTGGAGATGCTTGTTGGTGAGGAGGAGCCTCACAAAAACATTTTGTGGAATCACAGATAAGCTAAAGTCTGCTGAGTGGCAGCAGGTTGTTGTGGCGGTGAATGATGCAAGAGGTCTGTTCCAGAAGTCGCGCTGTGGAACTGTGGAGAAAACACCATGTCAGTGCGACTGTGTGCATAACACAGAACACCTTTTTGGTGTCGGGGTGGGCACGGTTTCAGTGGGCTGGTCTATCTGGGTCTAGTTCATAGACAAAAACGCTGCAAACGTAAATCTGCTTATTAGCCTGTCATCATCATTGGGCCAGGAAATCCTGGTGAATCCCTGAAAACATGCTCCCTTCTAATTCTTCCATCTGTAGGTCCACCAGCAGCACCAATGTGCAGCATTACACATGGATGCCACTATGGTATTAACATGCTTAGATCACTCAGTCTGATTGCTGCGCACCTTGTCACAATCTGTGTGTTAATGTGGTAAATATATCGCCTATCATTGGGTAGAGGAATATGATAGTAAAAAAACTTGATGAAATGTTGATTTAACATACAAGTTTGCTTACAGACCTTTTTATTTATTTGAAAGGTTCTCATAGTTTCAGCCCACCTGCAGCATAAATAACACTGCTGGTTTGAATCCTATAAAGTCAGTCTATGATAATAATTTAATATGAAGGGGGAATTAAATGTTTGAGAGTGACAGGACATAAGGAGAGCTTGGACAGCGCTCGATCTCCAGTCTCCTGATTAAAAGTCAGGCGCACTAACCCAGTCAGCCAAAGGACGATGTTCAAAGCTCAATAGCCAGGGCACACTATCACTTAGATACAAGTGACAGGACCCCACGCTGCCACCAGAGGAATCATGATGCAGTATGGTTTCAGCTCCCAACCTCACCATCTGTGTCGCCAGTTTCCCCAGTCTCCAAAACCAGCGTGCACATGGGTCTGAGTTAGTGTGAGAGACTGCACATTCTCCCGTCAAGTTTGCTTTTTATAAATCACAACTTTTGCGTGAAAACTGCCGTCTGCCAATTTCAGGTCCCATTTTGTGCGTACGCAACATTTATAAATGAGACCCCTGGGCTCTAAGTGACCTGCTTGTCCAGAAAAAACAAAAAAAAAAAAGCCATGGTGGCCTACACTAGTGTGGCAGATTGACCTGCCTGGCACTGTCTTATACGGTGGCCCAGAAGTGTCACAGCAAAACAAAAACCACAATGCAACACAGTTAACCACAACACAACAAAATTAGCATTGCCCACCTGATGCAGTGCAACTTCCGGTGGTAAAATTTAAGAAAAAAAAAAAAAAAAACTGTGGCTTATTTTGTAGTGTTGTAGCTAATGGTGTTGTGTTGCAGTTAATTTTTTTTGGTGTTGCAGCTTATTGTGTTGTGTTGTTTTATTTTACTGTGATACTTCTCTGGGCCACCGTAGTCTTGCACCCACAAACAAGATAACTTGTTCTCGTCAGTGGTTCATGGCGATTGGTCAAAATGACAGTAATGAAGTTCTTTCTTATTTGAACAATCAACACAAGCAAAGCACATGGAGATGGAACAGCTGAGAACCAGAGGAGCGTGATGGCACAAAAGGACTTGGATAACAAAGGAAAGGAGAAGCAAAGAGAGACCTTATTTTAAAAGAAAACAGAACATCAGAAAGCCTCAGATCAGCCTCAACAGCAAGCGAGTTCACTGTTTAATAGATCAGTAATACAGGTGAGACACCTGGTGTGTTAGAAACTGTAATAATGACCCTGGAACTAGTTTCTGTAAAACAACAAAAAACAAAAAAAAAACTTCCTTCTCCTGTGAATAATGCTGTGTTTTAATGTTTTGTTGCAGCACTGGCATCTTTCTCCAACCTAAACAGAAGGGCTGCTGAATTTTTGGACCTTGGATATATAGTAGGTTTTAAATTGAATTTCCTGGTATAACCTAGATAAATGTCAAATATTATGCACTGTGTTAAGGTAACAAGTGGCTTTTGAAATACTTGAGCTGCTTGGCTAGTTTGTGCATATATTCTGCTCACATCTGTCCTGGTCAAACTGTGGAAATAGTTGCAAAACTGTGCAAATGAGGAACATCTTATTATCTCAGATTAGATGCTAATAAATTCTTCTGATGAGGGAACTTTTGTTCGTCAGTGTTTTCATCTGGTTGTAAATGATGCAATAGCAGCTTTTAAATGCTTGTCGGTTAAATTCTGATGTTTGAAGTCTTTTTTTTTTCACATGGTACTGACATTGATCATTTAACTGCATAAAATAGTTGGTTGGCTCTGTTGGACCACAGATACTGCATCTCCACAGGTGAGTTCCTGACTGCTGACTAAAAAAAGTTTAGGAACCCCTCTGAATATTAGAGCCCTGTTGTAATTGTTATTGAGCCTTTTGGTGAGACTCTGGGGGAGAAAAGAACTGGACTAGTAACCGATGGTTTTATGTGCATGTGATGATTAGCTTATGATTGCTTGCGTATGCACACCTGCATGCATAAGTGTGAGCATATACTTGCAGTATGAGTTGGGGTGGCCTGGGTGAGTGTCACACCCCCAGCCTGACTTTTTGTCCCATTCCGGCCCGGACAGTCTTCATTACTCACCAATTTCATTGTTGATTGGATACTGCCACAGTTTCCCCTCTTTGGTCCACTGGATCATTTCCTCAAACCCATTCCGAGGCATTTGATTGGTTGACAGAGACAACTGATTTGCAAAATCCATGTCCCATAGAGTTGGCTTGGCTGAACATATAACAACCAGTGTTATAAGAAGTTCCACAGTAAAGTAAAAAACAGTAGATAATACAGTGACATCAATTATAAACCAGAATCATGAATGAAGTGAGAAAAAAAAGGCAGGTTAGTGCTCTCAAAGAACATATTACCAAGTGTGGGTTCGACTCCATCTTCATCAGTAGCAGGAGAAAAGATATTGAGTCTTTTTGCTGGGAACAAATTCCTCCTAAAAAAAGAAGGGACGTTAAACACATGCTTCTCAAAAATGATCTGAGGATAAAAAGAAAAAAGTTCACCTTTTACGGACACCAGCCAGCTCAGCGGTGATTCCTCTGTCTTGCGTGTATCCTCGCCCATCATCATCAAACCGGATCTGATCAGAAGGCCAAGCATTCTGCCGGGCGGGTCTCTTTCCCACCTTCATGTCTGCAATTATCACTCTGAGGAAATAATATTCAGTTGATGTTTACAGTACAATGTGATTGAACCTTTTATTTCTCCATTATTCAGATTACAGCAGAGAACATATCAACATCTCATTTAAACAGATTTATACTAATATGCCTATATACAGAAAACATACCCAAGGTTGTCCATGTTGCCTTTTTTCTGAGCCTCGGTGAGGGCTTTGCGCTGTCTCAGCTGCCTGAGAAGCTCAGACTCGGCCTGTTTTTGGTCAGGAAGAGTGGAAGCAGCAGCAGACGCAGCTGCAACCAGACTGGGATCCAATGTATCACTAAAGAAAAAAAGAAAACAAAAATGCAATACACAGAAGGGGACCTCAGATCATTCCAAACCATGACTGGAGGAAAGCTAAATGAAACAAACTTGGAATAATGGAATAAGTTGCAGCAGTGACTATAATTATCACATCATGCTGTGGCACAATGCAAAAAATGTGAAATCAAAGAAACTTGAACCTGAAGAAGACAATGAAACCTATTTAAACAACTTCTACATGTTCTCTCACCTCTGCGATGAAGCCTCCACTGTCGCCTTTTGAAACATACTGATGGTGCTCTCCATTGCTGCTGGTTTAGGCTTATATTGCACAGCTGACTCGAAACTCTGCTTTGTCTTAAGGTTTTTGAGCTTCCTTTTACTGGTAACTTCCACTTTCATCGCTCCAAGAAGGTCCAGCAGGCCTTCTTTCCCACTCTTTGCAGCAACAGTCTCAACATGTGTTGACTTTGTTGCAGTGTGTTCAACTGTAACATCTCCCCCTTGCTGTTTGGGACCTCCATCATGTGCATTTAAAACCACTGGCTCCTCTTTTTGTTCATCAATCTTCATTTGACAGTCCTCCTTTATTGTCTCATCTTTATTAGAGGGGGTGGCATCATCTTTCTTTTCACACAGTTTGACTGAACACGTGCTGAGAGCATCTACTCTGCTTCCATTTGCAGCCCTGAGAAAGGTAGAAAACAGATTTATGCATCAAAAGAGGGTTGAATCATAGTAATCAATATCATAGGGCAGGGAATGTGATTTGGAGAAGGCAACACAGCACAAAAGAAAAAGTAAAACACAGATTCGACGTTTTAATTTGATTTCATTTTCACTGTTCACTGCTTTGTTGCCAGTTCTCCCAACTGTGATCACTGAGTTACCAAAGCCACAAACAAAACCAGTTCGGTGCAAGAGATGCACTACTACATCTAAATCTGCGAGCCAAAAGAGACCTTCCAGTTATAGCTGTATCCTTATTTACATGTTGGAATGGAAACCATAGTTTTAGAGGAAATGTCAATCAAAATGTCCCACCCCACTAGCGCAGACTGGGTAAGCTAATGGCTGTGTTCATTTGCTCACATAAAAGCAAATCAAGCTCGAACTGTTTCCAATGTACAACGCCAACCTCTCTTTCCTAAGCAACCGTGCATACGTTTCTGACGTCCACGGGTAGTTGTTGTTGGGTTTTGTTTTGTTTGGTCTGAGCGTCGTTCAGTCACACATAACAGAGATCATTTCAACTCACCTAAAAACTTTATCACATTTAAGTGGTAATACACATGACTCGTAGACATTAAGTGAAGGGTTTCGTGCTGCACACACAGTCCGGGACAAAAATCGGTACATTTTGTCTTGCTTTAACCTTCCACGCTCCTGACGTTCTCCTTCGTTGCTACAATGTAAGGTCACCGCGGAAAAACTTATGGATAACAATAGTTCCGGGACAGATGATTCTCGTGTAAAGAGCAAAGAGCTCAGTTATGGTCTTTATGGGAAAACTGAATATCAAAATAGTTCTCCAGCGAACCTTTTTTGCTATTATAAATTCAAAATGAATTTATGTAAATTTTGAGAGAAAAACTTTTTTTTTTTTGAGAGATGGAAGCCAAGTGGTTCAATCTGTTATTTTCGTAGCGATAGTCTCGCGATGTCACAACCAGAACGTGACTCAAAATGGCGATAGAACATAAGCGCTAATTCACCGTACGGATGTTTCAGCTGCAGTCTGTACAAGTTAGTTATTTAGATCGAAAGATGGACAAGAACAAAAAAGAAGGAGCGTTGGAAAAGCATTTTCGTTCTAAACATTGATAGTGCATATTCGTTTAAATTGTTGCTTAAACTCTGAAAGAAGGGGACAACTTCACACAGGTAACGTCAACGGAAGCTAAGTTATTAGCATGAAAGCTAACAGACATTAAATTTCGCTCAAGCGATTGATAATGTTAGATACACATGCACATGAAATTAGAATTAAAATAAACACAGTTTATTCTTTGGCAGCGAAGTTGTTGAGTTTGACTGAATATGTGTTTGCCAGAGCTTGAGTTTTGCAAGCGGCTAGTTCCGTCAGGGAGGTTAACGCGCTCTCTGGAGCGGTGTGTTTGTTTACACACAGAAGTGATTTAAGATGATCACGAATCAGCGTTAATCTATTCGTCTTTTTTCATCTGTCACTACTGATAAATATGCTATTAAAAGAGATCTAATTGGAATTTGTGACACTGATAACAGAACCCTCAATTATATAAGGATAGGCAGGTCCCCACTTCCTGAAATCAGAAAACCTTTTTTCCTTGTTTGGGGGAGGAAAGATAAACCGGGGGGTTCCTATAATAACACAAAAAATAAAAAAAAGAGGGGAGAGGGGGGGGGGGGGGGGGGGGGGGATTGCCTTGGAAATATAACCTCCATAGAAAAGAAAGATACCATTCTAAAAATATTTATACATTTCTTTGGCATTGTTGTTGTTGCTTTCTTGTTGCATTTATGTTACCATGTGCCTGCATGCCTTTATGGAGATTGTTATAATTATTTGACAGTGCAAAGTTATTACCACCAGACCAGACCTTGTGGGAATGTTGTGATTTACTGGAATGTAGTTTTTTGTCTTGTGATTAATACAAAATACTCGTGCATCTCAAGGCTTGTTGTGTACTTCAAACCATTTTTTGACTCTTGTATTTATTAGTTTCTCTAGTACTCCTCTGAAAACACAAAATGAGATTTCCTATTGTTTCTCAATCCCTCTCCACTGTGAAACCCCCAAGAAGCATCTGTTTTATGGATAATGTTTTACAGTAGCATTTACTGGGGAGGTATATATAACTTTTCCATATTTTTAGCAAATAATTTAACAATGAAATGCAACAATGAATACCATTTTGCATATTTGCATCAGAATAAAAGGACATAAAAAGGGTTACAAACATGCTTTCAGCTCACTGCCAATAGAAATACACAATCACTAAGAATATTAAGAATCTTATAATTCTATTTGTATATATTCAGAGTATAAAATGTAATGTTTAAACCAATATGCTTTTATTTTTTCAACAGCCATGGCAGAGGAACGTCGGCAGAAGCAGTGTTCAGTCGTCCTGCCCACTGAGTCGATGAAGGCCATGGCAGAGTCTGTGGGAGTCGGACAGTTGCAGGAAGAAAGCTGCGTTGCCCTAAGTGAGGAAGTCAGCTACAGAATAAAAGAAATTGCTCAGGTAAAGTGCACTCTGTTTGTGCTCTGATACCAGATTTAACATAGTTTGTGCCATATGTGGTACCTCAATTTGTTTTTTAAATTTTTTATGGCATCTATTCATTTTTTCCCCCCTTTTACTTAGGATGCTCTGAAATTCATGCATCATGGGAAGAGACGTAAATTAACCACCAATGACATAGACAATGCTCTTAAACTAAAAAATGTGGAGGTAAGGTAGAACTTTTATACTTTAAATGACAATCCTTCCCCCCTTTGTAGTCATTTGATAAATCCTTTTTGAAATGGGTGTCTTTTCACTAAATTCCCTTTTCTCCTCTTTTATATATTTTGTAGCCTTTGTATGGGTTCCAGTCCCAAGAGTTTATCCCTTTTCGCTTTGCAAGTGGTGGTGGAAGAGAGCTTCATTTTTATGAAGAAAAAGAGGTTGACCTTAGTGACATTATAAACACACCGCTCCCCAGAGTACCACTAGATGTCTCTCTCAAAGGTATCAAAATATTAGTATTAAATGCTGTTATATGCCATTCCCTGTAATGTCTTGTTTTTGGTACTTATTGTTAAGCTCCTGTATAATCCTTATTTGTTATTCTATAGCTCACTGGTTAAGTATTGAGGGGGTGCAACCTTCAATTCCAGAAAATCCACCACCAGGTTAGTCCTGCTTAAATGTTTTCTTAAAGCATAAGAAATTATGTATCTGTTTGGAAAAAACCTTGATGTAAGTCTGTTTACTGCTTTGCAGCAACAAAAGAGCAACAGAAGACTGAATCCACAGAGCCTCTTAAAGTTGTCAAACCTGGTCAGGAGGAAGAAGGTACAATTCAAGGAAAGGGTCAGGGTGCAGCAGCTCCTGATGGCAAAGGTCAGTATGATGTCTTTTGCAAATTTTTTTCCACAATCCCTACCCTGCTTCTTTCTCTCTGAATCATCTATTGCAATTTAACATCATATTTGTGTCCATTTCTTTTAGGGAAGGAGAAGGGACTCATCAGGTTAAAACCACGCAGCACTCATGAGCTCTCCGTAGAACAGCAACTGTACTACAAGGAAATCACAGAAGCATGTGTTGGCTCCTGTGAAGCAAAGAGAGCAGTAAGTCCCTCTCTGCGTATTTGGTGATTTTGTGCAAGTTGAGCAACTGCATTTTGTTTTGTGAAGCAGCATTTTTGCAGATGAGAGATGTAAATCTACAATATTATCAAAAAGTAATTTGGACCCTGTTTGTCGTGTGATTTTTCTGATTTACTAAATGCATTCTTTGTTTCATGCAGGAAGCCCTACAGAGTATTGCTACCGATCCAGGACTTTATCAGATGCTTCCCAGATTCAGCACATTTATTTCTGAAGGGGTAAGCATGTTTCCAACCTTTTCTATTTTTCTGAAACATCACTCATGGTACAATAAATACCCAAACATATCTCAGCTTTCAGTTTTGACCTAGTACTTTCCTCAAAGGTTCGTGTTAATGTGGTGCAAAACAACTTGGCTTTGCTGATATATCTCATGCGGATGGTCAAAGCTCTTATGGACAACCCCACCCTGTATTTGGAAAAATATGTAAGTAAAGTAATCAAATGTTCTATTTTAATTTTTAAGTTAATCAAATCTAAAAATGTATGTATATGTTTGTATATGTATATATTTTAATAGTGCTATGGTTTTTGCTTTATTTGTAGCTGCATGAGCTCATCCCAGCCGTGGTCACCTGTATTGTGAGTAAGCAGCTCTGTTTACGACCAGATGTTGACAACCACTGGGCTTTACGGGACTTTGCTGCTCGTCTGATGGCCCAGAGCTGTAAAACCTTCAGTACTACAACCAACAACATTCAGTCTCGAATCACCAAGACTTTTACTAAGGTGTGCTTTTGGGCAATAAAGACAAATATAAATACTTTTTTTTTGTTGTTGTGACAAGAAAGGGTTGTTGAGCACAATATATTTCATTAATTCATATATATTTAAGCTCATCAGTCCAGTTTTTTAAATTTTCTACTTTGTTTTAGTTTAATCAAAGTTACAAATGAAACCAAACTGGTGTGAAAATACAACATTCTTGTAGCCATTGAAGTTCAGATGTCACATATTTTCACAATTGTGTTTTGATTGTTTACAGTTTAAAATACAGCATTTTCTAAACCTGACTTGTTTTTTGTTTTTTTCCAGAGTTGGTTAGATGAAAAAACGCAGTGGACGACACGATATGGCTGCATAGCAGGACTTGCTGAACTGGGACCTGATGTGAGTAGGATTGGCAGTTTTTTTCCCCTGTTCTTTCCATGTCCACGGCACTAATGTACTACTTTTGTCCTCTGTAGGTGATAAAGACACTGATCCTTCCTCGGCTTACTGTAGAGGGTGCTCGCATCAAAGCAGTGATGGAGGGACCCGTAGTCTCCAATATTGACAAAATAGGAGCTGAACATGTTCAAAGTCTTTTACTGGTAATCAATGAAGTTGTTGAACTTTTGCACGTTGCACTTATTCCATTTATTTAAAAAAAAAAAAAAACTATCAATGCAAGTCACACAGTTACTTTTCCTAGTATGAAAGCTGTAGTAATTATTTTATTACCTTTTCTAAAGAAACATTGTGCCAGTGTTATTGCCAAGATACGACCCCAGCCGGACAACGTGGAGCAATATCGTACAGACTATGGCTACCTTGGATCCATGCTGTGTTCTCATGTAATAAAGGCAAGAACTCAAGCAGCTCTGCAAGCTCAGCAAGTCAACAGAACCACATTAACAATCACTCAGGTAAGAGATAGAGATATATAGAGACAGGGGTGCCCAAGTCCAGTCCTTGAGAGCTACTATCCTGCATTTCTTAGAACATATCCTCTCCAACACACCTGAATCAAATTGCTAATACCCTCATGCACATGCCATTCAGCTCTGCAGAGGCCTGGTAACGAGCCATTCATTTGATGCAGGTGTGTTGGAGAAGGGATGCAACCAAAATGTTCAGGATAGTAGCTCTCGAGGACTGGACTTGGGCACCCCTGTATAGAGATATGCATTGCAATAAATGTCATTTTACAATAGGAAAAACTTAAAGATAAAATGCATGTTATATACATGTATCACACTTGCAGCGCAGGGATGATGTAAAGCATAGCAGAATAGCATGTGCAAGAAAACTAGCATGTCATTGGTAAATAATGAATGATTACAATGTCTTGCAGCCTCGTCCCACCCTTTCGGTCTCACAAAGTGGGTTAAGTGGGTCAGGAGGGCCCCGCACTCCCAGCATCATAAAAGTTCCAAGTTCCCTTACACTCATGTCCCCAAGACCTGGTACCCCATCCCAGCCATCTCCCCCAGCAACAAAATATATTGTGATGGGAACCAGTGCAGGAACTGCCTCAACTCAGCAGGTACATATGTTTTTTGTTTTCTTTTTCCATTTGTTCTTTTTTTTTTTTTTTTTTTCATTTTTACTTGATCAGAATGCTGATAAGCCACAACTGCTGGAAATCTGCATGGCACACATTCATAGGCTTATTTTCAGTAAGTCAAATGATAATAATTTATATATGTAAAATGCTTTAAAACGCTTGAATATAAATGTGAAACTAATGTGGTAAGAAGTGATGAAGCTTCAAGTGCCATGGATTTAACTTGACAGGATTTTTTTTTTTTTTTTTTTAAAAAGCCCTTCTCTATAAAATCTACAACATTAAACTGTGTGTTTTGGTCTTTGTTTTAGGTAATCACTCTTAGCTCTTCCCAGTCAGCTTCACCAGTAACTAGCACTGTTCCCAGTGCAACTTCAACACTGCAACCCTTGGTAAAACTGGAGTCTGGCAGTGGTCCTGGACTAACAACTTCACGCCCTCTGCAGAAGTACATAGTTGTATCATTACCCTCGTCTGCCTCCTCTTCCTCCTTGGAGTCCAAGAGCTCCGTGCTACCGACCTCCATTTCTTCAACTCCACTCGACACAGGGATGAAGCTAGAGAGGTCAGAGTCTCCTGGAGCGAGCACACAGTCACCACACTGATACTTGCATAGGTAGTGAAGATTCTTATGATGCTGGAAGAGCTGTTCACACAACAGGATTTGTCAGGACTGAACCTAAAAGGGTAACCTCTTCCGTGGTTTGAAGAGAAATATTGGAACTCTTTACTGATATAGAGCAAGTGTGACCAGACTCTGTAAATACCTTAAAGCCCAATGAAAGCCGATCAATCTTTGAGATACTCAGTGTTCCAGCTTATATTCTAACTGATTTCATGTTCTTTTTTTACCCTAAAATAAATCTGATTTTGTACAAAATTCTTCTCTGTGTGTTTTTGAGATGACAGCTGTCAGAAGTTATCATTTAAAGTTATGTTTGGCACCACCAAATCTTAGTACCTGAGCATCTGATTTAATCCACATTGGTGAGCAGAGACAGGGAAGTTTTAAGTCTGGCACTGAAGAACATGGACCCTTCTCTATTAATTAAAATTGCCATATTTATAGTTTCTTGCCAGCCTTTGTTACTATTTTTGGATCTAGTGGTCGGTGGAAGTTTGGATCCTTCAAATCTTGATTCAGTTAAGGTTTTCTCTTTTGCTTTAAATTTCCTGCAACATTTATATTAAGAGATTGGTGTAACTGCAAATAAAGCAGCTTGTATGCAGTGGGTGGTGTTAAATCCTTTTTACTGAATATTACCACTGAAGGTTAAAAACAAAGACATTAGTAATCTCAGCATTTGAAGGGTAAATCCATATTTACCCTTCAAATGAAAAAAATGGGGGAAAAAATTTCTACTAAAAATGAATAGAACAGTTAATCTAGATGTTTTTTGTTTTGTTTTTTTCTTTTGAGTGAAGGGAAACTCATTAAAAGTTAATGTCTGTTCTGCCCTAAGTACAGGACACACAAAGCATCATTTTTTATCTCTTTGCAAAGGAGAACTGTAAACATGGAATAATGATAATGAATAGTGACATCAGTATGCACAATAGAATAAATGTAAAGACTTTAACTAATGTAAGTATAAAGTATAAAGCAGTGATAAATTGTGTGTAATGTGTCCACACAGAAAGTATCAAGAATCAGCTAAATGAAAGTGGCCGGGGCCATTACCGGTAATACAAGGGTCAGAGTTGTGTTGCAGGGACTGTTGGGGCAGGAGGCAGAGATGGAAAAGTGAGGAAGAGCTGGGAGAGCCTGTTGGATGGAAAGCATCTTCATCTGCTGGTCCTCACAGAGATTTATCTGCCTTCTCCCTGCTGAAAGAGGACTGAAGAAGTGTGATGAGTCAGTTATCATGTGAAGTACTCTGAAGGTTATCCTAGTGTTTAAATACTATGCAGGGGTTCAGTTTCATTAGTGGACCACCAGTTTATACACTAGGTATTATATGTAGCTTGTAAATTACTGAATATTATTAAGGTAGATAACAACAGCTTAGTTCTGTTAATAAATTGAACAAACATATTTATTGATTGAACTCCAGTGTAATAGTAACATAAACTGCTACTTATTGAATCCAAATCTAAAATGTCCTCTCTTATTATGAAAGGACACTCCATTATTCCATTTCCGGTGATATAAACCGCAGACTGTCCACTCCGGCTCTAGAAAAGGAACCTGTTGGACTTTAGCTGTCAAAGTGCAGTAAAAGAAAAAGCTGCTTCTCCTGCTGTAGACATGAATGCCAGAATACGAGCTGCAACAAAGGAAGACTGTAAAGAAATATCCCGAATGATAATGGTGAGTCGGTAGCAGGGCTAGCTAGCTGCTCTGTGCACGGTTGTCTACTTCACTGATTTATTTGTAACGTTATGTTCTGATTAATTATTAACTTTGAACGTTAAATATTTGTCAGTTAATTCACAACAGATTTTCACGTATATTAATATCAGAACAATTTACAGGAGCTGGCGGTTTTTGAAAATATGCCCGACCAAGTGAAGATAACCCATGAAGGTAATGAAACTCAAGTTCTGGGGGGGGGGGGGGGGTTAATAAAACGGAACTAGAGGGCAATATAGAGGCTTTTGCATAAAAAAGTAATATGACATTTTAGAGACATTTTGAACTGCGCTAGCAGTATTTCAAAACAAAACAAAGATTTTCTTAATAATATTTATAATAAAACCAGTGACTCACTAGATGTCACCTTAAAGCAACCCTTCCGATGTTGCATTTTTTCTAACAGGGTAAAATGCTAGAATGAGGTAATGGAACTCTAAAATACAAGACAGACCCACCATTAATAAAATAAAATATTATTCCAATCTCTAAATATTCAATGAAAACTCCAACCAATCCTTGAAGTGGGGTGCACCTCTAGGATTGTCCAACGGACCTGCCTGTCAGACCTTTGATTCTGCATTGGGAGGTGGAGGGAATGAAGGGGTGTGTCTTAGGAGTGAGGCGGGACTGTTTATATTCAAATAATCTTGCTGTGCTTTCTGAAATGCAAGATCGGTAAAGGTTGCTTTAATGCAAAGAAATATAAATAAATTGAAAACTCTATTGTTCGATATTTGATACAATGTTCGCGGTTTGATACAAATACATGTGTTGTTGCACCCCTAGTATATATGTGTATGTATAGTGTGTATCTATATCTATCTATCTATCTATCTATCTATCTATCTATATATCTATATATATATATATATATATATATATATATATATATATATACACACACACACACACACACACGTTTGTTTTTATGTCCCCGTTTGGTATATCCATTGTAATGTGGTCCCTAGTCCCTTATCCTAAACCTAGCACCCATAACTGATTGCCTAAACCTAACCCTTGTCCTAACCCTAACCAAAACTTATTGTAACTTAATCTCTAAAACCTAATCTTGACCCCCAAAACGGGGTTCGTACTCGTAGGGACCGGGAAAATGTCCCCACGAGGGCAAGACGTCCCCACGGTGATGTTAAAAAATCCGGAACATGGTCCCCATGTTGCAAAAACATGCCCCCCCCCCCCCCCCCCCCACACACACACACACACACACACACACACACACACACACACACACACACAGTGGTTACGGAAAGTATTCTGACCCTTTTAAAGTTTTCACTCTTTTGAAGCCATTTGCTAAAATAAAAAAAAAAGTAAATTTTATTTCTCATTAATGTACACTCAGCACTCCATCTTGACAGGAAAAAAAAAACAGAAATGCAGAAATTTTTGCCAATTAATTTAAAATGAAAAACTGAAAGTATTCAGGCCCTTTGCAGTGACACTCATATTTAACTCATATGCTGTCCATTTCTTCTGATCCTCCTTGACATGGCTCTACTCCTTCATTGGAGTCCAGCTGTGTGTAATTAAACTGATTGGACTTGATTAGGAAAGGCACACACCTGTCTATATAAGACTTAATAGCTCACAGTGCATGTCAGAGCAAATGGGGTTGAAGGAACTGGCCAAGGAGCTCAGAGACAAAATTGTGGCAAGGCACAGATCTGGGCAAGGTTAAAAAATAATTTTTGCAGCACTTAAGGTTCTTAAGAGCGTGGTGGCCTCAATAGTCCTTAAATGGAAGAAGTTTGGGATGACCAGAACTCTTCCTCGACCCCGGCCGTGCAGCCAAACTGAGCAATCGTGGGAGAAGAGCCTTGGTGAGAGAGGTAAAGAAGAACCCAAAGATCACTGTAGCTAAGCTCCAGAGATGCAGTAGGGAGATGGTAGAAAGTTCCACAAAGTCAACTATCACTGCAGCCTTCCACCAGTCGGGGCTTTATGTCTGAGTGGCCCGATGGAAGCCTCTCCTCAGTGCAAGACATATGAAAGCCCGCATAGAGTTTGCCAAAAAACATGAAGGACTCCCAGACTGTGAGAAATAAGAATCTCTGGTCTGACGAGACCAAGATTGAACTTTTTGGCCTTAATTCTAAGCGGTATGTGTGTAGAAAACCCAGGCACTGCACATCACCTGCCCAATACAATCCCAAAAGTGAAACAGGGTAGTGGCAGCATCATGGTATGGGGGTGTTTTTCAGCTGCAGGGGCAGGACGACTGGTTGCAATTGAAGGGAAAATTAATGCGACCAATTACAGAGAGATCCTGGAAGAAAACCTTTTCCAGAGTGCTCAGGACCTCAGACTGGGCTGAAGGTTCACCTTCCAACAAGACAATGACCCTCAGCACACAGATAAAATAACAAAGGAGTGGCTTCAGAACAACTCTGGGACCATTCTTGACTGGCCCAGCCAGAGCTCTGACTTAAACCCAACTGAGCATCTGTGGAGAGACCTGAAAATGTCTGTCCACCAACATTCACCATCTGTTTTGATGGCTGGTTAGTACTGTATATTTTTCAGTGTTATTGATTGTGGCCACCAGGGGGCATCGGTTAGAATGCATGAAGATGAGAAATTCCTTTGGGTTTGGTTTTTTTATTGACAACTGTATCCTGTGTGGTTTTCTGAAACACAAATATAATACAAATAAATGTCTATTCGAGTTTTAGCAGTTTGTTGTACACTTGTACACAAATGAATTACCAGAGGTACTGTAGCAACATAACACTCTCAGCATGTAAAACCTGAGATTATATAGGAATACAATAAGGAATGTTAATAAGCCTTAACAAGTTATCATTAACACATCAGCAATATCAAACTGAAGGCACTCAATTACACCCAATTAAATCCAGTGAACTAACAGAACTGAAGTACTTACTGGCATAGTCTCAAACAGAAAACTCAAACAAAAATGGTTGCACTCTATCCAAAGAAAAACATAGTCCTTCCACTGCTGCACTCTGTTCCTCTGCCACTAAGAGAGTGCTGAAGACTTTCGTACTAACTACTTAACGAGGACCAATTAACTTGCCAGCTGCAAGCACCCTTTGTTACACAATCCAACCTGATAGAACTGGAGATGATCTATAAGGAAGAATGGCAGAAGATCCCCAAATCCAGATGTGAAAAACTTGTTTCATCATTCCCAAGAAGACTCATGGCTGTACTAGCTCAAAAGGGTGCTTCTACTGTACTTAGTACTGAGCAAAGGGTTTGAATACTTATGACCATGTGATATTTCACTTTTATTTTTTGATAAATTTGCAAAAATTCTGCATTTCTGTTTTTTCCTGTCAAGATTGGGTGCTGAATGTACATTAATGAGAAATAAAATGAACTTTTCTGATTTTGGCAAATGGCTCAGTGAAACAAAGTGTGAAAAGTTTAAAGGGGTCTGAATACTTTCTGTACCCACTGTACATATATATATATATATATATGTGTGTGTGTGTGTGTGTGTGTGGTATGTGTGTGTGTATATATATATATTTATATATATATATATATATATATACAGTCGTGCTCAAGATCATTGACACCTTCCAATTAAAGAAAAGGCTAAATTCACCGTAATAGTTCAAAAAATAACAAGAAACTAATAATATATATAAAATTTACAAAATTATAATTTAGTGAAATAAAATATTGCTTTTGAATTGTGGTAGGTTATACTAATAATAATAATAATAATAATAATAATAATAATAATAATAATAATAATAATAATAATAATAATAATAATAAAAACACACAAAACTGGCCCAGGCACTAGAGCACCTTTCCTGTGAAATGTGGACCAAAACACCTGTCAACAGGTGTAAAAGTCTTTTTGAGCATTACAGAAAACACCTGATTGCGGTGATTGTCTCAGAATGTTGCTCAATAAAAATCTAGCCTCAGAGCCCCACCATGCTTGTTCGCTTGTTTTGCTTTTTGTGTGTTTTTTTTTTAAATATTTCTTTTTAACCACAATTCAAATTCAGTGTTATGGTTTTCATAGAATTTTATTATTAATTATTACTTTTGTCAATTTCAACTTACTTCACTGACAACTGATTTGTTGTCCTTTAATTGGATGGTATCAATAATCTTGAGCACAACTATATAGCACACTACAAACAGGTGTCTCCAGTTGTAGTGTGCTTTCTACAACAACTGTACCAACTTCTTTTTTTTTTTTTCATCTCTTGAATTAATTCATTCTTATTTTGTATAGCATCAATAACTATATTTTGTTGATAAAACAGCTTTAAAATCTTAACTTGCCTGGCTGATTAATTGTCCTTTTTTCTGCCACGACAGTAGTTTTTAGCCTTGATCGTTTTAAGTCCATGTTTTGTGTGTGTCTTGCTTACAGTTTTGATATGTAGTAAATGGCTGTAATGTCTCTTGTGCTGCTGCTGCCTTGGCCAGGACACTCTTGTAAAAAAAACTTTTAATCTCAGTGAGTTTATTTTTCCTGGTTTAAGGCAAGTAAAATTGTGAGCAGCTCCCTAAAATTTTTATGCGGCATCCGCGGGAAAAAAGGGAGAGAGAGAAAAGAGAGGGGAGAAAAAAAAAGATAACCAGAGTCTATAAGAAGAAGTGGTGTGTTAGAGAAAATAGAAACAGTCCACATCTGATTTGTTGTCATGGCGAAGTCGTATTGTTGTTCCAGATAAATGATATATAATCTTTTTTGCTCGGTCGGATTGAATGAAAAAAAAGACGTTTGGTACGAAAGGGAGGCGGGGGGAGTGGGAGTGAACGCGGAAACAGAGAGAAAGAAATACCTACTCACACCAGGGGGGGGACTGAAAAAAGGCAAAACATTAAACTGAAAAGAAAAGGAAAGTCCGGGGGGGGAGGGTGGGTTCTTGCCCTGCCGCATCTCTTGCGCTGAACAAAAAAACAAAAAGATACGGAAGAGACGACAGAGCCGACCCAGAAGAAACGAAAAGGAAGTGAAAGAAAGGGAAGGAAAGAAAAAAAATGAAAATTGGAGACGAGAAAGAGAATGAGGAAGGAAAAAAAAAAAAAGAAAAAAAAAAAAAAAATCAAAAAATAAATAATAAGAAAAAAAAAACAGAAAAAAAAACAAAAAAAAACAAAAAAAAAAATAAGAAGAAAAATAAAAACAAAAATGAATTTATTGAACTTGTGTGGTTAATGTGCAGCAGAGGAATGTATTTCACATCAGGTGCAATGTAGGTTCTTTACTCCAATCGACCAATTTACATAAACCTCATAATTAACATGAATTTTATGCATGAAAATCAAACTAAAGAACTGAATTATCAATGGTGTCATAGTTTCATTTCTAAACCTTTTTGACTTTGATGCTGTTGTGTTTTTACAGACAGAAAGGTGACACATGTCCTTTAAGAAAGATTGTGTTTGTGTAAGTTTAGAGCTGGAGCGTGACGGTTTCTGCCAGAATCCCTTCTTTGAATGCCTTGTTGCAGAAGTTCCTGAAGAGCATAAATCTAAGGAAGGTAAATAAAAAACTGGTGAGATTGTTTCCTTGTTAGGCAGCTGTCAGCTTTGATCCTATTACATCAATGTTAGATACACCGTGTTCTGTTTCAGCTTGACGTGAATACCATTGAATTATTTTCATTCTCCTTTGCCTATTGAGATGGAAAACATCTGTTGATTCACTTCTGACTGACTCATTTTAACAGAAAAAATATTGTAATTCATAATAACAAAAACAGTTGGCAAAACAACAACAAAATGGATTCAAAGCACTTGTTATATTGTCATGGGTTTTGCTTTTTCCATACCGTTGACACTTACTGTTATGTTTCTGAAGTTTAAAACGGTTTAATCATCAAAGGCCATCATAAACAACATAAAGTAGTTCATTCACAATGTTTGTGTTTTGTGTGTGTGTTTTCCAAGTTGATCTTTTTTATGTTTATTTAATTTTCTATTTGTAGGGTTTACAGTTGTTGGTTATGCGCTTTACTTTTACACATACAGCACATGGAAGGGAAGATCGGTTTATTTGGAGGACCTCTATGTAATGCCAGAGTTCAGAGGTACAGAAATGTCAACAAAGCCGAGACTAAAGTTTTTTTTGCTTATATTTTCCATATATCTTTATAGATTTGTGTATGCTTCCTCCTTTATGCTTATGCTTAGTGTTTTTTCTTTGATAGGAAATGGTATTGGCAAGGGTTTGCTGTCCAAAGTTGCAGAGGTAAGCGTGTGTTACTTCCCGATTCGGTCACCACTTGTTGGTATTGGTATGAATTGACTGCAGTTGGGGTAAATTGTAAATTTAGTCTGAGTGCAGATTGAGTCACTTTGATGTGATGACTTTTCTTAAATGACGTGCATGATTAAGCTCAGTACTATTTTGTTTTGTCAGGTGGGAAAAGAGAAGCAGTGCGTCCGGCTGCAGCTGTCGGTGCTGAACTGGAATACTCCTGCCCGAGATTTCTATGCTGCTAAAGGAGCTCAGGACCTCACCGACACCGAAGGCTGGCACTTTATACGCTTTGATGGACAAAGTCTGGATGATTTAGCAGATAAAGCTCCTAAAGATTAGAAGCTTGCCTGGAAAAATCTACTTCATTCTGTTATTTTTTTTCTTGAACCTTTTACAAAGTAGCACCATAATGATTGAACAGTGTACTCAGTTTTGATCTTTTATGTCTTTCCTGTGGATTAGCAGTTTACTTTAATTTAAAGGCAATCATAGTTTCTCCAGAAAAATTTGGTGAAGACACTGACCATCAGCATTGAGTGGAGCAAAGTTTTTTCCATCCCAGATGCAACACTATAACTGTCCAATAGGTGGCATCATCCAACAACCGACAACAGACCTCATTCTCTTCAAAAGTGATGTCTCAAAGGTAGCTGGCTGCATTTTGCTGTCTTAAATCTGTTTGTAATTAGTTGCTATGAATGTGAATGTTAGTAACATGATTTATTAATTTTCTAAAAAGGGCATAAACTAACTGAGTTTTTAAGTCTTATATCTAATGGTGTGATTAAATTCATCTCACTATCATTCGTACAGACTTTGCTATCAAAATCAAGTGCTCTCTATTTCCTTAACTTTCACTGTGCAAAATGTATCAGAATCCATGGTAGCATACAGTATATAGAAGTTTCCGGAGGAAAAACATGAATTTCAGATGTCCCCCCCCCAAAAAAAAGATTAAAAATCACAAAATCATGCTGTTTAATCTGCATTCCTCTCGTTTAATTTGTTATCTTCGAGTGTTTTGATTCAGAGCAAGGACCCTAAATGCAGCTGCACTTGGTGAAACCCCACATGTACCATGATTGTGAAACCATGATATCACAATGCATTGACTATTATAAGTTACAGTTGCCTGTGACAGCTGCAAACATCTGCTTTGGCTTCTGCCCATCAAGACATGATGGAAACAGATTTACTCCCCACAACACTTTATTCTCTGAGCTTTATTCCCTTTAAACCCAGCCAGATTTTTCCTTTTTTCATGGAGGTTGTAGAGATTTCTGGAATTAAAGTCTTATCTCATAAAGAGAGGTTTTCTTTCAGCTTGTAACCAATCTGTTGAAAAGCAAATGAGAAGGAGATTTTGAAGGCTCAAAGAAAAGTTGCAATTTTAATCTCTCAAAAAAATCTGATGCACATTGAAGCACACATAGACATAACATATGAAACCCTTTTGATATTAACACCAACTTGTACATACAGTGTTATATGTATAAAGACTTTTTCATCTTATAACTTAATTGTGACAATACAGTTTTAACTAGCATTAAAAAAAAGAAAGTAGGTGTAAAATAGCAACATTTGAAAATTACAAATCTATACAGAGGAACTTCATGTAATCAAAACACCTGATACTACGAAAAGAACATTTACAAAAATCAAAAGATTTTGCTGCCATCTCAGAACATTTCGTATATTGTCATTGTTTTGGAAATCACAGAATTAATGGAAATTGAAGAGAAGTGTCCAGCTCAGCCTGTTCTCCCTTCATCTCAGTAACCCCTCAGACATATGCATTTCGTCCATAGTTGCTCGGTGCAGTGTGAGATGTAGCCACAGTTGACAGCACATGTCCTCTGGAGGTGGGCTGGTATGGATATGAGCTAAAGCACAGAAGATGTGGTTCAGTTAGGAAAACGTGCATGAATTTTACAGTGAACATGAAATTTTAAACAGACACTCACGTTTTTTCATTGGGTGACTTGAATCTGCAAGAGCACAACAGGCACGAGCCTCCACAGATGGCAAGCACTGCTGAAGACCAGCCGATGTACAGGCCTTGTCCGATCTCATACCTGTGGTAGAATAAGGTTTATCTTAGATGCTGTAATTTTTAAAAATAAAATATGATCACCTTCTGTTCTTTTTGGAATTGCTGGTGCACTTTACGATCGCTTACTTTGTCCCTGCATAAAGCTGGTCAAAGAATTGCTGTGTGATGTTGGCTGCATACCAAGAGATTGCAATCATGGTGCAAATCCCTTAAAAATGAAAGGAGAAAGTAAACATTAGTCAAATGTTAATTTTGAAATTTAACAAGGTCTGTAGAAAGTTTTTGAATGAAAGCAAAATTACATGGTATGAATGTATATGTACATTGCTTTTTATGCAATTAGATTATTTCAGTGCCATGAAGCAAAGCCAACTCTAATTTAGTAGACTACAGACATTATATGAATAAAACAACAAGAACCTTTTAGAGAAAATTAATAGTTATGCTGCACTATTTTGTATAGCCTGTCTAACACTGATAAATTGTTGACCCTTCTTAACAAGTCCCCAATGTTTGTTAGGGATAACCTTTTTAACTGGTCAGACATTTACTGATAGCTTGTCTTTTGTAAACAGAGATTATATCTCTAGACATGTTTACTTACCCAGTGTTCCTGGTAGGTTGCAATGTTTAAAGATGTTTTAAACAATTCATGGCAAATTTAAGTAATTTTTGAGTAACAAATCTCTTTATGTAGGTTTTTGTTGTTTGTTTGTTTTGGGTAGGTATTTACCTTGAAGTAAGAAGAACACCCCTCCAATTGCTGCAATCCTGCCCTTCAGAACGTAGTTTTCTCCACCTATTTTAGAGCACTGCATTCCAACAAGGGTCGCCACGAGCCCAAAAGTCCCAAACACAATGGAAGCAATCATCAGTGCTCGGGAGGCTTGAATGTACCCTGTGTGAAAACATCAAGCAGTATATTGTATATTTGTTTGTGAAAATTCATTTTAAAAAAGTGTCTTTGAAATGATAAATAAAACACTTAAAAGTTTGGGCACACAAGTAGGTGTGTCCAAATGTTTGCTGCTGTACATAAAGATGCATTTATACAGCTGAAAACTATTTTACTATCAGGGCGGTGAACTTTCTTATATCCTTTCTCAAAGTTTTCTTCACCATTCTTTATTAATGCTTTACAGTATAAATAAGTTGGTTTACAGTGTCACATTTGTCACTGTAAAGTTGACTGTCCAGTGTAGCTGTATGTGGCTAAGCCTTTTCTTTGCTCTTGCACAGCATAAACAAGGGTGTGAACCCCTGAAGACTCACTGATACCACTAAGTGTAATCAGAAAAAAAGATCCTGACCAGAGGCAGTATCCTGAATGGTAAGATGAAGAATCTTCTCAAAGTAATGAAACATTTTTCAGAATAACAACCACCTTTATTGCCACTTTTCAATTAAAAAAACCAACGCAAAGAAACTTGCTTGCGCAACCTATACAGCAATACCCACTTTCTCAGATACGTATACACTACTCACAAAAAGTTAGGGATATTTAAGTTTTTGTATGATGTCAGAATGAACCTAAAATTCACTACAACCTTTCCAGGTGATCCGAATTAGACTTTCTGTAAACTTTTCAATGCACATGAACATTGTTCAATGGTTAAATGTCTATTGCACATCATGCTGTTCTCCAAAAACCGAAAGTTGAATATCCCTAACTTTTTGTGAGTAGTGTACTTCCACATTTAGTACAAGCACACACCTTTGAATAAAACATGAATTACTTAAATGGTCAGCGATTTAAGACCATTATTTTTATCAGACTTTTAAAACTGTACAGTTGAGTCACATTCACAAGTGGCTCTGTTGTTTCAGCAAAAGACTTATGAAAAGAGAGGCAGACTTATTCCCAAATGTTTTCAGTTTCTCACATCAGGCAGAAGTTTGAACTTGAAGGTGTTTTTCTGTCTGTGATGAGACAAGTTCCTAAAAAAAATCTTGGGGATTAATGATGTATGAGGGCAGGGCATCCCACCTTGATAGGTTTTGTAATAGCTAAAGACAAGACACTTTTCAGCACTTTTCATTGTATGATATCAGACTAAATGTTTTAATTTACATGGTTAATGTGAATTGTCAGCCTCATTAGGTTCAAACAGAATGGGCATTTATGACATTTCCTTGAAAGTGCTTTTAATATCCAAGACTGTATGAATATTGATTTATTTTTTATCAGTTTATTATGGCTGTTTGTCCTCTCTCTCACCTTGTTATATGTCATGTACCTTGTTTATCACACTGTAGAGCTAGTACCATAGAAACTTCCTGGTTCTGAAAGTACTGCACTTTTCAATTTATAAAGCACACATAGACAACATTTGTACATCTTTTAAAGACATTCTCTTATTTGTGATACTGTTACCTCATTATACATTTAAGATTACTGCTATTGTTTTTTTGGACATCATTGTTTTTCTATATTATAACTATTGTGGTAAATTGTTTTAAGACTGACGTCTTATTTTGCCACTGTAGAGTCTTAAATTCTGATTGAGTAAGGGGATAGTATCTAAACCAGAAAGTCGTCATCAATACAAATGATATTGATTTGGTCCTGGTCACGTACCATTAAGTGCGAGCAGAGATGGAAAATCCCGGCAGTTGTGAACCCCTGTAGCATCGGTTGCACAGGACATCCACAGGTTTTCATAGATGGTTGATGTGGTGATAACATTACCATCCACTGTAGACTCTCTCCAATATCGATTTGGAAGGGCAATCCCAACCATCAGCCAGCCCAAAAAGCCCAGAAAGCAAGCAAAAGCTTCCACTATTGGATTCATTTCTGGTGTTTCTTGTGTCCAGCTGGTATAGAATTATCCGTTTAGGGGAACTCTGATATAAATGTTAAACTTCCAAGCTATCTTCTTGCTCAAAGATTAGTTGGCCGCACCGTCTCAGTAAGCCAGACCAGATCCCAGCAAACTGTGAGCTAAAGTGCAACAGAAACCTACAAATCAATGATTAATTCCAAATACCCCACTTATGATTTTCCCTATTATTCTCACTTCTATTGAACCTTTTCAGAAAGCTTTGTTTACCCAACGTACAGAACAACGGAGAGGCGAAGTCCAGCCTTCAAACCTGTTCACCAACGTCTATAGACTCAAAGTTATGTATCACCCTTAGTCATTTGCTTTGAACACTGTGTCAACAATATTGAATAATTATTCATGGGATCCAGCTCATACTGACTCTTTACTTCACCCTGCGTCCAAGGGATGAAGGATGCAGCACCTGGGGCGAGTATGGGTCACCAAATACTGGTCCTAAGATATCCAGGTTTGGAAATCCAGACATGTTTGCTTTTTTAACAACCCAAAAGACTTAATCATTAGGCTGCTCGGGTTTGGAATGACAAGTTCTTGCTTTTTAAAGGGGCCAGGTTCAACAGAAACTCAGAAAGATTTCTGTTTACTGTTGTGAGACCAGACAAGAGGAGCAAAACACTAGAGGATTTCCTGTTCCACATGGTTCAAACTTATACTCAGAACTAGAAACTATTCTGCTTCATTGTTGATGTCTACGGACATCTCTTAAGACTTAGGTATCGTGGTTCAGCCATGAATTAAATGTAACTTTTTCAGAATAGCGGTGTCTAAGCGAGACTGAAGTATGACTTTCTAAGAACAAAGGTTGAGAACAGCTTTTGTGGAACGGCAAGGTATATTTCGTATCCGCATAACAATAGAAACAGTTACAGTCACCCAGTTATATTTTGTTCAGTTATACCAGTCATTCTTTTATTTATTTATTTATTTTATTTTATTTTATTTTTGCGCAGAGTAAAAATATAAAATTTAATCTTGTGGTCTATGCTTTAATAAAGGTCCATATAATTGCTATGAACTTTGATTACACAACCATAAAAAAATTAATGCAGCATTAGAATTTTTACAGATGTCATTGGCTTGGATTGCATAACTACTGTTTTCAACACTTACATAGTCACACCAACATTCAGTCATAAATTTATACTTTTTGGTATTATTTTGTTAATAATGTGTTATCTGTCTTTTTATTAATATTATTTATTTGTAGTTTATTGCAATTTGGATACTTAAACAAAGAGAGCAATATGCCCCCCAAAACTATATAACATCCTCAAAGAAAGTCAAACTTCTACAATATGACTGCTGATTGGAAAGTGCACACTCAGCTATTTAATACTGCTGAATCATCAGATGAAACTGATTGTGTCAATGGTCATTTACAAAATATTAATAAAGGCTCAAGCATGGTTTTTTGATTGAAATTAAGTAAAAAATACTTTAATCCCCAAATGGAAATTTTTATTAATTTGGAATTTGAATTAAGTAAATAACAATAAATTTGAATTAACCACATGCATTTGGTATAGTAAACAGTACAGCTCACTTATAGGATTCTGACATATAAAAATCTGTCTAAAACTAAGCTAATAGACAGTTTCTAATTGAACTTACCTGGAAGAGCAAGAAGGGATGGAAAGTCACGACAGTTATATATCCCTGTAGATTCACTAGCACAAGACATCCAGAGATTTTCATAAATTGTTGAAGTTACAATTACGCTCCCATCAGTGGTGGATTCTTTCCAATACTGATCCTCTAATGAGACAAAAACCAAAATCCAACCTACAAAACCTAGAAAAAGTGCTGTAACCTCAGTGATCTCTTTCATCTTTTCAGTAGTTTTCTATTAATAATTAAATGCAATATGTTCTGCCTCTGAGAGGAGCTCTATCGGCAGCTTCTGTATCTGACATACATTTTGGGAGCGTGAGAACTGAGTCTGGATTTTTATCTCAAGCAGTCAAACCTGGACTAATTTGAACATTGATTTGTTGGCTGTTGCTACATTTTAAGCTTGCTATTCCCGCCCAAAATTGATGACATTTCACATGCCTGACAAGTTACAATAGAAGTATCAGTATACAATGAGCACTTTTTTTTCTTTTCTTTCTTTTTTTTAAGGAAGAGATCTTTTCTAATTAATGAATGAATAAATATTCAAATTTAAATAAAAGAGACAAAGCTTTAAAAGGCTAGGTATAATGCCAAATCTTTTAAACAGATTTTTATTTTAAGTAATAATAAAGAAAAAAATCTTTGCCACAATTACTACAGATTTTGCTGAAATAATGTTTTAAGGAGCCACTTGGGAGTACTGCCATTCTCCTGTCAAAATGAGTGGAAATTTGAGTGTATTTAAAGGCTGAAATTTGATTGAGATGTATGTTGGAAACATTTTATCCAGGGATGTTGCGATTTTAAGTCGTAGGTTTACATGTTTTTAGCTCTTTTTTTATTTATTTATTTTTTATTTTTTGCCCATATCTTCTTCTCCATCCACCTACATCCCCTTTTGAAGAATGAAATGGTAGCTTGTAATTTAGGGCTGGCTATTTCAAGTTCCATAAGCAAATACTTATAGGGAAATACTTAATTGAGAGCAGAGCAAACACTGAAAGCTGAATGTATTTAGGTGATTTATTGAAGGCAGAAAGAGTCTTTTTTAGTCCTGTTTAAACATTAACAAAGTTGCCGTGGGACAAAAGATGGGTTGAAATCATTGCTCTTTGTATTTTTTTTTTTTTTTTTTAGACTTGAGTGTATAGATTTATTAAAATGTGAATGTTGACACAGTGCAGTGCTGCAAGTGCTGGCCAAAGGCCAGTCTTTTGCAACACACCCTAATAATTAATTAGTCTAATATAAATATGGAAGGAAAATATAGACAAGTTCATAAAAAAAAAAAAAAGCAAGAATTGTCTTGAATGCAATACTAATTATCATTAGTCATAGTTCACACATCGACTGCACAAATCTCTTTGGTGGTGCGCCAAAATTATTTTAAAAGTGATTTTTTATTTTTTTAAATTTAGCCTCATGTTTGGATCTAACGAACTTTTGTAGTGACGAACTACTAACTCACCATTTACGGTCTGTATCTTATCACATGTAATTTCTGATTTGTCGGTCTGTCTTCAGAAGCACAGTTCAAAGTGCTATCATATATAGTGTTTACAGTATTGAGGAGGCATTAAGGCCTTAAGTTATAATCTTGTGTCTGTTAATGTTTTATTTCTTTGCCTTTCTCTCAGTTACCTGAAATATTTATTCTTCTGTGTCCTCACTGACCTCTCTGCTTAAAGGGAAAGTTCACTTAAAACCAACCTGAAGGGGTGTTTGATTGTCACCCTCAGACCAGACATCACTGTTGCATGTTGATCCTCGTCTGTTGTGGCATTTAACAATGCTGCCCCCATAAAATTGGGATTGTTTTGTTTTTCTAGAAAGTTTCTTGTTTTTATACATATTTATAGCTTACTCATCAGTAACCACCTTTGACCAGATACAGAGAAGATATACACTTTATCTATCAAGAATAAATCACATTGTCCCAATCATGTCATGAGAAGAGAAAAAAACAGTTTGATTCCAACTTCATGGGCGACCATGTAAACTTTCTGTTAGGGACCAGTTTGTTTTTTGTTTTTTAAGAACTTTTCTTTGAAAAAAAATATTTAGTACAAATACAGTACATCCTGTATAGCCTTATACGCACATTCTTACATCCTCAGATTTACATTTAAAACATACAGATTTTCTTTTCGCATAAGTGGAAGACAGACAAAATTTGACATTTTTCTCTTCCATATTTTCCTTTTGCAATTTTACCTTAGTGAATATGAGGAAAAAAATGTAAAATTAAAAAAGTTCAACTAAAACAAAAAGAGACAACATAAACAACAGCAAAGCCTGTGGGAGGGAGTTTTTCAGAGATCAAAATTAAATTGTAACCTTTGCTTGTTTTATCTGATAATCATTTGCAAAACTTTATTTGATTTTGAGCTTGTAAGTCTTTCCATTGTTAGAATATCTTCTACAGCACACAGCCATTGTCCTCATGTTGGTGCATCAATTTTTGCAGAATTTAATCTTTGATTCTTTTTTACATGCACAGTTTCCTCCAGGTTTCCCAAATAACACATTGATCAGTATTTCACTGATAACTAACTGAACAATATCCTAGAACGGTTGCATTTTCTCACAGTTTGGACGACCTTAATCCACGTGATTACAGAGCCTCAAACATGGTTGTTAATTTTTTTGGTTGTTTACTCTAGGTTTAATGAAGAATCTAATTTGATTCCTCCAAAGGACCAAATTAATTTTCAATCATCTTCTGATATGTAAAACTTTAGAGTTGAAAGAAAGTTTAATTTATTTTTCACATTACTTAAACGGGTTGTTCAGAATTTTTGACATAGGGCCTCATTTTCAAGTTAGCCAGGGTACTATTTATCACCGGAGACAGTTTCAACATATTTCAACCCATTGTTCTAGTTGCAAGCGGTCCCCTGTTAAAACTGTCTCCGGTGATAAATGGTACCCTGGCTAACTAAAAAATGAGGCCCTATGTCAAAAATTCCAAACTACCCCTCTAAGTTTTGACTGAATGCTTGTAGCATCATATCTTAAAGTGCTGCAAGATTGATTTTTTTCAACATCATGATGACAAGAATTCATTGAGATTCCTGTTATCTCCTGTGGTAATGAGAAATGATGTTGCATTATTTCACATACATGTAATAAACTTGTAGTAGATTGAATAAATAGGTTTCGTCTACTGTGCATTAGATGCCTTAAAAAAAAACTCTTTATGTAACTCTCCACTGTTATAAAAGAAGATTTATTAGTGGTGTGGAAGGTGAGTTCAGCAAAAACTGTTTGAATAATGTAACCTTTGTTTAACTCGAAGGGTCAGTATTTATTCACTAGATGTAACAGAGTTTCTGTTAAGTCAGTGCTCTAATACCTGACTGAATCAATCAATGACCTTCAGCCTAAAGTAAACTTCTCTGTGTTTCCCTCTTTGTCTCACATACAAACACAAAACAGAACAGACACTTGAAAAACCATTGATGTGGATGGTGGACTAATACAACATTGCTGACCTGGGGAAGTCCTTGCAGAATTACAGGAAGGGTTTTAAGTTCATGCACTGGGTCTGGTAGGTGGACAGAATTGTCAGTTGTTGGTCCATAAGTTTTATTAGTTTGAAACTGATCATCGACTGGATTGTCATGAAATATTGTTTTAGACTCGTAGTAAATCGTGAATGAATCTTGGTGGATTTGGTGATTTAATGTTTCCCCTGGCTAGTTTCTGTTTGTGTTTATTGTGTAAAATATTTAAATACAATACTTAAATTTAATAAAGTATTTTTCATTCATTTCATTTCACTTATAGCTTCCCTGAAAATGGCATCTGTACTTTATGTTTAGTACTATTTAGTAACTGTTAACAAAGAATACCATAATAAATTTTATTTATGGGCTCTTTTCAAAACTCAAGTGTTCAGGATGGTAATTGTGTATTTAGTGAGATGTGGGGGAGCAAAATTAAAGAGGGCCTTGAAGGTTAGACTTAGGAGCAATAATGGCGTCCTTGGTGAACACTACCCCTGTCATCATGCAAGTATTAAGCTTAAAGTACCATATGACAGTGCTTGGACCAAAGTGCACTCTTTGTCCTAACAATCAAATACACATTTCTTATTCATTATTTGAAAATCTTATGATTAAGGTAATGATAGAAGGTGAATGTTTTTACACTGAGTGAATTATTGGCCTACATGGTGGAGCTTGCTGCGGGGATGGGGGTGCTAGTTATGAAGTAACAGATCATGACCAGGAAGAAGTTGTGCTTTCCAGCTGCATGTATGCAGGACGAATGCTCTAACTGAGGAAGAGGAGATGAATAGCAGCTAAAAGGGTGTGTGTTCATACTATCCTCATAGCAAGGTCATTGTACAGGTGTGGCTGATCCAGGAGCCGCACCTGTACAATGATGACTTCCAGGTGTACTTCAGAATTATTAGGGAGTGATTTTACAGCCTTTTAGACACACAGATTCAAAATAATGAGAGTAATCACTCTGTACAATGTCTGAGGTGGGTGATTTATTGGAGTCTGCCAGATTTCCTCCAACTGCTTGCATCAATTTGTTAAAGACATGGATGGGTTTGGAGTGCAGCACAGTGCTCACTGCCTCTCATGTGAAAACCTAAGTTCTTAAATACCTTTGCCTCTGTAAAATGGAAAAAAAAAACAACAACTTTGACATAGGTGATAAAAACCCTGCGTTTTTTCAAATTCATCAATTGCCTGTCAGATATGGCTATAGATGTGGTTAAATCATAATCTGTTATAATCCTGAAAAACAGAGCCAGTTTACCTAAGATAGTTTTAAATATTTTGGACCAAATTAAAGATTCTTAGTTGCTGTTACATAATGAACTGTCTCATCAAAACAATGAAATACTTCTCAAAATAAGCAAGACACGTATTTTCAAAATGTCATTTGCCCCTCATTTTTATTCTCTTTAATGAACAGAAAATGTCATTAAAAACTATATAGATTAAGTCGATGTCACTATAAATATGTGTTTATATATATGTATACAGATCTGGGCATGAAAAAGTTCCCCTTTCAGCCGACTGCCAGCCACTTACCAGCGACTTGTCTGCTAATTCAATCGCACAGAGAAACGTCTGTGTGCCCACGGGAAACAATTTCAGAGCATAAATGAATGCCAGAAACAAGGACGTTTCCACACGCCAAGTTTGGACACCGTACGTGATGACGTGTATACATATATATATATATATATATATATATATATATATATATATATATATATATATATATATATATATATACACATATAGTGTGCTTGAAAGCTGACATACTGTACCCTTTCATTAAAGACGGGGGAGAAAAAAAATCATCTGCAAGTGAAATAAGTTAAAATTGACAAAAATAATAATAAATTTGACTTACTTTGTCAAACCTAAATGATAAAACAAGTCGTTTGTATTAGCAAAAAATGTACTGTTCTTTTCTGCTTTGAAATACTCATCAGAATCAGCATGCTGCTTGACACGTGTCTGGCTAAAAGCCGAGAGACCGCTCCTAAATACTGAAATACTTGATAGTTTCTAATCTGCTGAACAAAGTTGTGTGCATTTGATCAAACACAATGTATTCAAAAGTTAATGACTCGTGCAATTGTTTGATTACACGTGACACAGAAAAATGCTTGTGTCTTACTTATTAAAGACATCATGCCAGTGAAATAAGCTGAAGTTGAAAAAAGTAATAATAAATAAAAAATTTTATGAAAATAATTACATTAATTTTTAATTCAACAGAATCAATAAAAACAAACAAACAAAAAAATAAAACGAGCATGATGGGGCTCCTGAACAAAAATTTTGTTGAGCAAAAATTTGAGACAATCACTCCGGTAACATGTTTTCTGTAACATTCAATAACACTTCTGCACCTGTTAACAGGTATTTTGGCCCACTGTTCATGATTAAGGTGCTCCATTTTGTCTGGGATAATTTGTTTATTTTTTAAGATAATTTTTTAAAACCACAACTCAAAATCAACATTTTATTTCACTAAATTATAATTTAGTAAATTTTTAGTTATTACTTTTTCAGTTTCTTATTAGAAGTACTATTGTGAATTTAGCTATATATATATATATATATATATATATATATGTGTGTATATATAGAGAGAGGGAAAGAAGAACTTATATAAGTATTAAAAGTAGAAATTAAAAAGGATATTTCAAGAGGATTACACTCAAATTACTACTATTTTATCTACTTTGTCATACCTAAATGATAAAACAAGTTGTTTGTACTTGCAAAAATAGATAATTTTGGCATTTACTGTTCTATTCTGCTTTTAAATACTCAGCATGCTGCTTGACACGTGTCTGGCTAAAAGCCGAGAGACCGCTCTTAAATACTTGATAGTTTCTAATCTGCTGAGCAAAGTTGTGTACATTCGATCAACCACAACGCATTCAAAAGTTAATGACTAGTGCAGTTGTTTGATTACACGTCAAGCAGTAAAATGCTTGTGTCATACTGTATTAATAGGAATTTAGAGGAAATTTTATTGGAGCTGTCATTTAAGCATATATCACATGTTCATTTAAACTATATTAAATAAAGTGGGGGCACCTAAAATCTTAAAGAGCAACAAAGAAAACTCAGTGTTGTATAAAAAGAATTTTATCCACAAAAAAGAAAACATTTAAGTTACATGTTTTCCATGAAGTACCTTTTTCAATTTTTCCTCCCTATCAGTGTTAATGATTAATATAAAGAGTTTCACAGAAGTCTGTATCTGTTGCTACAATGATGTTTTTATCAAGCTCAACAGAAGCCTGATAATGACTTCTATTCAAATCAGATGTTTATCTGTGGCTTGAGGATCAGAATATTCCTATCCACACTATCAAATAGAGACATAATCAGATAAGATAAACCTGATTTATAGATTTTTAAACCAACACAGAAACTAAATCTGTACACAGATTGGCAAAGGTTTTAAAATGGGAAAATAAATGTTAGCTGTTTTTTTATTATTAGCTATTAGCAATCAGCATTTATTACATATCAACGCAACTGTAAAACAGGCAAAAACACATTCATTTGTGGGATCTTTCTTTCTTTCTTTCTTTCTTTCTTTCTTTCTTTCTTTCTTTCTTTCTTTCTTTCTTTCTTTCTTTCTTTCTTTCTTTCTTTCTTTCATGCCAGGCTTCATGAAGCAACTAACTGATTTGATGCTGAGCTTAAAAAAATAGGGCTACAGATAAAATAACCAATACATGTAGCTGCTTTGCAAGGTTTTATTGAATGCATTTAACTCCTTAATCTACAATATTTACTATATAAATTTAAAAACGGTTTGTTTTTAATAAATACAGAAAATTAGATAAGATTACAAGATTTTTTTGTGTAATTACTAAAAGAAAACTCATTTGCAACCACCTTTACGTTTTTGTTATATAAGATCCATACATTGTTATCAGTCATTCAGTAACCCTAATAAACATTACAGACAATACAATATTGGACTATAGATATTAGTTGTTTCCTCTGATCTGTTTCCATCTTTAACTCATAGCAGCACACATACTCCTCCTTTGGCTTCTACATAATTGGGATCAAGGTCGTTGGGCAACTTGCCGTTCTCTCCCCAGGTGTTCATCTCTCCAAACACACCTGTCTCGATCATCTCCACCTGCCAGGGGATTGGGATGTTGCCAGTGGCAAAATCACTGTAAAACTCTGCATCTTTGTCATCCAGGACCACACCTTTGATTGTGCTGAAGATGCCGACATCATCAATATCTTTGGCATAGACCATTTTAGGATCAGGGACAAATGGTGGAGGAAGCATACCTTCAGATGAAACACAGGAGATTTACAAGTTAGAGGACACATTTTTGCTTGCTACTCATGCTTGTCTTTTCATGGATGCTTTTGGAGGGCTTTTTAGACTTTGGATAGCTAATTGGACATGCCAATAATTTTGTTCATCACCTGCTTCCAGACGACCCCAGTTAATCTCTTTAAAGAAAGACTGATTCTTTAGCTCTGAGCATTCGTTGTTTTTGAACCCCAGTCGTTTCGCTGGATCCTTCTCTATTAGACCTTCACAAAGATCCTTGCATTCTCTGCTGAAGTTGGGTGAGTAGGAAACTGGATTGTTCAACGTTCTTTTTGCCACTTCATCATTGTCGACCTGAAGGAAAAAATAATTACTGTTCGTAGGTGGAAACTGACAGAGAAAACACACACCCGAACAATACCAAGCTGACAAAGTGAGGATTTGAATATCTTACCTTCTCTCCTCGTACTCTAAAGGGCCCTTTAGCGGCAATCATCTCATACAGGGTAACACCCAGAGTGAAGTAGTCCACTGTGTAGTCATACTCATTGTTCTGAAGCAGCTCTGGAGCCATAAAACCTGCAATCATCAGCACAAAATTCACAGCAGACCAGAACATGTTCTACATGACTGTAGAGATATTTAACAGACCAGTATTGATCCAGCATGTTCTGTCAACTTTTTTTTTTTTTTTGTTTGTTTGTTTTCTTTTTGCCAGTTTAAATTTTGATGACTTACCAGGAGTCCCAGCATACCCGGTAGTTTTGTCTTTACCTGGTGGAAGTTCAACAGCCAGACCCAAGTCTGATAGGCGAACATGTCCTGAGTGAGAAGGCTTCAATTACAAAAACTGCTTTTGGATGTTAATCAGAAATTTATGTAGTCTGTCTTTAAAGTTAACTTTTTTTTGGCATCATTTATTGTCCAATTTTGATGTAAAACCTGAATTTGATTCTCATTTGGATTTATCAGAATTTTGCCAGAGCCCTTTGAAACGCTGTTTCTAACTTGTCAGTATTATGTGGAGCTGTGGATTTGCAAACCCAAGCCCAACCCAGAAACTAATCATGACTGAAAAATCAAAGGTGGATGAGTTAGGATTTAAAAAGGGATTTTAATATTTAAATACCAAAGCATCCATTGAAATACTAACCTGCATCATCCAGCAGTACATTTTCTGGCTTCAGATCTCTGTAGATGATCCTGTGCTGATGAAGGTGCTCCAGCCCACAGATGATCTGTGCTGTGTAAAAACGTGCTCGCTTCTCATCAAACCCAGGATTTTTTTCATCCACATTGTACATATGATATCTGTGAGAAAGAAAGATGTCAGTTTTATTTATTTCATTTGAGTATAGAACAGATTCTATAGATAATTCAAGAGTCCTTAGGTTTTTTTGTGACTTATAGGCTAACCAATGTTTGTGAGATTGGATTTTTTAATGCGGGGATTATACTTTAGGCTGATTAGCAGATATGAGAGGAAGGGACTCTGCTCCTGTGTTGTTACCCACAGAAACGTTTCCATAGTTTGATGAATACCATTCCCATATTGCATGTTTATGTTAAGCACCTGAGATCTCCACCATTCATGATGGTCATCACCAGGCAGAGGTCAGTCTTGGTCTGGAAGGCATAAGCCAGTGTCACAATGAAGCGGCTGTGAACCTTTGCAAGGATACGCTTCTCCACAATTGCTCCCTAAACATCAATCAAACATTAGCATCAAACCAACAAAATCACATACAGGGTATATATGTACAGTATATGTCTGCATGTGTATGTGTGTGTATGTGTGTGCAGGTAGTGTGTGTGTTTAGAGAAAGAGTGTTATTAATCTTTGGGGTATTTTTTTTTTAATTATTTCTAAAAAATAAATTTAAAAAAATGTACAAATTCCAGTTTCCTTTCAAGACAGGTTAAAACTATTCCCAACAACAATGAGGCCAACTAATCTTTTAAACTAAGCAGCGTCTGGTCATGTTGATACCTTAGCCGTGTCCTACAGACAACATGTCTATTAGTTAAGTGACTATTGCAGATAAATTATTAATAGGGAAAAGCAAGAAGGAGGTCAAACAACCACTGAGTTTGAATCATGTGGTTTGCAAATATGTTAGATACATTTTGGTAGGATGACTGCACTAATATATCAACCCATTTTGTGCTTGTTAAGTAAGAATTGATCGTCTCATAAGCCCATTAGTCATTTTGAGTTCCTCGGAAAAGTCAAGCTTTTCTGCAATAAGTTGTTTTGGCAAGAACTAAACTGGGTATTTTGGGGTTGCCTTTATATCAATTGAGTTTGAGTATATTTATTTATTTTAAAAGAGACAGTCCACATTAATGAACATAAAATGCAAATATGCAGGATTATATCAAAGCTTATTTCCATCCTTAGTCCCTTGACAAGCCAAAACAGTGAAAATAAATAAAAGTAATAAGAACACTAAAAACATTAAAACTTTAAAAGCAATGGCAGGAAATGCAAGAACACAATAGTAAAACTAATTAAGCTGTAACTAATGTTTGTGGATATGATAACGAGCTCTTGGTGCACAAGGTGCCACATCAGTGCTTTACCTCATAGCCTCTGCGTTTTTTGAGCCTCTTCTTCTCTAGCTTCTTGTTGGCATACATTTTGCCTGTTGCTTTCGCCTGACAAGCAAATACCTCCCCCAAAACCTCCTTTTCCCAGGACCCTGAAGTCCATAAACCACTCTTCATCAACAGGCTGGCTTTCCAACCATTTAAACTGAACAAAACGCAGGAAATACATGCTGTTCTTGAAACCATCGACAGCTTTCTTCTCCAGGTATTTAAGCAGCTGCTCCTTGCTCTCATTGAACAAGTCACCACGGGTATTTTTCAGGTCTTCTTTAACGCGAATGATGGCTTTCTCCTCAAGGAAACCACAAAAATTCTTTGAAGCCGATTCATAATATTTGTTGACCATTCTGCGGGCCTTCTGCAGCCTGTCATTCTCCTGGCACGTGGTGTATTCTTCAATGTCTTTCCAAAGCTCTCCAGCATTTTTATGGGTTGCATCACTCTCCAGAAACTGCTGGAACAAGCGCTTCCCGATGGGCTCTTTGACACACATATTGTGAAAGCTTGTGTCTATTGTTGTCTTCATGTGTTCACAGTCTCTGATGTGAGGGAGTTTCAGCCTGGCACGCATCTTCTTATCACGCACTGCAGATGCACATCCATCCATGCTGCCACGGGCCGACACGTAGGCAGAGTTTGCCACGACGGTCTCCAAACCACCAATATCCATGACTTCACCTTTATCTGAATAAAACAGGAACAACCAAAATAGTGCTATAAATATATTTATCTTGCATTGATTTTAAAACATTGCAATTTGCTGGGCTTACATTTATTAATTCTAATTTCCTTCTATTTTCACTTTAAGAGGCTTAATAAATAACTTAATAGAGCCCCCTTATACTGGTCAAAAAATCCATTAACAGCTACAAATATTTGACATTTGAAAACAATAGGAAAGTACTTAATTAGGGTTCCATCCCATGTAAGATGATTACGGTAGTCAACGGTATTTACCAACTCTGTCATCGCAGAGCATTAATGGAAACATAACACCCAAGTGCAGATGTTTTCACAGAAGATGTTGCTTGAAGGCTGGAAAAGTGGGCACAGCTCACATTTTTCACCTAAATGGGGACTCTGAAAGTGTCAACTGAAACTGTTAAAGAGACTAAACTGATTTTGAGCTGTTGTGAACACAGTATGCAGCTCAGTTTCTTTCCACATGGACAGATTTTGACAGTCCATTATTGGCTAGCCTAATTATTCTTAGTAGTAATGATCAGAAATATGCCCTGTAGGATACAGTGCAATCCCCAAGGGTGTAGGTGTACTGTATGCTAGACTGGTAGGTTGTAGCCCTCAGATATTCAGGATAAACACACTAGGCTACAACCAGCGATGTTAAAGGATGTAATTTGTTTTAATGGGTGTAGATGAATTCAAAAACACTATTTGTGTGCAACTTTTGTTGTAAAAACTTATTGTCCATAACAGAAGTGTAAAAATGATTTCATAGTCACTGTACAGGTTGGTGCATTTTCATACTTTACCACTTCCATAAGCTGTTATTTACGTTATCTGCTAGATTTCGCATCATGTGGTGCTTCGGATCAGCTGAATCCAGGAATTTTGTAAAGGGAAAATGGGCTGCCTGGCAGAGGTCTGCACTCTCCGAGTGTTTTTCTAGTTATATACATTATCAGTGTTGAATGCAGTCTGGGGTTTATGTTAAGGACTGCACTGCAAATGTTGGACTTGCTATGGTATTTCATAATGTGTTTCTTTTTTAGAAGCCACTTCAATCATGGCTTGTACAAAAAATTAGGCATACCCTATCCTAGTCCTATCCAGTTAGTCCAGAACGCTGCTGCTCGAGTCCTTACCAAGGCCAAAAAAAGTGGACCACATAGCTCCAGTCCTAAGATCTTTACATTGGCTTCCTGTTTGTCAAACAACTGACTTCAAAATCCTACTGTTAGTTTTAAAAGAAAGCACTGAATGGTTTAGGGCTGAAATACATTCAGGATCTTCTGGCTCATTATGAACCAACCAAACCCCTCAGGTCTTCAGGGTCAAGTCTACTTTCTGTTCCCTGAGTCAGAACTAAATATGAAGAGGCAGCATTCAGTTTTTACTGTATGCTCCTCACATATGCAACAAACTCCCGGAAAACTGAAGGTCTGCTGAAAGTCAGTAGTTTTAAATCAAGATTAAAAACTTTATTTGTTGCTGTCTTTTATTAAAACAACTGTAGAATATTATATTTTATTTCTTGCATTGATCTCATTTTATTTGAGATTTTTCTGAATTTGTTATTTGTTATTCTGAATTTATTATTTCTCTGTAAAGCCTGTTTTCTTCAGCACCCTGCTGTAATGCTTTTGATGTTTTATGTAAAGCACTTTGAATTGTCCTGTACATGATATGTGCTTATACAAATAAACTTACTTTGCCTTATCATGAAGTCTAAGTATAACCTGGATAAGAACAGGAAACAGCTATACGAGCTCTATGATTATTAATTTTATATTAGATAGTATGAAATTCATAGATCACATTCAGCACAAGTTTTAAATTAAACTAAAATGAAAATTCAAAATGGCACTAAAGATATGCACCTGTGTATATATACCTCTGCATAGCAACAAATGCATATTTTGATAAGTTTTAACATGTTTTCTCAGACTTAGTGGAACATTGTTGATGTGTTAAATTTCACCTGTGGTTATTCTGTTTGGGAACCTCTGTGAGCTAAAGAGTGATTAACTTTCTATATGAGGCTTGTTAGTTTAAGCAAAATGGACACAAACAAGTGAAGTTAGGTCAGAGATAAAGTTCAGCATCATTTGTTTGCACATAGAAGGCTGTTCTGCTCAAAGATAAGGTAATATAATCTTTCACTCACCCTTCTCTGCTCACTCAGACACATGTGGCCTCTTCTATCCCACTCCCTTACCTTTGACTGACCTCTCCTCTGGCTTAGATTTTCTTTGACCTTTTTGTGTCTCACCAACCCTTTTCTGGCTCAGTTGTGACTCAAATAAATTAAGCTTTCTGTGAACTGTTGTGAAAGTGAATGAGTCTTTTGGAATTATGTTTATTCAAATGAATCTTAGAATTTCCCAGTTCATCATGTTAAAACTACTGTTTTAGAAACAATTTATTTTTCCATAATAAATGTCCTATTAAATTTTCACAGTTAGCTTGAAAAAACAACATAAAGATTGATGATGTCAGTTAAAGTATTTCCACAACAAGAAACTCAGTGCAAATTAAATCAACTCCCACTAAAATCTGCAACAGTTTATAAGGAACAGGGTTTAAAACACAGCTGACATCCCAGATTTGTGGCAGGCCAGTAAGGAAGATGGTGTATAAGATTAATAAATGTATGGATGTCTCCTCAACATTTTGCAGTTCTAACATGCAAATGTTTGATAGAAGTTAGTCCTGTCAATGACTTTGAGATAATCATGAAAGCAAAATATTCATTTTTCTTACCAAACACTGTGAATGTTTTGGACTTTCTTAATGAATAATTACAAATGCCTCTGTGTGTTTATGTGTTGGATCAGATTGCATTTTATAATCAGGTTACAGTCTGCACTGAGGTGAAAAACTTTCTTTTGCATTTTGACTTCAAGATTCACATAAATGTGAATCACATTTTTTTTTTTTTCCTTTTCCATATTTTGTTTATTGGTGATCACCCAAGTGTCTTTCTGTCCAGTGTCTTCACTGAAGTTCAGCCTCTTTCTGTTTTTACTCAGATTATTAGGGCTTTTACACAGACAGCAGTGTCCTATGTTTGTATCCTGTTAAGTAAGGACTTTTTCCGGATATGAAACTCTGACAAAGGATGTTGGGATATGCTGCACTCTGCTGTTCAAAAACCAAAAGTGAATGAACATAACCATACAGACGATGTTTGCTTGTCTTTGCTTGTGCACACTGTCATATACAGTAAGTCACCCAGCTGTTAGCTCACACCAGGTTGTCTGGTCATTACTTTTTCAAATTGCTTCCTTTTTCCTGTTTGCCATTTTTCAGATTGTGTGCTTTCCATGCAGTAAGCATGTTCTGCTGTGAACCACACATATGAATAATCCTTATTAATAAAAGTTCTGCTTAAACGTAGTTTATACAACAGCTTGACGAATCACCTACATCTTTGGTAGTTGGATAAAGAACCCTGTTAATCCTGAGAGAGTTAAGCCAAAATAATTCAACAACTACTGAAGTACTGACTGACTATTACTAAACTACTGATATTAAATATTTAATTTCTGTCACTTGTCCATGTGAAAAATTGTCTCCTGGGTCCTATAGAAAGATTTTAAAAAGTATATCCTGCTAAACAAAAAATAGGGCAGGAAATGAGAAGTGGATCACTGGATAATTAAGCCTTTCCGGGTATATATTTCACATGTAAGCTGCTCCGCTCCTGATCTGGCACATGTTTAGTCCAGACAGCAATACTGGGCTCCACAGGTGCTTCCTAATCCATTTTACACTGACTGTTGATACCAGAGATTTACAATCGATAACTAGCCTCATTGTTAATTAACCTACATCTACTTACTTGTTTGTGTTTAAGCAAATATTTTACTGAAAAAAAAAATCTGATAGTACTGTCATTAATGATCCATGTTAGGTGGTCTATAACTCTTCATTTTCCTTTTAGGTATTAATTTGAAAAAATTACATATTAATTTCTCTATTTTTCACTAAAATAACCACTGATAAAGTGATTATTCATCAGTGTGCAAGCTCCATGGTAAAAAAAAAAAAAAAAAAAAAAAAAACGCAAATGATTTTACAACAATTTTGAGAAATACAAATATTGATTTTACAAAGGCATTATTTTAACTCATGATTGGTGTTATATGATAGCTCACACTCACCGTTATCTCTTGCTGCAGCAGGGGGTCAAACGATGACTTGAATGCAATAGATTAATTCAGCCTTTGAAGTATCTAATAAATACGTCCTTTGTTTCTTGTTGCCTTTTCTTCCATTAGCCAAATCTATAAAAAATCATCTCGGTCAGGGTCAGGGTGTTGAGCTCACTTCCTCTCTCCTGCCTGTCTTACAGCACAATGTGATGGAAGCGTTTGGGCTTCAGGTTGAGGTCTGCACCTGAAATCCTACTTGGCAGTTTATTAGCTGGTAAGGATTACACCCTGACATTAAACAGGGGAGCGACTTGGTGAGGGCTGCTGATGTAGCTCAGAAACAGCATAACAGATAATGAGAAATCTAACGCACATTGATTATAAATAAGAGATATTTTGCCTAAAGAATAGAAAAAAAAAAGTAAAAATAAAAAAAGGTAAAAGTTATGTATGATTTAGTTTTTATATAGGCCTACTTCTTGACTAATATTGTTTCCTTGTCTAAACAACAGTAGTTTTATAGTTGAATGACAGCAATGGCAAATATAGAAATATAATCATCGCAAAGTTGATTTGATTTTGCTGAACAGTTGGATGATTGAGTGACAGTCCGGCTCAGCCACAAGCTACGGATCACAAGAGGATTATCTCCTGAAGGTGCAGGTAAGAGTACGGAGGTGCAACACAACAAAGTCTTTGAACTATTTTTTGTTTAGATGTCCATCATCATTTGAGAAAACACTTATTGACCACACCTGCATATTAATTTAGCTTTTTACCAGCATGTGTGTGTGTGTGTCCATGTGAACAGAGGAGAACATTTTTTGGGGCACATTTCAGGTAAATGGATTTATAGGGTGGTTGAGGAAACAGAGAAGGCTGATTTAGATCATGTTGCCAAAGAGGACAGACATGCTGATACTACAGAACATGCACATACAAGCATTAGAGGGAGAAGTCAGAGTACCAAGAATTTGCAGTTAAGCGTTACACAAAATTATATTTTTGTAGGTTTGATGTTAATGTAAATTCTTTCTGTGCATAGAGATGATTTTAATTATACAACTCTGAATCCTTTTACCTTTTCTGTACTGACCTCATGTCAGTGTAAAAGATATTCGTCACTGTAAGACTTTGACATTGACCCCCAAAAAAGAAATTGCTTTTCAATTTCAAGTATGCTGTAAAAGCTACGTTAAAACACTGATTATGACAATATTGTAAGAAAAAAAAAACACCTTTTGTAATAAGTCATTAGTGTTTGTGCAACTCTATAAGCATTTCTCTTAATAATATGGGTTAAATGCATTATAAATTACAAGGATGTTTAAATTTTGCTATTATACTTGTCACCAAAGCAATCTTTGTTTGATATTTAGAAACTGCTGATAATCTGACCTTCACCCACTGTCTGCTAAATTTACCAATAAATGTTTGAACTATGTGTAATTACTGTAGTTCTGATTTGGAACTGGAAAGAAAAGAAGGTTAATAGAGGATTAAAGAAAGCAAAAACATAAGATGAAGTCATATTCAATGTTGTTTTTCTGTTATCTGTTTGCACAAGGGTCAGGATGTTCAAAAGACTGGGAGCACAAATCCTATTTGCGAGGGGTTGTGGTAAAACAGACTTTACTTTCGAGTCTAATCCAGCTCAGTGACGAAGAAAAAACCCACCAACCCAGACATGGAGGTTAGTAAGAACCAATGAGTACTCGACCACTTTATGTTCATCTGTAAAATCAGAGGTGAAGTCACAGGAAGAAAGTCACCAGCCTGGAGACATGAGACTTAAACATTAATTTTCTTCTTCTTTTTTTTTTTTTTTTAACTTCAAAAATATTGTGTTTTAATGGCTTTACTAAATGTCATGTGTTGATGTTTTTACTATCATTTGAATCACCTTTTTATTGTTTTCCGATTTGACTAACTTGATGAAGTAAAAATCCTCCCATGTGGACACACTAGAGTAGTTAAAGTATGTGTGTAAAAGCCTTTCAGCTGATTAAAGAGACGTGATTAAAAATGTTAGTGGAAGTTGCTGTTCTACCTCAGATGATCGTCTCTAAATGAGATTGACGGCGGTGCTCTGGTAACCTCACACTTTAGGACAGTCTAGATAAAAATAATAGAGAATGTATGCCAGTTTAAAGTCACTAGTCACTGATAATGAATCTAAATCTGTGCACTGTAAATATTCAAGGCTTCTTAAAGGTGCAGTGTGTAACAAGATCAGAGGTCAATAACATCAAAATATTATACATAATTAAAAACTGTTGGGTTTTTTTTGTTTTTTCTTGTATCTAGTCACTTCACTAAAATAACTGTTATTTATTCTCTTAGAATCAACTTGCTGTAAGTCTACATCCTGTACATGGCAGCTGCCATGTGTGTGCCACAATTTTTACTCCGGTGTCTCTGAATGGACAAATAACTGTATGTGAAGTGATGTCCCTCTGAGCTTTAAGACTGCACTAATGGCTTTATTTGGTTGATACGATAAGTATCGCCATAAAAAGGACGGAGAAAGACAGTACACCTACTGTATAAACAATTCTGAAACAGTTACCTGTAGTACAGTAATCCTTGGATCTCAAGCCAATGGATGTACTTGCAGATGAAAACATGTTTGTGTTGGAAGAATCTGGCCACTGGTGACCACTGTCCATTCTCAGCTGTGCTTGGCAACTGTGAAGTCATTTCTATGCCTATCTTTACAACTATAGGTAAGTAATTCTTGCACACTTTACCTTTAAGCTATTATAACTCCTTGAAAACAGTCAAATAAGTAAAATATGATCCTTTCTGTACCAATGCACTTTAGGCATATTCAATGGTGCTGATGTTAAAAAAAAAAAAAAAACACTTACCATTTCGTTGTCCGACTGCATTTATTCATTTTCAGTAACTAAACAAGGAATTAGATGTTTGAACTTCATTTCGCAAGACATGCCGATCCATTATTGTTTAAAAAAATCCTCTGAGTTATACTTTGCCAGATGCACATAAAACTCATACATGCTCTGATGTTTTATTTTTTTTATTTTTTTTATTTTAGTTCGTACAACTGTGCATTTCTAAGGCATTGGATAATGTTTATTGTTCAAAGCTTGTGCACAAAACTTACTGTCTTGTCAGTTTTATGTCTATTAGAATAATAGTTCTATATAAAAGATGATGAATCAGGCTTCAGTTATCTTTCTAATTCTATATAAAGAACACTCTTACTTAAATGAATAAATAAATATGCTTTTATATTGCATCATTTTCTGAATTTAATATTACCTTAACTGGAACCAAGTTTAACACTCAAGAGGCACATTCTGAAGTCAGAAATAACATTGGTAATAAATACATGTTTTATTGAGGAGTACTGGGACAGGTTTGGAATTTCCTACCTCTTTAAGCCTTCTTGACATTAAATTAACACTAACATTGCAGATGCATATTCATTCATGAACAAATTCAAGTGATTGCAAATATGTATGGCATATCCTACACACTCAAAAATAGAGGTACAAGACTGGAACATTTCTGCACTTGTAGGTAGCCTACATTTTTTTTTACAAATGTTCTCTCAAAAGTACAACATTGATCTTTATGAGGCCAGAAGTGTACCTATATACTATGAAAAAGGGTCCAAAGTAATATAAAGTACACATTTGTACCATTTCAACCCTAGGGTACCTGCAGCATTGAAAAATGTGCAATAGCTTTTACAATAACTATAAATAGCAGTCCTTCTAAACAGTTGTATAATTGTAGTTATTGTATTATGATTTTCATAATGATCATAGTAATAATTATATGTATGATAACGTATGTGTTTGGCCTAATATTTATATAATAATTATTCATTTATTATTAGCATCTTTGATTGTTGTCATAATCTCTGTTCTCTTGACTTTTATTCATCATTTTTAATTGGTTTAATTGTACTTTATTAACTCATACAACTTGATAAGGTACAAAAATGGACCAGGACCAAAGGGTACAGAAATGTCTTTCAAAAAGGAACACCCCCAGCGACAAGCTTTGTACCCTTTAAGTACAAATTGGTACCTCTATTTTTGAGTGTGTATAGCATAGGCTAACTGTTATCATTATAACATCTGGATGATATGGACAGTAAAACTAATCATTGGTTAAGGCAAGTGAATCTAATTTATACCACAATTTAAATAACATTTTGACATGCAGTCCTTAGTCCCATACAGTGCTCACTATTTGTGTTGTGTTGTAATTGAATTCCTCTTATTTCCATTTGTGGCGGAGCTGATTTTTGCAGGTTTAAACCAAGGAGCATAACTTGAAAGAACTTTTGTAATTCCACTTGCTATCTTCGAAGGTTTTTTTTCTCATTGTCTTTCTCTCCTGTTTCATTTTACTCTGCAATAAATTATTCTGGATTCATTTTGGATGGGTTAAGGGGTCAAGGCTAAGCTCGGGGTTTACTCTAGTGTATTAGGAAAAAGCCCTGTTTTTACCAACTGGACACGTGAGCTATCATCTATGAGGAAAACATTCAAAGTCTGGCTAGTACATTTAGGTGGTTAAGTCAGGGTCAGGGTTTGCACCAGGTTTGCACATATAGAATATGTGAGTTCATATTAGACTCATAGGCTACATATTCTTAGGTTGTAAAACAATACTTTATAAATGCAATCATACCTGCATAGATAAAGCTTTGATTCAAAAACCAAACCAAACAAACAAAACACCGCTCATCCAAGCCATGTTTTACCACCTCAGTTTTCTTAAATAACTATCACATTTTTTACATGTGCTTGCCTTTAACCGCATTTCATTGGCTAGGAAGAGAAGCATCAAGAGAACGTAGTGACGTCGGCTCTATCGCCATCGCGAGTCTCCGCGATGAGGTGTTTAGGGTACGGTTAGAGTGTACGCCCCAAACTCTGAGGTTACGAAACTTAACATCTCTGTAAGTCTGACACTTGCTTCATTAAAAGATGTTGTTCACATTTGACACAAGTTCGGGTTTTTTGGCTTTTTTTAAGCTAGAAAAAAAAACATGTAGTCGTTTTTCCTGAGATTTTTCGAAGCGTTTGCGTAGCCTACGTCTCTCAAGAGTCTGGGACTGAGAGGACAGGCGAGATAAACATTGCAGGTGAGTAAGATCATTTAAAATAAATATGCGTACGAAACGTTTACACTAGAGTAGGTTGAACGAGTTAAAATTTGTGCGGAAGGATAGGTTTCCAGTCTTGACATCAACACACTATTCATTTTTGTCGTTTTGTGTTTAGGAATTACACAGGCTCGTGAAGCACTCACGTCTGTGCACGGGCCGGATTCAGCAACAGTAGCTGGGTGTGTGAGCGGGGGTGTAGCTTGGGGGCGGAGAAGAATCTCTGCGAGCAGAAACCTACAAGTATGAAGGACAGGACGGTCCACCAGGCCTGAGCTCCGCATCTGTCCTCTCGCTGGACGGACAGTCGCGATGGATTTCGTTTTGAGCGGAATGGCGGCGTGCGGAGCATGTCTGTTCACCAACCCGCTGGAAGTCGTCAAAACGCGGATGCAACTGCAAGGAGAGCTCCGGAGCCGGGGCACTTACCAGGTTTACTATCGCAACGTTTTCCACGCTTTTTACACTATCGGGAAAGTGGATGGACTGGCCGGCTTGCAGAAAGGACTGGTCCCCGGGCTGTTTTATCAGTTTTTCATGAATGGAGTCAGACTGGGCTCTTACGCCATCATCGAGTCCTCTGGTTACATCCACACCAATGGAAGGGTCAGCGCGGTCAAAACCACGGTAGCAGGGGCCGTGGCTGGTGTGGTGGGGGCCGTCATGGGCAGTCCTATATACTTGGTCAGTAGCAGGGTTTAGTTTCGCTAGAGCAAGCTCGACTTTACTTTCTTTGCACTGTTTCTAAAGTTGTAGCAGGTAGCCAATGGAAGCTGTGCTTGTGAGTAATAACCCGAAATGTCTCTCTTAATAGGTGAAAACTCATCTGCAGAGTCAGGCTACTTCCTCTATTGCAGTTGGCCATCAGTACAAACATGAGGTAACCCAAAATATGAATGTATTAATGGATGTGAGCGGCATCTGCAGTTTCTTCATGTGGCCCTCCTTCTTACAGGGGATGTTCCATGCTCTGAGAGCCATCTACAGGGAGTATGGCATTCTGGGACTGTGGAGGGGCTCCAGCGCTGCTGTACCGAGGGTCAGCGTGGGGTCAGCTGCTCAGCTCTCCACCTTCTCGTCCTCTAAGGAGCTTGTCATTGACCTAAAGGTTAGAAAATGTCTTGCCGAGGATTGGAAAGTAATCTAACGTCAGCAGAGAGCTGAAAGGGAGAATTCAGTTTCCTCAGCCTTCCGCAGTGTGTGCACATTTTCCACATGACCACACTGTTCAAGAATAAACATGGCTGTTTTTCAGGGGGCGTCTGGCTTTACTTGGTATATAGCTGATAGTGCTACTGTAATACACTGTTATTTCTCTGTATAACATGATAGTACACTGAAAATCTGGGTTTTGGCAGTGACAGCTTGTATTTAGCTGATATTGTGTATTCTCAGGGAAATAATAAGCAGAGAAGAATCATTAGTTACTGAAATACAGGCTTGAGAAGAGGTCATTTGTAGTCAGTAGCTGTTCACAGATGATGAAAACAAGTCATTGTGGCTTTGACAAAGCACCCTGTATTGCACTGCTCTGGAAAAGAAATTCTACACCTTTCGCTGGCCCCCTGGCGAAAAACATGCAGCTTACACAACAACTGCATCCGTTTACTGGGGGACCATTTCTGTTCCAACTCTAGTTTGAAAAACTATTTCATACCTAAGAAGCGTGAAGGTTGTTTCAGACTTTCGCATTTGCTTGAAAAAGTCTTTAAAATGCTCAGAAAAGACTCCAGGCATCCATGAATAGTTTCCTTGTCCTTCATTTACTGGAATTCCTGTAGGTTGCTGTAAACGCTCAGTAGGTGAGCGAGGGTGGAGTTGGGACTGACACTTCCTCCCAGCGTCCTAGTCAACACTGCCTCATCATGCAAAACTCAAATGATGCACAGCTTAATATTTTACATGAACGGTCATGTTCATTTGATGTTAGCTGTAGCATAATAGTATGCACCACTTGCAAGTTAAAGACATTCAGAGTTTAAAAGATTATGGTGGTTGTTGTGTTATTTATACATTAACTGAGCAAGAATACAAAGGAAGTGAGTTTGACTGTAATTATAGGAACATGTATGTAACACTGGACCTTATAATAGAACCATTACTCTGTCTCATTGCATGTTAGGGTGCAGTTAAAAATAGAAGTGACTCTAGACATGCTGGTACCTTAATGATGGTTTACAGCTATTGTCATTGCATGCTACAACCTATGTCTGCTCACCATTGTCATTCTGAGACCCTGAGCTGCCATGTTCTTTAATTATACAATCTCTCCTCTCAGGTTGTTTCCTAAAAATGTTATTTTCTTGTTCCCACAGGTGTTCCCAGAGCACAGCTGGTTGGTGCCCCTGACTGCCGGTATGATCAGCAGCGTGGTGGTGGTGCTGGCTATGACGCCTTTTGATGTGGTCAGCACACGGCTCTACAACCAGCCTGTTGATCATTTGGGCAAAGTGAGTTGGCTGTGTTGGTGTTCTGCTTCTCAAGATTGAATTTATATTTTATTTTTATGTTACTACTGCAGTCCATATTCAGGAAGAGAAACCCTAGTTTTTTTTTTCCCAGGCTAGATTATCTACACCATGTTCCATATATGATGCTACATTTTACTGACATTCCCCTAAATGTTTCACATGCACGAAGTCGGTTTCATAATAGACAAGAATACTGGTGTTTTGAAAAGACAACACCCACAATATAAACAGCATGTGTTTCATTTATGCCAAGGACAAAACTAATGAAGCATAGCCTATAGAGCAGAGCCAGAGCTAACCAATCAAGCAGAAACTTGGTTTGTATTAGTCGCTTTGTGCTGATAATTTTTCCTGTCTGGGTCATAACCTTTTATTTGAATATTATGATGTTACCAAACCGTAAGAAATAAGTCACAAACCTGTAATGTGGTGCATGAGCCCTTTGGTCAGCATTTTGACATGTAACAGCGTATATCTATTAGTCAGTTCTTTACATTGGTTTACTGAAACTCAGCACTGCATTTCCTCTAGCTTCAAGCTATACACCAGTTAACCTAAGTAGATCGGATAAACACATGGACACACATCATGTCAGACCCCTTACAATGCAATAGGAGGTGGAAATAAGCAGATGGGTTGAGGACAGACATACAAAGATATAAATGTGTAGCATGAAAAAACAAGATCTTTACAACACCTGTGTGGATGCTTTTCAGTTATTTTCACTTACATTTTACCTGTCTGAAGCAGTAAAAACAAACAAACAAAAAAAAAAAAGCTTCCATTCTGTTAACAAAATGTGTTATTTTCTTGTCTTTTAGGGTCAGCTTTATAAAGGATTCACCGACTGCTTTTCCAAGACACTTAAGAAAGAGGGCTTAATGGGACTCTACAAAGGCTTGGGAGCCTCTTATTTCCGACTCGGTCCTCACACTATTCTATCTTTGTTCTTCTGGGATGAACTACGCAAATTGTACCAGACGTTCAGGTAACACTTGGGACAAGGAAATTGGAAAATGGGTTACTCATTAAGTTCTGAGTCCTGATTTAGATTCACTGACTCCTTGTTTAGAGAGTTTACGATTGTGAGGTGAAAGAAAAAACATGAAATACTGTCTTTTCTTCAAGAGAGAGAGCAAAGGTCATGTTTTACACTCCATTAAGAAAGCTTGTTAAATGTGAAATGTATAGAAATCAAAGACAGAGATGTCAAAACTGTATTGAGAGGCTCTATAACCAGCCTGACAGATCAAATGAATGCACTTGGATTTATAATGATAGCAAGTGGACAGCAGTATAATCATACAGTATGCAGGATGTTATCCGGAATAAATGCATCAACCATCACAAATCTTTTATAGTACTTAAACTACTTAATTATGTCATTCCATAGCACATAAAAGAATCTGCACTTTGTACGTCATGGAGAAAGCATCCAGGCTGGTAGATGGGACATGATGCAACTGATAGTACAGTAGATGGGCAGAGATAAAAGTTGGTAAATACTTTTGATGAGGCTTCAGGATGAAGTGGAGATGAGAAAGAGGCGGGTGCTACTGTATAAAATCAGCTTTAAGAGTGAATGACAGAACAGGAGAGTTTTTAAAAACAGGGATCAGACCGGTTGGCTGAAAAAGGAGCTGGTAAGAAGACAATAGGGTCAGACTAGCGACAAGTGTAGACAAAATTATGTAGAATGAGCTGAAAATGAAGCCAGAAAGGAGAGTAGATCTTCAATGCTGAACTTGTGGTCAAAAGCCTCATTTGGAAAGTCAAATTGTTTTTACCTTTATTTTAGACAACAGTTACTGAAGATGGCATTGTGTTTGGATGAAGTGAATATAAGGCAATTCATGAGTCTGAACAGCTTACATTAAGCTAAAACTGACATTAAATGTTTACAAGACATTTTCTCTGAAGTGGAAAACTGGAAGGATATAAACTTGGCCAAATACGTCTTCCATAAAGACAAGAGCAACTTTTGTGGTAGAAATAAATCCATGTAAAAAAATTCTTTTCCAGTTCTCACAGCAGGAGAAGTAAAACCTGTGCTTAGGACAAATATTTGGAAGTAAGCCTTTAGCAGATCAAGTAAAACTCCCAAAACAGGACGTGAAAGCAAATCTAATTTGTTTTCTAATTTCACCCCAAGGGTGCTGTGTTACAGACTGTAAGGGTCCATTATGCAAGTGGCTACTTCTATCAGAGTCTGGAAAATGATAGTGAAATTTGCTTATTTTTGGTGGCATGTTGTCATCAGGGACTTCACCCTTCCCCCTTTTTTTCTGCACAATGGCAGAAATCCCACGTTTGTGTAATATAGTATTTATCAGTGAATGTTTTCGCCATCTTCCTAATCAGTCAACGCGGTGCTTATGTGTACATTTTTCACTGTTGATACTTATTTCAGAAGAAAATGAGCCCAATCTTGTGACTGATGCCAAACAGAGATAAACTCCAACTTGAGCTCATTTGCACTGCAGTGCTTTAAAAATACAAAGTAACTCCCAGTCAATACAAGGAGATGGTAAGTAAGCACTCACAAACAATTAAATGGTTTATTGTATAGCTGGATGTCTGAGAGAATAGTGATGAGTTTTATTATTACTAGGGGTGGGACTCGATTTAAAAAAAAATTAATTAATTAATTTGAGGCTTTGTGAATAATAAATCTCAATCGCATTATAAAAATTGCCCCAAAAAGTAACATTTTCTTTATTTGAATGAATTTTCAAAAGACAACTGAATCAAATAATAGACACAAACATTAAAATTGTAAACTCAAGCTCTTTGTTGTCTGTCCAAAAGCATTTAATTGTATTTAAACTTTTTAAGAAAGTAGAAAAAGAAATAAAAATGATCCCTGGCTAAAACTGAACGGACCTAAAGTTAAAGTATACCATTTTAAATACTTCAACTATTAAACCAGCCCGGGGGCGTGTATGGAACTTTTATAGTTGGGGAACCAAATGATTTAAACTCAATAAGTTCTTCTTCTTTAACAATAAGTTCTTCTTCTTCTTCTTCTTCTTCTTATTATTATTATTATTATTATTATTATTATTGTTATTATTTGTAATCTGGGCTTTAACCAGTGCTGAAGCATTTACTTTGTGATAGTCTGAGCCAAAGGATTTGACTAAAAATTCATCAGAGAACTCTTATGTGAAATGATGAATTAACAACAATAATCATTGTTAAACAAAGACCTACCTGTTCAACACTAGCCATGCATGATGAAACTGTTATTTGTCTTGGTATGCCAGTTTCCCACCAAAACGTCATGCCATATGCAGAATATGTTTAATTTAAAGCCAGAGTTGGTAATCCTGTTCAAAAACACTTTTTGTTATTCTGGGTGAAATGGTCCTTCCATCCTGACAGGAGTCAATACATCATGTATTCATAAAAAGGAAGGAAAAACGTCAGACCTCTGTGAGAGCTGCAGTTCTGTAAAAACTCTGACCAACGCCTGCCATTCGCACCTTTATGTCTTGTCTCTGTCCCTCCCATCTCTCCAGCCCTCATGTGAAAATGTGTTACATTTTTTTGTGATTAATTAATCGTAATTAACGCATCAAAGTCCCATCCCTAATTATAATCATTACATTTATTTTGTTCAGCTTGTTAGATGTCTTCATAGATTTAATTTACTAATTCTTTTAAAGTAACAAATTTGTAATGTTTACAGCTTCTATTTTAACCTCCTTCCAGTACCACTCTGATATTCATTCATTCACAGCAGCATAGAGTAGTGAGAGTATCCTGATCCAGAACTTTACAACTGTGTATTTTTAAGACTGTCTGTGAAGAATTTACACAATTTTGTCCCACCAAATCTACACGTTGTGATGTAAAAAGCTTCTTTTACAGTGTTATGTGCCTTAACAATCCACCCAGGATCAAAAATTTTTAACTGGGAGGATTTTGTGTCAGATGCACTTTAAAAAATTTTGCTTTAATCAAATTTTTGAATTAGATATTTATTTTGTTACTTATGACAAATCTATTTTGATATAATTTAATCAGTAACAATCAAGTTAAAGACCTATAAATGTTACTGTAGTTGTAATTATTTGACTTTTAAACAGTTTATCAGCACAATGCACACTTTAATCCATTACTGGTCATGTCTCAATGTGCTAATCCTTCAAGGAAGTGTCTCTTGGGTTTTTTGTCCAGTATCTGTGGGCAGTGGGAGCTCATTATTCAGGTTGGACCAGGTATTTTTCTGACTTCAGCCGCTTGCTTTTATCACATGACTTTGCCACTATTCATTATGGAGTGTGTACCCTTTAGCTCTACGTTTACTGTGGATTAAATGTCCATAAGCAGCTTCCTTTAGGCTTTGAACGCTAAACAAATCTCTGACCCATCAGCCAGATTTGGTGCTTTCTTCATGACATGTAGGTTTTTCCTCAAAGTGATTCATTTATTGTTTTTTATCTTTCGCACTGTGCTTGCCATGAAACTTGATATATGTTCTGTAACTACAGGAACACATTTCATTTCTATTTCAAGAGAAATGAGAGATTAACTCTCCACTTTTATTGAGTTTATATTATAGAGTCAAAGTTTTGTTCTTATATACAGCTATACCTCTAGAAAGGCTGGTCATTTTTCTACTTTCAAAGTAGCTTTGCCTCTTTAGTGTGATTCTCATTTGTACTGTAAATTGTTCCTCATGGTGGTCTTTTATCACCCACTTGTCTTGACTCAACTCAGTTTGAAAGTTTCTATTACTGTAGGTGGTAGCACCTGGTACCAGCTACTATTTTTAGTAGCTATTTGGCAGAGGTTTCAAGCTAGCAGTCTACAGACTGCATCCTACTGATTGGCCAGGAAGTGGAATCACTGGTTGGGTCATGAGAGCAAACCCTGCATACAAATGACATCACAGGACTTTGGGGCCACCTTGCTCCAATGACCCAACCCATATTGAGTTGATTCAGTTGTAGTGGAAACCAACCTTGACTGGGTCAATTTGGGTTGAGTTGAGTCAAGTACAGCCAAATAGGTGCTTGTGGAGAAAAAAAAAACAACTTAATGTCAGCATGATTTTTTTTGTAAACTTTGTTTGGTCAAGTTACCAGAATTAGATGAGGCACCATGGAACAGCTTTGAGGAAGAACACATTATGAAATGATGCAAAGCTGTCTGAAGTAAAAGTTAAAAGGACGTCTATCAAACAGATTTCATGCCAAACTGTATCCCATTAAAAGTTAACAGTTCCACCTGCTTGTTTCAACTCTGTATTGTGCCAATATGCTATGCCATATTAGTTTTTTGTTTTTTTTTTTTTTTTTTTTTCTATGATTACCAACTGAAAAGTTGAAATCTTGGATTACTCTTTCATTTCAAAGAATTTGGGAAGGAGTGTCGATACGGTCGATTTTATGCAAAAATTACGTTTTGGTTGCAAATGGATGAGCTGATTTAAAGATTTTTTCCTTTGTAAAAACACCTGATAAGATAAACTATCTCAGGATTATTAGTGAATGTAAAATGCAGAGGCTTTCCATGAATGTGTTGCGAAATGCACTTCCTGTAATGGTCATTGAATATTTTTGTGCAATGGACAAAAGGAGCAAATAAATCGTCTTTTTATTGACAGAATTCTTGTTCTTCGGTATCTGGTATCCTATGGCACTAAACCTACATATATCCATGCCTAAGAAAAAAAAAAGAAAAACTAATTTTCTTATATTTTTCTGAACTTGCAGTAGAAATCTTTAGCTCAGGGGTACCCAAGTCTGGTCCTTGAGAGCTGCCATTTTTTAGAGCATACCCTCTCCAATACACCTGAATAAAATGGCAAATTTGCCCATGAATGTCATTCAGTTGTGCAGAGGCCTGGTGATGAGCCATTCATTTGATTTAGGTGTGTTGGAGAAGGCATGTAACCAAAATGTGCAGGATAGTATCTCTTGAGGACTGGACTTGGGCACTCCTGCTAGCTGTTTTGATGGCGTTTATACCTGTGTAGCTGATGGGTGTCTACTTTGAAGTTCATAGTCTCCTTCAGTTTTTTCTTCTACAGGAATTTGATGAATCATCCTGCATCAAAATGCGCCAGTTAAAGCAGAACTCAGTAACTTCAGCTCGGGGCTCCCCCTAGTGGCGTCTTTTCACTGTCTTAAAGTTCAACCCCCCTACACCCCCCACAGCACTCAGACGGCTTCTCTACCTGTCTTTCCTCTATTCTGATCCCTGGATATATTTCTAAGCGTTTACTAGCTTGTTGATGCTACTTTGCTACGTTGGTAGCAGCACCACGTCTCCCTCTGCTCAAAGCAAAGACCTGTCTCTTCTGAAACAGGACGTTTTACCCGCGATTGCGGGCAAATATGCCGTGGATTATATTGTTCTCTGGTGTTGGCGGGCAGCAGGTAAGAATACAAACTTTTATTTACTTTTTGCGGACATGACAAGTGATTATTGAGCCTGAAGCAGTGATGCTTCACCCGGCGCCCAGGCAGCGCAAGCTACGTGAATCACTCTGGTCCAGCTAAGAGTTGGTTATGAGAGCCAGGAGCCGGTGTTTAGGTGGTGGAAGCTAAAGAAATGTTTTCTTTGAATTTGCGCTGGTAGTCTGGTTCAAATCAGAGCTGGAAGCAGCTCAGTAAATAGGGGACCTGAGTACCGTACAGCAGTTTCTGTTGTCGCAAGTTCTGCTCGGGTCAGCGCAGGCAAAGTTGCTTAGAGCTGCTCGCAGGCCAGAGGCACTGGTGGGAGGGGGGGGGGGGGGGCATTGAATCGCTCCGTAAACACTTTGTTTAGCCCCACGGGGATTCCGAAAAGCATTTATTGAGGTAAAAAAGTTACTGAGTTTCCCCTTTAAGTCACTTCAATTTGTAACAGTAAGTAATGTAATATGCTAAGATATGAAGGATAAGAAGATATGTTGGTGAGACTTTGCTTACACTATTTACTCATAAAAATAACAGAATGAGGAGATAGATTTACTAAATTTAACATTTTGATTGAGAAGGAGGCCCCCTAAGGCCACAACATGAAAATGTCATGTTTTGAATATATGTGTAATCCAAAAGTTACAGCATCCTAGATTAGTTACTTCTTCATTATGGTTTACTCTTTGGATTTTCTGGTGACACAGATTTAAAAGTTTATAATCGCAAATGGGCCACAATAACTTATACACCCTCTGGTGTGAGAGTATCGTGGTTGTCGTGAAACTAAGCTGAGTGAAACGGAGGGAAATAAGGGAGGTAGAGATAATAATTCACTGGACACTAAAATGCAGTATTGCCAGTTTATTTCACAGCACAGGTCTACAAGTTTTGTCGAGAAGCATAATGGCTCACCAGCAGACCTGCAAATGAATGTAACCCAAATCTTATTTCAAAATAAGATTTTGAAACCAACAGAAGCTGAATGGAAATTCACAGCCATCTAGGCTGCTCTCCTAATTGGCTAGAAACCTGTTTTGTATGCATAGCTTTGCTTTGTATGATCATATGAAGCAATGTAATTGCAATGCAATGAAAGTTTGAATTTGAGGGTTAGCATATGTTTGTGTAATAACGTGTTTTTATGCATGTATATTTAACACATGCATAAAAACACATACTGTAAAAAAGTGCTTTGAGTGGTCAGAAATATTAGAAAAATCACTGCACAGGTATGGTTCATTTACCATAGGAAAAAAACTGGAAAAAAAAATCATCCCTCAAGTTTGCAGGGTGCAGTAATTCTGATGCAACTCGGGTACTTAAACACATAAAACAGGACATTCCTTTATCAGCAAAGGAGGCCGTATGTAAAATAATCTGAGTAAAATTTGTATATCTGCCCTTGCTTAGCCGGATTATAGCCCCAAGTTATGACTTTATGGCTTCATTTTTAAATTGCAAGTGCAGTTCTTGTAAGGTTTTTCCCTGCTTGTTGAAGCCACAAATATTAAAAAGGTGAATGTCTGACTGCTTGTATTTTGTGATATTGAGTGGGTTTTACTCAGGACAAGAGAGCTTTAGATCAGTTTCTTAATGCAGTTCCCTCACTGCAGGAGCTGTTGTTGGTTTGTTTTAGATTCAGCTAAAGAGGATAGTAGTATTAGCCTAGGTACACTTTTACAAGAAACTTTGGATACATTTCTAAAACAGATCCCTTATTGAGAATGAAAGTGCACATCAACTACAAGTTTGGTCTCTGCAGCACAAGAGGGCGCCAGGGAATGCTTGAAACTGTGCCCTGCTGTTATTGGTTAGTTGCTCCATACTTCTGAAAATTTAGTGGGCCGAAATTTGAAACATCTGGATAAACAGTAATGCTGTGAGGAGGAGACTAAATACACTGAGGAACTGGCAGTCACTTGCAGATCAGAGGAAATGTGTTTACCTCAGAAAAAGCAGCTTTATTTGAATCACTAGAGGGCACCAAACAGTTTTATTCCCTTACAACAGTGGTAAACTGCTGGCATACAAGTTAGGAAGCAGCATGAGAAGAGTTCTCATTTACAACAAACATACTACATGGTTTGGTTTAAAATGTAACAGAACAGCATTCAGACATGTTAATTTAAAAAGACAATATAAAGATTTCCTGCTACTTAGATACTGTACTTGACAACCTCGGTGCTGGTACAGAACTACAATGCTCCCCGTTTTCTAGAGTTAATCTCTCTTCTTTGCAGCAGCAGTGCTGCTTGTGTAGCAGAGGACCTGGACCAGCAGGACAAAGCTGAGACATGCAGACAGTATGTGAGGCACACTAGTAAAAGAGGCTCCAGTCTCCTACAAGAAAGTGTTACAAGGTCTCTGTTAATAAAAAGCAACCAAAAAACAGATCACTGGAAAACATGCAATGTTTGTATGTAGCCCCTGACTGCATACCTGTAGAGAAACAATGGCAACACTCAGAGATCCGGTCCACGTCAGTAACATTGACAACGTGGACAGCTGACCTGTGTGACCGTTGTGGTAGTTGGTTACTGCCTGGACAGCCTATAAGCAACAAAACAGACAAATCAGTGTACCCTCAGATATGTTTAGTTGACAAGTCACATTAATCATAGAATTGACCAGTTAAAACACAAAAGATTTCAAATCCTGAGCTGCTACCTTGCTTGCTATTAAAGCTACCAAACTGGAGGCGTGCATCACTGAGATGACTGGAGCAGCAGCGTAGGAGGCCAGGAGGAACATTCCACCACCAAAACCTGACAAGAGCAGCAATCCTGGCACATAAACCCAGAATAAAATCATGTTAGATTTATAATTGATCAGAAACTTGGATGCTTACTGACAGTCTTGTAAAATAGAAAATGTGTCTAATACTTATTTGGTGCTCTTGCCCCTTGTATGTAAACTCTACGGGACATCAGATATATATTAATCTAGTTCTTACAAAGAGACAACAAAATGAGTAGCCATTTCTAATAAAGCCATTTTAGGAACTTGTTGAGCCACTGAACAAAATTAGTGTATTTATAAATTATTTCTTCATTTTTATTACAATTATGCACTGAAAGCCTCAAACAGGAGTCAGAATGAGAAAAAGTTGTACTTCCTTTCCGAGGATTAGCTGACAAATAAAAATACATTATGGAATCATTTTTACTTATCCAGAAAGATTACATTTTATTTGGCGTGTTTGGAAATGTTTAGATGCTAACCTTTAAGGGTATCACCATGAAAATGCAAGATGAGGAAGAGGATTGTTGCTGTTTGAGCCAGTGTGAAGAGCCGCTCAGCCCAGGCACTGTGGGGAAGTTCCAGTAAGATACAAGGGAGAGACATGGATATCATAAATAAAGTCTGGTGAAAAACAGAAACCTTTTTCCCTCCTTTGTAGAGCATGCCAGTAAACAAACCCAAATTCTTTGTAGATAGAGCCTGTGAAAAGGAATGCAGGCTTGATATTTCATACATTTACAGAATGAATGACCACCAAAAGGCTCATGCAAAACAGTTTCGTCCCACAGTGAGAAAGTCAGGTCTGCATATGAGAACACAAAAAGTACAACCTTTGACTAAGTAGTTTCTGTGTGGTTGTTACTTACAAAAATGGGAAGTTGTTTGCTTTGGCGTAGACAACAGGGCATGAGAAAGCATAAAGCTGAAGCAGAACAGATGTCACGCTCAGGCCCTCTGCACTTCCGCTCCATACTACCTTCAGCAGCTGAGGCAGCTGTGCTGCATAGAAACAGATGTAGTAGTATCGAGGGAGAATATTAGAAAACAGTTTGAACAAAATGAATGCCTATATGCAATTTTTAGACGGCAAGTTTCTCTATAAGTCCTGGCAACATTCTTAAATCTGAATTAAGTTGGGTTACAGAGTATGACTGCATTGTAGTGCGACATGGCTTACGTCATTTCCCTTTAACACCTACTCATGCAAACAATCAAGATTGATTTGATTGATTTGATTCTTTATTTGAACATAAGACATTTAAAAACAAACAAGAAACCAAAAAAAGAAGTACTCCAAAGAGAAAAAAAAATAAAATAGATGAAGATAGAATAGATAGAAGATGATAATCCAGTAGATTAATCAATCACTAGGTCTGATACTGTCTTTAGACTGATAGTGTGATTGTAATGTGCTGATTTGATTGGATCAATCAAAGTTCATTATTCAGAGTAAAACATGTAGACATCAGTGAATAAGTAAAAAGATTAATTTTCTTTCTCATCACTAGTGAAAAGGACTGACCACATGTGTTATGATAAAAATCAAACAGATTTGAAGTCTTACCGAGGAATGTGTCCAGTATGATCCAAAATCCGAGTATTTTATTGAGCACAAACTTTAGGCAGGGCACTGTAACATTGCAGAAACACTTTTTAAAACGAGTCGACCCAAGCACAACCTTTGAAAGGCAAATATGAGCGCGGTGGCCCAACTTTCCCCAGTTTCAGATCGTACGAGTTTTCAGCTGAGTGACAAACCATCTTCAACACCTCCCACCGCTACGTGCGGCACATGTAGAAAGATCTTCTAGAACATTTCACCCGCTTGGATGTAAAACGTCACGATTGCATGTCTCACCGTGCAAGTGAAAGTTGACAAAAATCTCCTGGTAACATTTTTCTGGCATTAAATAGCCAACAAGGAAGTCTTTGACGGGAGACGTGGCCATCGTAGGTCAGCTGGAGCCTGGAATGACCGCAGTAACAGGGGGAGTGGTCCAAAGGTTCACCCCCCGATATTCACAGCGGGGGTCACAGGGAGCTCGGGACCTTCAACTCACCAGATAAGAGCTAGCCAGCCTCTGGCTGGAAATAACATCTGTGGGAATTCAAGGGTGTCGAGAAGTTTTACACCAGGGGTAACCACCTCCGGGACTCGAAGGCTACCATCCTGCAGGTTTTTGTGTTTCCCTGCTGCAACGCACCTGATTCAAATCAAGGGCTGATTAACTGGCTGGTGCAGAAGTTAAAAACAAGAACTTCTTTAACTGAATCAGGATGGTAGGAGTTGGTTTTTACATAAAAACAGTTCAAACATAAAAACGTTTTGCTAAAATAATCCATTACTGTTTTTGTTTGCATCTCTACAATACAATGCAAATATCAATAATATATTATGTATGAAATTAAGTTAAATTAAAAAAATTAAAAGACATCTCTGTTTGGAGTTAAAGAGTGAGCATATTTTTCTTTTGATGGAAATGCGATACATACAACACAAATTTAGTTAAAGAAAAAAAAAGTTGGGGCACTGTGTAAAATATGAAAAAAATCATAGACTAACATTTTATCCTCATCAGAAATAAAGCAACCTGGAAGATGTCAAAACTAACACATTTTTCCATTTCATGAAAAAAAATGCATATTTTGAATATTATGGTACAACAATTTAAAAAAATGGTATGGGACAACAAAAGGTTGGAAAACTAATTGGGGTGGATAATAAACAACTGGAGAAGAATTTGTCAGTAACATCTTAGAAGGAGTATTTTGGTAAGGCAGAGCTTCTCAGATAAAGATGGACAGAGCTTCACCAATCTACAGCAAACTGCATGCAATAAATTTTGAACAATTTCAGAAAATGTTCCTTAATATAAAATGATGAAGACTTTGAAAATCTCACCACCTACAGTACAGTGTATAATATTAAAATATTTGGAGAATCGGGAAGAATCTCTGTGCAACAGGACAAAGCTGAATTTCAACACTGGAAGCTCGTGATCATCAAGAAGCATTGCATTATTAAGATGATTTTCTACTGAAACTTACTGCACAGGTTGAGGAATACTTCTAGCTCAGAAAAACCTCTCTGCCTGTAAAAAGTTTGTTTTGCAATCTACTACCATGCAAAGAAGAAGCCATAAACGATCCAGAAACACCATTGTATTCACTGCGCTAAAACACGGTTAAGGCCCCATCAATGCAGAAAAGAACAGACGTTTTAGACGAGCATCTGCTCCCATCCAGTCTTTAAGGGAAGGCTTGGCGTTTTTCTGTAAGACAAAATTATACCACAAACTGCATCTATCACAACATCATAGTCCGAGGTTCAGACTTGTCATTAATGCTGAACAGGCCTGCCTGCTTTCACTGATAGAAAACATTTGGATTTGATAAAGTTAATGACCCTTTTTTCTCCAGTTGCTGAAGTCATACATCCTCTTCCATTTGGACACGTCCTTTTATTATAAGTAACTCTGTGGCTATACAATGTAAACATCAATTTGAATTGTCACTACAGAACAGTAGTAATCTCCTACAGATTTTAAAGATTTAATACACAACTCCCTTTTCTTGTGTTTCTACTTCTCATGACATTTTTCAGGCATGAAATGCAGTCATAAAGTCCTTAAAAGAAGCTGATGTGTATTCAGAGTGTGAACCATGTTTTAGCAGAGACTGTAATTGTAAAGATTGTAAATATTTTCCAATTTTTGATGAAGTTTTTTCTCCAGATTGTGGAGCCAATTTACATAAAAAGTTATTAGTGCCTGAAGTAGCCAGCTTGATTTTCCTCCATTGTCATAGATTATGTTTTTCAAATGCAGACATATAGTTTCCATAATAATCCAAAACAATGAGTACAAATTATACTTGTTGAAATGATCATGAATATATCATGAATATTGACTTGTTAGTAAAATTAGCGTTCCCTTTTTTCTTCTAATTCAGTGGGGATGTCTTTTCTCTTAAAACAGGAACTATCGGAGGTAAAACCTCGCAGACAGGAGTTCTAACAGCAGTTAGTCGGTTTTCACTCCAACATGTGCACTGGAAAATGCTCCCTCTTTATTGCCATCACACTGTACCCATTAGTACTTCTATCCATCATCTGCAACATTTTGTTGTTCTTTCCTGGCTGGGACGTCAAGTATGCCAAAGAAGGACACATTACTGAGGAGGTGAAATACATGGGGGGATTCATTGGAGGGGGTGTATTGGTGAGTTGTCTCTTGTTCTTGGTTGTTACAAAATGTTGGGACTCCAGACAAAGATACATTTTCCACAGCCTTGGGTAAAACTAGAAAAGATGATTTCTCTTTATGCATCTTCTTTTAGGACTCAGATTATGTGAGTTCGAATAGTAGAATAGTAGAAAGTTAAGACTTTTTAAAATCTAAAAATGAAAAGATCCTCAATAACAGACCACAAACTTTCTGAGCTGATTAATCTTAATTAACGGTTTTGATTATGTTTCACATTGATGCTGCATTTCATTGTAAATTGATATGTGTCCCCACAGGTGCTGATTCCAGCACTCTACATTCACTTGACTGGAGAGCAGGGCTGCTGTGGAAGTCGCATTGGGGTGAGTCAGTCGCACTAAACTTCAGGTGATTGGTAAAAGGTGAAGGACAGAAATTTGTTTCCAACTTCAGGAAAAAAAGAGCTAAAAGAAAAAAGATTTCAAGTGTTGGGTAGACAGAAGAGAGGAAATAAATGTGCTGTGTGATGCTGCATCATCATTTCACAACATGTTGGTCCTTTTGATATAGAGAACACAAAACCGCATCTTACTACACTAAAGCGTATTCTGTCTTGTTTTTTAGGTTCAAGCCTGTGCAAAATATTTGAAGAACTGAGATTAAATTGAATAAATGCTTAACATGAAGTATTATGATATAAAAATATACATATCAAGAAAGGAAAAGTGTTTGCGATGCCTATATGCAATAAATGCAGTGTAGTTAGGAGAACTACAATTCATAAAGTTTTAACTGTGCGCATTTACTGTAGTTTGATTCTTCCTTTTGGCCTAAAAAGAAGCTGGAACTGTTGAATATTAGCTAAATATTTTAGCAAGATCTTGAGATGTCATGTTGTTGGAAAACTGAAGTTGAACAAGTCTGTTCTCTCTTAAATTTATCAATAACCAACTCATCAGTCCAGAGGTACTTTTTGTTTTATACTCCAATAAAAGATTTATGACCTGCGGTTCTGTTTAATGTTGGCAGATGTTCTTTTCGATTGCGTTTGCGGCAGTGGGTGTGGCTGGAGCTGCGTACAGCTTCATCGTGGCTCTGCTCGGCTTATCAAATGGACCTTTCTGCAAAGACACAACTGGGGCATGGAAAACCCCTTTTAAAGTTAAAGACAGGTGAAGTACCTTTCTATACTTGCCTGTATACATCATGAAGTGTGGTTAATTTCTAAGCATGTTCTTTCTCACAGCGACCAAAGCTACCTGAGTGATCACACGACGTGGGCTAACTGTGTCGAACCACAGAATGTGGTGCAGTTTAACATGGGATTGTTCATCACTCTGATGGTGGCCAGCGGTCTGCAGGGGCTGCTCTGTGCCAGTCAGATTATCAATGGCCTCATTGGCTGCTTGTGTGGAACCTGCAACAAGGAACAGGTCATGTCAGTTTTGCAATGTCAAAGCATCTTAACTTCCCTCCCTCCTCTTTTACTTTAATGGTTTTTTGTGTGTTAACTTTCAGGAAGCATAGTTCTGAGAAGAACATCTGAACGGATCACAATCAGATTAGAGGTCTGAGAGAAGAGTTCAAGGAAAGACCTTCAGAAAATGTTCATTTTCAATCTGTCACTCTCTTTTACATGTTTTTATTTTCCTTATGCTTCACGTTGTTACCATGTATTAAGCCGTGTTGCAAAAACAGTACAGCATTACAAGTTCTGCATGCAAATTCAGTAATAACTGTGAAAAAAAAGGGTTAAAATCTGATCTAGGGAATGGTTGCATTTCCTTTTTTAACGGATTACAGATAATCTGCTTTGGCAATTCATATCTTTTATCTCAGCAGTATGCACATCTTGGCTTCTGTACACAATACGCTGAGTAAATTTTATTTTAGTCTCACATTAGAATATTGCTTTTATGATGTTTTGATTGCTTTAGATTTTGAAAGTGCTGCACAAATAAAGATTTTGATTTCACTGTCAAATAAAAGTGAGGAAATTTGAGTTTGTTTAATTATCTCTCCACTTTAATAATACTAACTAGTGTTTTATACATCATTGGAAAGCCTGATTAGACATCATTACAATGAGGTAGACCATGTAAGGACCATGCTTAGTTAGCTAAACAATCAAGCAGGTCAGGTGGGGAGCGTTACCCTCCAAATGTGCGATAGTCCACTACAATATTCTCCTGTTGCTAGTAAAGACATAATAAATACAAATTTCCCAACTTTTTGTGGCAAATATAGATAAAGATATTCACAGCAGAAAATCTGCTTTTCATTATTTTCAACATTTCTTTGTGCTGTATTTGTCTTTAGTGGCATTTCAAAATAAAGGTGAATGATAAGAGACTATAAACATCTTTGTTTATCCCACCACACAGTTTAATAGTTTCCTGCACAAATTTGTTGATTAATCTCCTTGTTTCTGATCATCACACAGCATCAGAGGACAAACCAACCTAAATCATTAGTGTCAAGTAAATGATTAGTGTAAATTAAGGCAAGTACAGACAGTTATGTATAAAGGATTAACTTCAGAGAGAGAACTTCAATGAATAATGCTTCCTTGTCAAGTTGTTGCTAAGAAACCACATGTTTCAGTAAGCAAAACCTTTTTTTCTTAGATTTCTCATTTCCTTTCATCACTGATAAGAAAAGGCAACTGCAATCAATTGCATGCCGGAGAAACAGAGAAAACGCAGACTACCCAGTTATTGTTTAACTATCCACAGAGTAAACATTTATACATTTTGCTTGTGTCAGTGACACACAGTTATTACCCTACTTAGACCTACCCTCTCGCCACAGATCAAAAGTACAACTGCTCTACCTTCCTGTTTTCACAATGTTTCCAAAATAACAGCAAAATGACCTTGTCTGTCTCACATAAGACAGTGTAGTAGTATTTCATATATCACAACAAATATAATAACCTTGATTTTTTTTTTTAAGTGCTTTTTGGGTAGTCGGAAGTGCCTGACTCTGATTACCTGAATGGAGTCACATTCCCAACCCCCCCAAAAAAGAGAGAGAGAGGAGAAACAGGGGATGTGCATGTCCATGTTATGTCCAGTAACAAGACAACCATTGTATCTGCATGAAACCTTGGAGTGAGTCACTACTTATGCAGCCTATCCCTGGCTGTTTGTCGATGTTATCTGCTTGTGGTTACGCCTCCCACTCCCAACATCATGCACACTTCCCATTACAAGCCTGTTTATCTCTTTTGGTCAGTTTCAAGTGGAACCTCAGTGAGAACAGGAACCTGAGCTAAACCTTAACTAAGCAAGACGTTAAACAGCAGCTGGTCAACATGTGTACTGGGAAATGCTCCCGTTGCATTGCCGTTACTCTGTACCCACTGGCAGTAATATCCATAATCTGTAATATTGTACTGTTTTTTCCTGCTGGAGATGTCAAGTATGCCAAAGAAGGACACATTACAGAAGAGGTGAAATACATGGGTGGGCTCATTGGAGGGGGTGTAATGGTAAGTCTTCTCCCCAGTCTGTTACAGAAATGTGACATGTAAACCTGGGGAGAAAAAAGGCTTTTCACTTCTTTTTTTTTTTTTTTTATTTATAGAGGTGTTCAGATGTTCTTTTTTAATTATTTGTTTATTTTTCTAGGAGCGTCTTTTGTGTTGTAAGATATGATTTGCGCTAAATGATGCTGTCATAAGACAAGCTTGTATCTGACTAAAAATCTGTTTCTATGAGTGCACTCTTTAATGTTTCCCAAAATCTCTTTAAGCATTCTACCACTTTTGCATTTAAGATATATATTTTTTAAAGATTAAGAGTGAATTAGAGACTGAAATTCAAGTGTCCTGCTACAGGTGCTGATCCCTGCACTTCACATTCACTTGACTGGAAAACAGGGTTGCTGTGGAAATCGCTGTGGGGTGAGTCAGTCATGAGCACATGAAGATGTTTCAGTGTGAGAGGGTTCCATGCAAATGATTAACTATAACTACTCGCCATGCTGTGTGCAAACAAACTCCAAGAGCAGGAAATAATTAGAGGGAAAACTAGCCTATTGATAAAAAGATAAACTTGCACATATACATCACAGTGTAAATGTCTGTCACAGACATGCACTCAAATTCAAAAACACACTGAATTATTAATCTATAATGAAATTTGTTCGTCTATGTTTTGAGCATTTTGTTCAAAATGTTACACTGTTTTCATCTTTAATTAAAAAAGACAAACATACCGAATGTTGCATCACTAAACTATTATGCATCATCTTCTCAGATATGTTCTGTGATAAACCATGGAATGGCTGGAACATCTATCATTTGTTTTATTGTTTTATTATTTGTATTTCTGATAAATGTATCTCATCTTCAAGGTTCATTGTGAATAAAAAGGATACTCAGAAGTTAGACACACATGCTCCCTAAAATAAGAATTTCCATAATTTAAATGACATTGGGATACAAATAAGTCAGTGTAAACCTGCTTAGAAAACGTAGCCCTCAGAGTCAAAGAAACTTGTCCCAACTCGTTTAGTTTACAGTTTGTCATGTTCTTGGGGGAAACAGGGAAGAAATTGTAAGGAATGTGAAGAATGAAACAAATGAAAGTGGATAACTGAGCGCCTGTTCCTCCTTAAACACTTTAGTGCTTCAGTTCTAAATTGCATTTCTGCGCTGTCTGTAAATTGTAACAGAAATGTTTCTGACTTTTTCATCTCTGCAGATGTTCTTATCGATTGCATTCGCTGCAGTGGGTGTGGCCGGCGCTCTGTACAGCTTCATTGTGGCAGTGCTTGGTTTAAACAATGGGCCCATGTGTAAAGTTTTGCTACATTGGACAACGCCTTTTAAAGACAGGTGATGTAACTTTCTGATGATAAGTTCACAAGTTTTTGGGCTGGTCATGATTCATGAATCCCCTGCTCTTCACAGAGAATCAAGCTACCTGACTGACAGCTCTGAGTGGTGGAAGTGCACGGCGCCTGAGAACATTATGCAGTTTCATATTGGACTCTTCAGCACCCTGCTGGCCACAAGCTGCTTGCAGCTGATTCTCTGTGCTACTCAGATGATTAATGGGCTTTTTGGTTGTCTGTGTGGAACCTGCAACAACAAAGGGGTATCTAAATGATCACACTTTTTAGATTGGTTGATTCAGATTGTATCCTAACCTGATCCTGACTTTAGATCCCTTCTCTGATCTTTTTCCCTTTTTTTTTCCAGCCACTGTGAGTTCCTGACAGCTGACTGGTGCTCCCTGCTGGAAGATATCTGCATAAAATCTGAACTTTTATACCTTTTTTTTTTTTCCGAATTAGCATATTTTTGTGTGTATTTTGTGCTTTTCTTATCGTTTTAACCAGCAAAGTAATCTGAAGGCACTGTATTGTTAAGTGGTTTGTTGTAAAAAGTGCACATTGGTCTGCTGCAGTCAGGTGGTCAAATTAAGGGGCCCAAATTATGATCATATACGGTTTCAAATGTTTGTTCGCTCTTGTCATACTGAACATATTTTGTGTATCTAAAACAACATTTAAAACACCCCTTTTTGCATCTTGTCTCGTAAAGGCTGGCTTCATATCAGCTGTGTGATGTATTAATTGTGTGTGTGAACGTTATCATTATCTGGGCTCCCATGTCCCCTGACTATATGTTGCATACAGTATGTCTCAGCAATAAGGGCATCTATGTAGCACATTTTCACAAATAAGGAAAACTTCAGAGAAGTGGTTCTCAGCAAAAACACAAAGCTACATTTGTTGGTCATGCTGACCTTTAAAGGGGAAGTTCAGAATTTTTGACATAGGGTCTCATTTACAAGTGAGCCAGAATACTGCTTGTCACTGAAGACGGTTTCAACATATTTCATCCCGTTATTCTAGTTCCAGAAGGTTGGTGATGCTAATACTAGTGGAAGTCAATGGGAATCTGCTAGCCTGTCATTAAAACCAATCTTATCCACTCCACAGAACATCTGAGGCAAATCAGCAAGACTATCTGTGTAAATGCCGTGTTAAACTAGTAAACTCGTGTAAAAAAAAAAAAGTAAAACTGGCCTTCTATGACAAATTTTGCATGACATATTGAGGAACTAGTTTCTTACCAGCCTACTAGCTTATTGTGTATTTTGGTTCATAGAGACATGCTGATAGTTAGTTTGATGAAAAAAAGTTAGAAATCATCTTCAAAATCCGACATATCCTCATGCCTTTCAGACGTGGCCGTATTTCAGACTATATTTGTGTAATCAGATTCCTTCATGCACGTAGCAACAGATGACATCACTGCTGCCAAATACAGGAGGTAAAACTTTGTAAAGTTTCTCAGCAGCAACAATCAAAATGCAACGAAAGGCAGGTTTGTTTTATTTGTAACATTATTCTGTTAACACGACATTTACAGATAGTCTGAAGTTAGAAATGATTTGCCTCAAATGTTCTGTGGAGTGGATAAGATTGTTATTAATAACAGGCTAGCAGATTCCTATTGACTTGCACTAGCATTAGCATCGGCGACCAACTGGAACTAGCATAACGGGATGAGATATGTTGAAACCGTCTTCAGTGATAAGTAGCATTCTGGCTCACTTGTAAATGAGGCCCTACGTCAAAAATTCTGAACTTCCCCTTTAACCTCATTTCCAGCATGAAGGTGGTATGCTAACAACATGGAATACACAGCTTACCTGTTATGAGGAATGACTTTTCATTTCACCAGCTGGTTGCATATTATGCTTTCGCAAAACTCTGCAAACTTTACTGAAGGCATCATTGTGTAATATGCACATGCAACACACAAACAGCTTGTCTGAAGCCACTAAACAACAACCTACTTAAAGGTCCAGTTCACTCTTAATTGCTCAGATTAGTCAAAAATGGTGCCGTGGCACATTTATTCTTTTACTGTGCAAAATAGCATTGACTTGCATATTATGCAAACATATTTCATGTTGATTCAGACTGATGGAGTGTGTAAATGAGGAAAAGCCTGACTGTTCTGGAACAGTTTCATATGGTGGAGACTCTAACAGACTAATAGACTCATTACACTTAAGAAAGACTTAAGGAAACTTAAGGACAGTTAAGGAAAAAGAGCAACATATCTTAAAGAGCTTTAAAAATGCACCAGTTCTTGTTGTGCAACCTACTTTTGCATAATTTCATGAGAACTTACTGTCTGATTTATCACATATAACAAAATTATTGCCTCCAAAGAAACATGAAACACAGGACATATGAAAGATCTTCATTGAAATCTTTAATGTAGCTTGTATTACTACAAAGAATGTTAGTATTGATAGATTTCACTTATTTGCAGTTGTTGAACAAAATACAAACATGTCTTAATAATAACTCGAGGAAAGTTAAAATATTGTAAATTTCCTAATGACCGTGCATTGGAAAATCAACTAAAAATCTGCACATGGAATGCAGGTTGTAAATGGCACATGATGAGGCAGCTGATGTTTATTGATTTGTTCTTATAGACGATTGATTACACAAGAGAAAAAAATGTAGAGATTTAAAAGGCAAAATGCTGGGTCCCAGACAAGCAGGGAATAAGAACAGGAGTGGAATATAAGATGGCAACACTAAAACAAGCTCAAGAAAGATCTGGCTCAAATTTGAACACTTGCTGGATATGTTTGACTTTTCTTTACAACCTCTAAGACTTCAGCGAATCAGTCAGACTCTTGTAGCTGCTCAACATGAAAAGTAAGCTTTTAGCATATTAAGAGGCTAAATTTGTGACTCAACATATCCAAAAGTCTGATATGATTTAAAATTTGGAATCATACATAATCACAACATGTTAGGCAACTTTTATGTATTAGTATGACACTTCTCTATAAAAGATTCACACAATAAACTTAGAATTCTGGTTTAATTGTTGTGTATTAAATATTTCTTCACTAACCAGCAGAGTTTTTCCTCTTATTAAGAAATGTTTGTGCAGATTCTACTTTGTTGAGGTAGATATAAAATAATAAACATGAGTGTTGACAGTTTTTCATAAAGATTCTGGATGCTGAACACAGCATGTTTTCCCTCTCACACACTGCAAGTTAGATAGCACTTCTGGAGTGTTAAAAACGAGAACTAAACCGATAATTAAACTAAATGTAAACACTATGAAAAGATAGTTTTGTTTTGCAGTTTTCAGAGGAGTGTGGTAGTTTTAGGAAAGAGCAAAAGCCAGTTCCTTCACACAGTTGCACTGTTTCCAGTTCACCACTTCTTCATCTATGTTTGTGCATATGAACCAGTTCAGCCGTCAAACTGCTTCATCATGAACTTCCGGCTGGCTTCGTAACCCAGGAACAGAGCTCCATTAGCTGGAAAGGTGCGGACCATGGTCGGGGTGAGACCGGAGTAGAGTGCCCTCACACCTACGTATAAGAAACCGACAGCCTTACAGTCTGATCGGTAATTGGACATTTATCCCAAGAAATATGAAGGCAAACTCCCCTCCTTATGTGCGCTTACCTTCAGTGCGAGCGATGGTCATGAAAGTTTTGAAAAACCCTGCCTGTTTGCCTGTCATCGACATGACCTGGATCCGAGATTTGACGCAGTCCATGGGATAGACCACCAGCCACAGACACCCCCCTCCAAAACCGCCGCTGAACACGATGGGAGCCACACCTTCAACACACAGCAGCCAGAAACATACGCAGACAAAGCGTCACTATATGTTTAATGTGTGAGTAATGGCAGATATACAGCCACGTGAAAAAGAACCACATATTCATTCCATTTTAATGTTTTCTGTATCAAAACGTGATGAAAAAAATAATAATCAATCAAACAAAATCTGGTCCTCACCAGGTATTAAAATGTACTAAAACAAAGCACATGCAGGAGTGTGTGAACAGATAAACACGCCTCATAGGTTAATGAAGGTTTGTGGGCTTTTACTGATGCACAGCTCTCCACTATTTCTAATACGATGTTGACTAGGTCATTACAGCACCCTGATTTCTTTTATTTTTCAGCGATTCTATTGTATACTTACTACTGTGTTTGGGATCATGATTGTGTTGCTTAAGCAATCTTAAGCTGTCAAACAGATGGCTCATATTTAACACCAAAATGCTTTGGCATACAGAGGAATTCCGGAAAAATGTGTTCATTTTTTCATTAAAGAAATCATCACCTGTCCACCAGAGTCCTTGACAGTTGGTATGAGCTGCTTTAAATTTCATTGTACATTGTGTACAATGACAATAAATCATTCTATTCTATTCTATATTTGGCTTTCACCAAACATGGTGTTGTACATTTTGATCAAACATCTCCCCTTTGCTCTCATCTGTCCAAAGACATTGTTCCAGAGGTCTTGTGGTTTGTTTAGAAAAAAATATTGCTGCTATGTTCTTTTTAGGGAGAACTGGCCTTCTCACGGCAACTGTTCCACACAAAACAAACTTATTCAATCCTTTTCTAATTGTTCTGTAAATAACTTAAGTGTTTAACATGCAATCTGAGGTCTGTAGAGTCTTGAGATGTAGCTCTTGGGTTTTCGCAGATTCTGTGAGTACTGTATAGTCTGACCATGGTTGCAGTAACATTTGCTTTTCTAAAGTCATTGCTGGTGTCTTCTTGCCTCAAAATAGGGTTGCCACAAGCCTGAACCAGTAAAGTGCCAAAACTAGGGCACTTTACTAGGGATGCGCGATATTGGAATTTTGCCAATATCCGATATTTTAAACTCATGTGGCCGATAACTGATATCGATAGCGATATTAACGCTGAAAAAAATAAGCAGTCATTGCAAATAGCAGTTTTGTTATCCGTTTCCGACACTTTGAAAAATAGGGGGTGAAAAGAACGATAAACTGAAATATTGCGATATTTTCTTATGCCGATATCAAATCAATATTCAAAAATGCAGCATCGATCTATTTTACTTATAAAATCTTGTGATATTTCATCATTCAGTTACAAACTCTCACGAAATTTCGTGAATTCTCACAAGATTTCGTAACAGAGCAATGAAATGTCACAAGATTTTGTTAGTAAAATAGTTGGATACCGCTTTTTAAAATGTCAATATGATGTCAGCATATGAAAATATCGCGAAATTTTTGTGAGATTCTTGCGAGATTTCGTAACAGAACGACGAAATATCGCCAGATTTCATTAGTAAAATAGATCAATGCTGTGTTTTTATATATCAATATTATATGAGAATATCGAGATGTTTCATTGTATCGATATTTTTTCCCACCTCTAGTCTTTAGAAGTTTTAAAGTCTGTAAAAAAAAGAAGTTTTTGAACAAGAAAAAGAAGACTTCTTTTTTTTTTTTTTTAGACTTTAGAAACAGCGGGCTGATCGGTTAAATATCAGTGGGGTGGCCGATATCCAGTACTCAGTTTTAAGGCCGATATAGGACGGTACCGATAGAGGGCCGATTATATCGTGCATCCCTAGCCAAAACATCTGATTTTAAAGAGATATTCTCACTTAGTTATGACCAATTATTTAATTGCTTTTTATCAGCAGTAAAAGGATACATGGTTATGAACAAACCGCTTCTAAATTTTCGCCTTTTTTCTGTTTAATAACACCGATATCTCATGTGCTGTTGCTTATCTGAGGTCGTATTTACGTAGTTTGCAGGACCAGATTATTTTCTATATTTTTTTCTATCCTTTTCTATCCATCCATGTAAAAAAACAGCTTATCTTGTATCTCACTGTCTCTTTAAAAGTTAATGAAGACATTTACAGAGATTTATGTGGTAGTTCAGACAAAACATGCTGGCCATACCTATGTCATCCTTGTCACATTTCATGTAGTCTGCAAAGGCAGTGCGGCAGAGTTCGTAGGCACCAAAGAAACAGAAGTATCCGGGCACCTCTCTGGCTATGGTGGTAGTCAGACCCTGGAAGAAGCCCAGGGGTCCCTCGTTCCTCATAATGGATTTTGTCACTGACCACACAGTGCTTCACACATGGCAAGTGATTTGTTAAACACAAGACACCAAACCAACACATGCAAGTGCACATTTAAAAAGAACCAAACAAAAATAAGTAGCTCTTAATTTTTAAACATCTTTAGTTTCATTCGTTTCAGAGCATCTGTAACTTATTCCAGCAGTATAATACTTCTTGACAATCATAGTTATAAACACAGCATCGTCTACTCGATATAAGACAATACAAAATCAGGAAATTTGGAGAAATGTTAAATCAGATAAACCAAATAACACTCTCCCAAAAGTTGTGTTTAATTAATCTCACTTACTTCTGGCTCTTAGAAATCTTGCCTGATGCCTCCATTTCATACATAGCTTGAAGTCGACACTTGACAAGCTCAGTGGGGCAGAGTACCAGAGAGGAGAAGATGGATGCAACTGAGCCAGCACAAGCTTTCTGTATATCACTAAGAGACAAAGAAAAGAAAGTCAGGTGGGCAGTTTAAATTTGGACATGTTTTCTGAGGGTTGACTCTGGGCCTGGTTAACATCCTCCAACCTCAGCACAGCTTCACTGTGCAATCCTGCCGTGAAGCGGATGACCTGCTGGCAGAAGCCGTAGCTCATGAACAGAACGGAGTTCTCTGCGATATTGGCCATCAGCGCTGGAGTGGTACCCTGGTAGAGACCACGCAGTCCTACTTGTCTGTATGTGGACACAATGCAGTGGATGAACCCCCGGTACAGCGTAGGAAAAGTCTGCATCTTGACCTTTGCCGTATCCAGAGGCTGTCCGCTGAACACACATGCCGCTCCACCTTGAAAGATAACATTGAGATAATTAAACTACTCGAATTCAAACTGTGACAATAATATCTGTGACTTTTGTAGTTCTCTTTTTCCCATTTTAATTCCTCATCTTGATAATGATGCAATATGCTACATCATTTTTAGTCTTATACTAATATATATGATATAGCCCCTCTCATATACCTTTATTTCAGATTCGACCATACCCACAAACCTTTAATTACCTATGGCTCCTGCAGAGAGATCAATGATAGCTTGGACAACGGGATGCGGGGCCATTGTTGCCAGAATGGGTTTCTCCTTATCTCAGCTACCTGGTTTAAAAACAAAAAGCTGTAATCAAATAAACCCTCCCCCAAAAACCTCGGAGATCTCGTGGAACATTTCTGATGTTGTACAAGTCGTTTAATTCAAATAAACAAAACTTTCAGCAATCAAAAATTAATATTTGGACTTTCACCCTTCACTTGATGATGTAATGAGAGTACTGAAGCGCAGGGCTTTACATAAAGGCCACTAGAGGACGACAAGACCAATTTTTCTTTACAGCAATTAAAAATATCTGATAAAATTCGAATGGGCTGAAGGGCACGTTCATGCCCTCATGTTTCTGAGCAAAAGATTAACAGCAAGTGACCCAAACTAATGTTTGAGCTTAAAGTTAGCTTTAGTTATTACTCTAAACCAAACTGGTTATCCGAAAATAGCACATAAATGTTCTGTTTTCTAGACCGGTAACTTTGTACGCTTTAAAAAAAAAAATCTAATCAAATCTCATGGTAATCATGTTAGCATACAAACCTCGCACGACAGGGACGACGTTAATTCGGAGCATCAAGTTAATGTTACAGTCTGCGTGTCAAACATTAATATCAGCCCTATGAACTGCAGACCGATATAAACATCATCCACGCCCGACAGCATGCTAGCTAACACTGTCAGTACAAACATGCATGGTTTACTGCTATCTCATGTCCAACATCTGCCCCTTTGGTCTAACTGTAGTCAATGAATGGATCGGCCATCAGGGATGGTCATCGAAGTGGAGGAGAGTGTAGAGGTTGTTTCATGACAGGAGAGGTGTAAAACTACAGAGTGCTCACTCTGTTCAAAGTTCCAGCGACCAAACCTGCCATCGTTTTACGAAATAGCGCTTGTTATAAAAAAAAACAAAAAAACAAAAACATATAATGAAAACAGTTAGAATATTCTTAGATTTAATCACACTATATAATAATCTGGACACTTTCGCACATTTAATTCATTTAACTTGATTAAGTAAAATTCCGGTCCTATCGATATAAAATAGCACACATATATGTCTACGGAGTGATCATCTCAACTGAAGATCTCTGCTATGAGGCCGCATGCCATAAGCATAACCCGAACCGTAAAGCTTCCGGTTCACATTCTTTGATAATAAAGTTTCATTAACATGTGTTAGAGCGCCCCTCCGTGTTGTTTTCTAAAAGTAAACCCGATTCCTTGAAGTTGCATCATAAGAAAAACAACACATTAAAACAGGCCTACAACTCATTGAGAATTGACAACACGGTGTGTGATGAAACCTTCCTTTAAATTTTCCATCATCTTCCAGATAAAAAAAGGTTCTAATGTGTATCTTTTAATTATAAAATTTCAAGAAAAACTCTAACACATTCCCTTTAGTAATTCGTAAAGAAATTAAATAGAGACACTTCTGAAATAAGAAACAAGTCCACAATCTAACAGCAAACTTCTCAGAATGTTCTGTTCTTTTCAGAGTTTCGGGAGCACTGAGCTCCCAGCTCTTAAAATGGTTCTATGCATAATTATCTGATGTATCATTCAGGGTGTCTGCAGGAACATTGCCTTCCTTTACCTGAGCAGAACAGGACAGAAAACCTCTCAACCCTGCATGTGCTTAGTCGAGTCAATCTGTCTACTGCACAAAACTCTTCTGCAACAGAAACTTCTTTTAAATTAATCAGCTGCATTGTTTAAAATAACTGAATAGGTATGATGAATTAATTAAAGAAACTTTGTTACTGGGTCAATAATCTTATAAGCATCTGTAGGGCCGTTTAAATGCTCCCGTGTTGCTAACATTTACAACCTATGGATTCCTTGGTTTTCATCCTTAGCCATTTTATCTCTAGCTATTATTTTTTAGACTGTACTTTGCTTGACTTAACAAAGGAATGGCCTTTTTCCAATTTGGTTTGCTTCATTTTTCCTTTTTTTCATTGTTTCTTTTTAAAGAACATGTGGCAAACATGGACATAAAGAGGGAAGACAAAAAAAAAAAGACAGGGCTGAGACAAACAAAGACCAACATAAGCATAAAAAAACACAGAGGATAGCCATGTCTGTACAGTCTGCTCCCATGTAGTTATCAGTTTAATGATTTGTTCTGTCATATAAAGTCCACTTCTTCCATTTTTCACAACACACTTCTTTGCTTTGTTCTATTGTTGATTCCTTTTCTGCAGGATCCTAACATAATTTTCTGTAAATTTGTTCTCTTGATACAACCTTGCCTGACATGTTTCCCAGATACGGTAATACACATGACTTGGGTATATCATAGCCCAGAATTTTAATGATTTTCTGATGAATAGCCTCCAAAAAGTGTAAGATTTTCAGTCAAAACCAAAATAAATAAGAATAATCTGCATCCAAACGACCACATTTTCTCCAACATGGCTGTGACCGTGCTGTGTGTTTAATTCTGGGTGTGATAAAGAATCTAATCAAGTTCTTTCATCAACATAATCTCCAAACTTGTGATGATGTGGATGTCTGCTGTTTGTCAAATATCAAGCCATTCATCATCTGATATGTTCACTCCCAGTTCTCCTTCTCATTTCATTTTCACATATGGCGTGGTATTTCCTTCTCTCTCCATTAGGCATCTGTGCATTGTGGATATAATTATGTTTCTTTGAATTGTAAGTTTCCACCATAGCTCTGATTACTCCATTTTTATCCATGTTTACTTTGTGTTTTATTTCTTTGTCATAAAAATCACAGTCATAATAATCACAGTAATTTAAATGATATTTTTGTTTCATTTCTTGGAAGTTTGTTATTGTTTAGACATTTTGTTTGAATCTCTGATTAAGGAGAGTTGGAATAAAGCGCCTGTCAGTTGCCCATCACATCTCGAGCTCTTTCTCCAGTTTATATTCACATACCATATCAAACCACAGCTTTAATGGGAAGTGGGTGACACAATCCATTTAGTCGATTACATTTATTGTTTCTTCTCTGTCTCCAATAACACTTCAAATTTCCCTTCCTTGTACAAATTTTGGTTTTGCTTTTATCGACCTTATCTGAGATAGCTGAATTTTTTCTTGTTAGTTAGTTTCGAGATTGTTTTATTTTGAATCATTAAATCTAGCTGAATCTTTATTTCAGGGGTGTTACCATTAGATGGGACACCTAAAATTAGGGGGAAAAAATTCTACTTTTGATTAAAAAAAACAAAACAATTCCTCTATTAATTGCAATTATTCTAAAATTCAAAAGCAGTTTAGCCAGTTTTTGAAGAGCATTTAGATTTTTACTCAAGTCAAATACTAATCTCACTCTATAACACAATTTTTTCTTGTATTTAATTTAACCTAGTATTTAAGTTTAATCAAAATATGTATTTAAAGTATCAAGTAATCCTCAGTGCAGATAAGAGAAGATAATTTTGAATTATTTGGCATCCAACTGCAACTAATAACACTGATAATTATTTAATTTCCTTTTAAATTTTGTTTTTGGCTTTTAAAAATCTGAGTAAATGCTTTGAACTTCACTCACAATGACTCAGAATCAAATGTGACATCTTCCACACATTTTTTTCCACTAATCCAAATACACCAATCTTTCTTTCCTTTCAGTAAACAGATCTTTTATTGTTTCAGTCATACTTTTATCACTAGATACCAGATTAATGACAGCTTTGACTGGCGTATTTTCTTGTCCTTGTTTAGCTTTAAAAAATAAACAAACAAAAAACCCTTGATTTTAGCATTAACAGGAGTCAGTGCACTTAAATACACTGATTATTTCTGAGATATACTTGATTAAAAAGGGGAGAAAAAAAACTTCTGCTGCAGCACTACCCGTCTCTTGTCCTCATATAGGTGCCAGAATGAAGAAGAAATAATAAAGGGACCAACAAATAAACAACATATATGGTTACTCTGTTGTTATTTACCTTTGAACTTAAATACTCCCAAAATACCATCTGTTTAAACAGAGTAGCCTGGGATTAAATAAATGTTCCCTCTGTCCACAAGCTTATCCTTTAAAACTCTGACCTGTGATGGCTTACCTCACAGCAGTCTAGCGTCATTTGACAACATGTCACCATTTTCAACTTTTAACAATAAATACAGTCAATAAAAGACACAGTTGTCCACTTTTTTATATCACTTTGCCTTTTATCAAAAGAAAAAAAGAAAAGAAAACATTGACGCTGTCTACATCACAGAGAAGAATCATCAATATTCTGTTTTTATCAACTTTGCCATGAAGAGAATAATCCCCATACCTGCCCCTCCCCTGGAGCAAACTCCTCTATACACAGTAAACTTTACATACCTATAGTTCCTGTTCAGCCTTTGTACAATTACATCATTATCAAAGTAGTATCATTAGATTTAAAATACATATGATGCTCTTCCCATTGTAATTCTAATCACTATCTTGATTGTACATACAGTATCATTTCCCACACTTAGAGTCTGTTGCACAATTTAAACGTTTTGTTATAAAACCTTCTGAAGAGACAAAACAAATCTCCATCTTCCACCAAACCAAAACACTCAGCAGAGTCCTGATGACCAGTAGATGAGAAGCATTTCATACAATCACTGGATGAGGGCTGAAAGACAGCAGAGAGCTTTTTACCATTGAAGTAGTCTTGGCTACACAGTGCTGTACATGATATTTACCGACATCCAATGCTTTTGTGTGCCCCTCCTAAATCATTTCCAGACCCTCCAAAGGGCTTTACAGTAACACCAACTGTTGCGTCTGCTCGGATTTGAGATTATGAGGTACAGTCAGAGAATTGCATTAATCCCCAATTAGAAGAGTTGCACTGTAAAAATAACAAAGAGATTATAAAAGACTACTTCAACTAGTTAACTTATAAAACTCCATGATTTGTATGGGTTTGCTGAGGTTAGTAAGAGCACAAAGTGTTAAAAGTAGGAGGTTATGTTCAGTCCAAATCCTTCATTTTAATTAAAAGACTAGATAGAAGCAAATGCCTGACGAATCTGAGAAGAAAATGATTTTAGTTCAACTTTGTTTTAACGTGGTGACGAAGGGCATTAACTACACAGATGTGGAGGGGACGCTCAGAAATCACAACTCATAAATTAAACTTTGGCATCAGATGCATGTTCCTTGCGCAGGAAATTTTGGCAACGTCTTGCACACATTCTCACCTCAACAGTAAAGAAATGCAAGGAAGTCTTCAAATTAAGTCTCTGCATTAATCAGAAGTGATTAGTAACCAGACAGCAGAAGTCACATCGAGGCACCCGTGTACCTTCGGATGTGAGTTGAGGGCTGGAGGAAACTCCTGCTCCAATGTCAGCAAAGTAAAATATCTGGAAATTTTCCAATGCACGTTTGTTTTGATGCGTTGTAGCAGCATGCAAGTGCACTTAAGCAACAGGGTCACAATGATTCAGCAGGTGAGCCTGAGCGTGGTGAAAAATAACAAATTCAATCTAAATGTGGGAAAAGCTACCAATGTCAGAAGCCTTATTTGTTTGTACCCTGTATACACACAGCCAGAGCCCTGGACTAAGGGAGTTTGGTTTGACACCTGATGTACAGGAAACAAAGTTTCTTTTTTTCTCAACATATATTTGCAACCATAATCTTCTACAGTACCAGCAATGCCACAAAAAAGACCAAACTCCCCACCAAAGGCTCTAGCAACAGTCGTCACACAGCCATAACAAAAGCATTTGAATCCATTTCAACAGATGGAGTTGATCATTTTTTGGCCAAGGGCTGTCAAGAGAGTTTTCCAAAATCCTTAACCAGATCATTGATTGATTCCCACCTTGAATTGTTTTTGGCAGTTTGCATGATAGCAATGAAATGCTTTAAATGGAACAAATCATGAGGTAATGAATGTTAAGACTGCATTTTGAGTCAAATGTCTGAGCGTGGGGAGAAAGTGGTGCCATGCACCTACTAGGTATCTGAATCAAAATCCAAATGATTAGAGAAAAGCATGAGCGTGCTCGTACAGTTTTAGCTCAGATGAGCTGTCAACCAGCAGTACTAAAACTGTTTTTACAATTGGGTTCAAAGTGTTCTGCAAACCACAAGGAAATTATATCCAATATTGAGTTCAGGTATTTTATATACAGGAGACTGGTAATGTCTTCTTGTTGAAGGAACTGGGGAAGTTAAGACAGAGAACAGTTAAGATTTGACATTTAAACCTACACAACGTAGACTCCGTTTGAGCAATCTGCTGCATCTGCCTGACATTGTTCACTGTTTGGTAGTGAATGAGAGTTAAGTAAAAAAAAAAAAAAAAAAAAAAAAGGATGGCAGGGCCAGACGCATCCCAGAGTGTGAAACCTCCATGAGTTAAAGAAATAAAGAAATGTTCTTGTTTTGTTTGATTTTTGCTTTTTTTCTAAAGCTAAACCACAGAAACTAAAAGACTGAGTGTGTGTGTGCATACATTGTGGCTGAATTGTTAGGCACTGCAAAAAAAAACAAACAAACAAACAAAAAACTAAAACAAAAAAAAGAAAATGAAGGAGATCGCTTTCATGTTTCTGATAAACACAGTAAGGCATTCTGATTACAGTTGAATGGCAGCAACATTGAGTTTCTGGTCTGTCCTCTGCGGTTCCACATTTGCACAAATTTTGACTCAGGAGAGAAACAACCCCACCCCCACCCCCAGTTTAAGATCATAAAATCAGCTACAATCAAAAATGAGGCACTTTATAAAAGAGTATATAGATATCTAGGCTATATAATATTAATCATTATATGTATACTGTATATTTTATGTACCATTGTAATGTGTCACTTTATATTAGAGTTGTGTTATGCAAATGAGGAAAACTAACTACAGTATGTACTATAGTTTCTGTTATTCTACTTGCATTACTATAGTATATACCATAGTGTAATATACAGTTGGAATAGAAAAACTCTGTTGCCAAAGAAGTATTTAGACTTTTTAAAAATTGATTTTTGTGCTATGCATTGCTTCAAAATGTGCTCAGAGAAATAATATTGTTGATTATGCAATTTTTTTCTTCTTCTTCATTTTTTAACAGAATGATAAAATTATGCAGTGCATGTTACACATGATCAGCATCATTTCTGTCTTTCTGTATTACCAGAAATTAGATGAACTTTTCATCCATCCTAGATTTATTCTTCTCACGAGAAGCTGGTTAATTTCTTCTCTTCTATATGTTCGTAACAAAGATGGTTGTCATTTTGATACTGTAGCAGTGCTCTTTGGGGCAGCTCTTTCTATACTGTCTCCCGATGCTCCTGGCTACATGACTCAGGCTTCATGTAGCCGATTTGACAGTCATGTGTCAGCTTCAATTGAAACACTGCTATTAAGTGGAATCAGGGGGCAGAGAGGGGGGGGAATTGCAGCACTCAATCCATTTGACGCTGTAAAGCATGTGCTTGATTTGCTCATTTTATTCAGCCGATCTCTGTTTGAATATCGAGAACAGCTGAAACAGGATGCAAACTGTTTTTCTGTTTCGCTCAGCAGCCTGTTTATTATGAGGCTCCTTCGGCATTTCTTAGTGAGGACATTTACATAGATATGAGCAAATTTTTGTCCTTACTGAATGACAGTTTGGCATTGAGTAGAAATTTATGTTAATCAGGCCACTCTCATGCACAGTTTTAAATATATACATTGTTTAGCCTGTTTTTATGCAAGCTTTATCAGTAACTTTCATAAAATGATTCCAGAAAAGCTTCCACCTGACAGTGGAACAGTCTTCTTGAATTACCTTTTTTCTACTATAAGCTGTAGTTACTTAAAAATACATCAAGTGCTGAAATCCACATTATGGATTGGGCAATCCTCCTCCTGGTATGTTTAAGATTCTCAGTAAAGAAAATGCTGAATTTCTGTGCAAATCACATTGGACAAAAACTTCTAGATTTAATTAATATAACAGAATTTCACTGCTAGCTCCAAAAACGGAAAATTACTGCAATAAACACCCAAAATCAAGTCCATTTTGAAGTCCCTCAGTAGCACAAGAACAGCAATTAAGAAGTGTAAATGCTTTTTTGGCCCAACTATGCATATATATATATATATATATATATATATATATATATATATATATATATATATGCATTTGCAGTGAAATATGTGTTTGTGTACAAAAACTCTGCCAAGCTGTATTTTTTTTTTCTTCGTTTGTGTTAAATGACACCTGATAATCATTCAATTTCTATTTACAAAGGAGGATGAGACATTAAAGGCAATGCTAGCATGGAAACCGCAGAGCTTAATAATTAAAACTCCAAATTCAGCAGAGTCTTTAACAACAGTAGCTGATATTTTGAGGCTTGAATTATCAAACTTCTGGTGTACAGACTGGTTCATGAAAATGTGTTTTAATTCAGATCCATTGATGGAATTTGTTTGCATTTGTGTGATTCCCTGAACTTTTTATCGAAATACAATTTTTGAGGTGATAATAATCAAGTAGAATCAGACAGAGCAAGTGGCCCATGATCAACATGAAGAGAACCATTGAACTCACAGCATCGCCTATCTTAACTCTCATCCTTCATCTGCACAATTAAATGATGATCAAATGTCATTTTGATAGAAAACAAATCAAATAAACTAATCTTTTCCCTACCCTGTGTTTGTGATTTGTGTGTGTTTGTGTATGTGTGTGTGTTTGGCACACATTTGGTTGACAGAAAACAGCAGACGGGATGGCAATGAGATTTCCAGGGTTTCAGTGTTCAGACTCCAGTGTAGAGTTCTGTTGTGGCAACAGATCGGGCTGCCTGCCATTCCCTTTGCCAGCAGACCACGAAGCTTTCAAACCGGTGTCACACTCCCATCCAAGACAACGATGGAGATCAACAGTCTGGAGGGAACAAGTCAAAAGCAGAAATCAAAAAAACCAAAGATGACACATTTGTTTTTCTCTTCTAAAATCATTCATGCTGTTGAAATTTCAGTTTACAAACTGATTTCTTGTTCATCTAATTTAAGTCCCTCCACAGACAACGTTTCACAAGATAGAGCAGTTCTGAGAAGGTAATATATTCGCATAAGCATATTGCTTTTGTTTAATCGAGACCTCCTGCTGGTAACTTGGGTAAATATCACATGGCGCTTGATATCTTTGTGAAAGGATTTTCTGATTGGTCTCATGGCCGTTGTTGCAGATGTCAATATCTTGTGTCTCTGTGTCAGTTATTCGTCTAGAAATGTTTTATACTCTTTATGAGCCACCTTTACAACACAGACAGTACTACATCTCCACAAAATTGTCACAGGCAGCAACAAGCAAACATCTTTTTTTTTTTTTTTTTTAGTTTTTACTTGTCCTCTCTATAGAAAAAGATAATTATTAAGCAAAATACCTTTTATTAAAGAATAATTTGTTTGAGTAACCACAAGTACCTCATAATGGGAGGTTGAGGAAAGCATGCGGCTAAATCAGTGTGGTTTGAAAAGCTATGACTCAGTCTAACCACTTGCCCAAAGGTGAGTACAACCTCAACAAATGTCATATACACTGTACATAGGCACAAATATATTTATATTCTAGTAAATTTATAAGATTGATTAAAAAATACTCTTAACTAAAAAACATTAAGAACAAATATGTAACTGAAAAAGTGAATAAGACTTTTCATCTGGCTCTGACAGTAAAGGGATTAACTGATTTTGGCCTGAAAGTGAACACCTACAGCAGCCGTGGCAATACTGCCGTTAAAAGATAGGCCATAAATAAACAGCTTGGTCTCATTATGAACATGCAATATACATTTAATTTGAGCTTCTAATTAAAACTTAATGAGAACAGGAAATTATTTATGTGTTGATGTGGACATTTGAGGATCAAGCATGTTTATTTGAGGTTTTACTCTGCAGAACCGCCACCAGCTTTGCTATCCAGGCTTTGCATATTGAGTTTAGTTAGAACAGGCTTGCAATTAATGAAAAGAGAACAAGTGGGCTTAGAGCTTACACAAGGAGAGGCATACTGTAGTTTATCATTGATTGCAGTGTGAAAAATGATAAAGCAGTTTAAATAGTGTATTAATAGGTCTGTGTTTCTTTGCCATGAATGATAAATGCAATTGTCCTGTATTGAGATAATGAGCCAAATATTCTTAAATATAGACACATTTCAAAATTGAATGTCATTTGATAACTAAACATATCGCCTCCCCTGCCTTTACTTTTTGTCATGTAGAAGAAACAGTTCTCTGCTTCCCTTTGAGGTACATTCACCAAAAATGAAATTCCGCCACTAACATTAACCACTGAAGAGCCGTCATCTCTGCAGTGTGAGGGAAACCTCAGAGCTGCTATCCTGCAGCCAACAGCACACCCACACATAAACATAAACACCTGGCCCGCATTCTGGCCCTTCTTCCTCCATTCATGTGAAAAGGCTCATTACCAGCAGACAAATCAATTGGCTCTGCTCTCTGAACACCCACTTGTGATAATAAGAGACTCTGCCGACACAGACTGGAAACAGACTTCAAGACTGTGTTTTCCACAGACTGGAAACCAGACTACGTACTGTGTCAGTTCAATATGACTGTCTGCAGATAAGTCAAACATGTCGAAATTTGGATCCACTGAGAAAAATATTGATAGGAATGATAGTTTGCCCTTTCACCTACTTTGAAATATGTCCTGAAATATTAGTTGTCATTAAATAATAGTGAAGGCTGCAAATACTGGTTATTTTGATAATCAAATACTGATTTTGAGGGATTACTTAGCTGTTTTTTTTAAATAAAAAAAAAGCATCAGAGTTTAAGCTTATAGGATATACTGAATCCAGATGTTTGATTAAAATATTAAGGCATAAAGTATTTTAGAAAGGTCTGTGTCTAAAGCCTCACAGCACTCACCTTGGCCATCCTTCCTGCTGCTCTGGTTCGTTCTCAGTTCCTCTGACTTACAGAAATCAATACTGGCATAAGTGTTGATGCCAGAGCCAGTACTACTACCCATGGCACTTCCTCCGATGTTGTAGGCAGGAGAGGCGTGCTCCACTGCAGCTTGAGGGCTCTCCTTAATGGCCAAGTCCAGGTCAATATAGTTAAGGCCTTGTTCATTAGATGAGGTGGAGCTTTGTGGTGGAGGTGTGGCAGACAAAGCAGCAGCCTGCCCGTTGTCCCACAGTGAGCAGTCCAAACCCTGCCGGTGGCTCGCTGCCTGGCTGCCCTCAGGAAAGTGGGAGGTAGAAGAGGATGCTTGGCGTGGTAAAGAAGGGGGTGAGTTAAAAGTCTCTGAGCGGTGACTCAGGTGTCCCTGCTGCTCACCTCGGACCAGTCTACCGCTCCGGTCAGGTGACTGGAAGGACTTGACAGGGGAAAAACTCAAACTTTTCTCGTGCTCCAAAGATAAGGGTTGAGCAGAGTGTTTGGCAGGCCTGGCTGGAATGCTGGGATCTGATCCTTTTCTGTCCATAAACTGTGGGGGGACATCTGAGGGCACTGCTGCCATCTTCATTTTTGTTCTATAACCTGCGTTGCCCTCTGCTCCCAGAGGAGAGGGCGTGCTATGTTCGTGTCGGGCCTTGGGGGCAACAGCTGGTGGGCCCTGTAGGGTGCTGAATGTGGATCTAACATGAGCCAGGGGTGTTGTAGTTTTCCCTAAATCCATGCTGACGTACTCAGCAGAGGTGGAAAGCGGTGCAGAGAAGCTGCGGGGAAGGTTAGCAGGACTATCGTGACAGAGAAGTGGTTGATTCACAGGCCGCAGAGTTCCATGAATTACAGGTTGTCCATGCTGAGAGCCTGCACGCCGTCCTCCATCATATTTATTATCTTCCTTGAAGACAATACTCACATACTCACCAACATTCTGGGACCCTGATGGTGGTAGATTCTCCTTAACCCTGGGCAGAGTGTTTGCTTTAGCAATGTCTGAAGACACACTGAGGGGGCGACCCCTCCTCTGCTGCTTTGGGCTCTTACTACTTGATGCACGCTTTTGGTGGTGACGTCCCTCTTTTGTGCTTGTTCCTGCACTCTTGTATTCTGTTCCAGTTCTTAATAAACTTAACCCCCTCCCCGCTGATATGGACTTGTCTTCGAGGCTTTCACTGCTGGCAGAGCTGGAGGAGAAGGAAGAGGAAGACATGGAGAGTTGGCAGCCTCCTGCAGAGCCAACTGTAATTTTGTTTCTCTTGCTGTACCCCGCCCCCCCTCCTCTTCCAGCACTATCATGCCCACTTGTGTCTTTTTTTCCCTCTCCTTTGTTTAAGTCCTCCTCAAAGCGAGTGTAGAGAGTATGCTGATAAGCTCGTGGCAGGGAGAAGTAAGAGTTGAACATTTTTGGTTGCAGCTGGTGCTGCTCGGGGTGGGAGGGTGGTGTGCTGCAGGCGGAGCGGCTACTGACAGGTGAGATGTTCATGTAGTCACTGGCAGCGCGGCTCTCCATGCTCACCCTGCTGTCCCACATACCGAGTCCATGCAGGTCTGTGGAGCTGCTGCTATTAGGAGACATGACCATATAGCCCTCTGAGCTGGGCTGACGGATGTGCTGAGGGGGGGACACACTGTTGTTGGGCGTCATCGCCATATACTCGTCATCTGCTCCAGGTTTAGCGCTGGCATCTGACATACCTATTGAGAGAGAGAGTGAAACAGGAGGAGACGTCACCCCAGGCAACATGGACATGTAGCCACTATCCACAGCTGCTCCTGTGTCCTCTTCTCCCCTGTTTTTGTCAGCCCTCCTCCTATTCTCTCCTACTACATCAAGGTGCCCACCTCTACCTCCCAGATTTCCTGAGCCATGGTGCAAATCAGCTTTCTCTCTGTTAGTACTCTGTGACATGATGGCATACTCTTCATCATCCTCATCATCTTCATCTTTTCTATGGGGGGTCAGTCGTTCGTGGGAAGCCAAAGGCAGGGACGCCCTCTTACTCAGTAGCCTGCGTTCTGCCTCAGATTCTCGGCTGGATGAGCGTCGAAGAATCCGCCTGCCTTTGGAGCGATGATGGGAGCCAAGCAGACCTTCTCTCTGTCCCATCACTATGTAGCTGGAGGAGCCCTCTCCATGTGCATGATGTCCAGACAGACTGGGTATCAGCAGAGAGTGTTCGCCCGGACTGGATCCATACTCATCCGAGGATCCATAGTCACTTGGTGATCCTGAAACAGAAACTCTTTGAGAAACCCGGGGGTAGGAGCAGATTGTCATGCCTCCCACTGCTGCCCCCACCAGGCCACACTCTGATCCATGACCGGAACTTGAGGACAGACTTGGAGCAGGGGAGGGAGCAGGGTTGGGTGTGTAACGTGCAAGGCTGAGGGTAATCTTGGCAGGGGTTGGGGCTCTAGTGGGCTTGGGCCTCAGCGTCGGAGTAGTTGAGCAGGATCCGTTCAAACTTGGGCTGGAGCTGGCCCACGTCCCTCTGGCACTTGCTCCACCTTCCTCCGACCTGGCTCCGATACTGGCTGTTCGCGCCCTGGGGAATCCATGACGGGATGTAGGTGAAGTGCTTGTGCTGCTACCCCCTGTTCCGGGGGTCTCTGTGCGTGCCCGCCTGGAGAAGCCCACCTGGCTTGGTGGCAGGTTTGGGTGATGACGCCGACTTGGAACACTGATGGGATTTGAAGCAGTGCCACCACCACATGATGTTCCCACAGACTGAGACTTACTGCGCTGACGGAATTCTTCACTTAAGGCCTTCATGGCCTCCAGCAGGGTCTCATGCATGTTTTGAGCCACCACAGAGTCATCCACTTGCATCCAGAACTCTCCAGGGCCAGTAATTGCTGAGCGTCCCACCTCAATGAAGAAGAAATTCTCTGAATGACCACATCTGCGAACATTCATCAGCTGTAACACCACAGCAGCCACATCAGAGTTGAGTTTGACAAAGTTGACTGTTTTATCAGTTAGGCACAGCCGGTAAATGCCCACTAAGTTCCTGGCATGTCCAAGACCTTTAGGCCAAACCTTTACTTGCCAAACTTCCTTGAACGTTGGAACAGGAGAGGGAGAGCTACACTCTCCACTACTACCATAATCTTCAGGAGTTTTACCTAAGAAAACAACAGAGAATAAGGGATTAAATTATTAAATGCATAAATGCTAACGTCATACTGGATAAGTAACACTTTTTATGCAGTAGCCATGAAAGAATTTTTATAACGTCTGTCAAGTAGCCAACTCATCACCATCTCGTTTAAGAAACAGCTCATAATTAAGTCACATAGAATAAATCCAGTAAAAACCGCCATGCTTAACTGTGAACCCATGCATTGTAATTTAGTGCAAAGTCAGTCAAATGACGAAGATGTAAATGTTAATGTTTTATTTATTCCATCCCAGCCATCATTATCACAGTAGCAAATTATCTCGTCTCCATCCTGAAAAATTCTGGCTTATAACATAAATGTGCGCATTAGGCTCTGCTTTAAACATGCCGTTTCAGGGTATACAATAAAATCAAATTAGATTATAAACGGTTTATTATTGTGGCTTTTCCTAAGCTGCATCCTCAACAAAATGGGGATCTGTAGTCGTCCGCGTTTCTGTTTAGGGTTCCACAACAACTAGAGCTGGGCAAGCCCATCAGCCTCAACTAACTGAAATGCAAAGGATAACGGGGAGGGTGGGTGGCGGTGCTTTGCTCCATCGTGAGGATAACAACGTAAACACGAGGAGAACCAACAGAAACACAATTTCCAGTGAGAGCGCACTGATGATGCCATCTCCTCCCAACCAGCAGCACCGTGTATCAGAAATGTAGGTTAGGCGAACGGCAGTCAGAGCCGTGCAGAAAAACAAAAACACAAGCTGCAGCGGAGTGCACCGCGATAGGCTGCTACTATATGATGCGTCCCTCGGATGGTTGCTATATGCCCACTGCGCCATGCAAAAATACACCGTCGCGTGTAACGCGCCGCATTTCAGGCAAAATGGGCAGCAATCTCCCTTTAATACACATGCAGGCCATTTAAATGCATCAATTCGCATTTTGCCCAGACGCAAAAAAAAAAACAACCCGCGCGTTTAAACCGAATAAACCAAGGCTTTTTGAGATTGTGCTGCACAAACACACAGCACATGCCGCCCATAAGCGTGATGGTCTACCCCGCTCAGTCAGATGCACCTGCCTATCCGTTATAGAAAATAATAATAAAACACTATCTAAACTGCTTTACTTAAGCACGTTTATTCGATTTGAATAAATAAACCACACTTTAAGCGAATATAGCGAAAAACAACAAGCAGGTGATTTACAGTTAATAATCAGGAATGGCCGAGCCAAATAGTGTATGGAGAACAAACAGCCTAGGGCAGGATAGGCCTGCTGCAGAAACAGACAGAAGAAATCACATCACACTTCTCATTTCTTACAGTTGCACTGAAGGTCCAGCATCGCCTGGTACCACTCATTTTGGACCTCCTCACTGTCCGCAGCGATGGCAAAGCTCTCGCTGCGGGTATAAAGGACTATCATGTGCTTGTTCTTGGAATCTGCACGCTTGTTGATGTTGAAGCAAGTCTCCAGGTTCAGGACTTTTTTGGGCACCGGTGATTTACTGCGGAATTTCTTCTCGTTCTCGTAATATTCAAGTCGAGCTGGACCATGCTCCGAGGCCGCCCTCAGCACGAAGAATCGCCGGTGCATTGATTTATGCTTGCGGAGATAGCCGCTTTTCTGTACATCTTCATAGTTCTGCGGCTCGGCTGCTTGGTTCTCCATGGCCAAGGCAGTGGAATAAACAGCCTATGATAGGATATTAATCTCCGGGGAAAAAATGAAGCCCATGTGCTCTCCTCATTTATCCATTGCAGCTACGTCCCTCGTCCTGCCCGTGTCCACACACTGAAGTGTCAAGCATGTGTGCGAGGGCTCGGGGTGGTAAAATCAGTCAAACCATGTTTTGGATCTGGAATCATATTGTAAATTCAGCAGTTGCAGGAGGATCCGCGCACGGAGCGTGCACAGCGTCCACCGCTGCTCGTCCTGCAGCCCAACCCAGTCCTGAAGTTCCACCACGGTGCAGTTCAGCTGCTTGAGGACGTCTCCTCCACCTGTCTGAGGTTGCCCATCGCCTGTGTAGATCCACCACAGTCAAATCTGGCAGAATGAAGACTTTACTTCCGGTACAGACTTTCAAAACAAAACGCCCAATACTGATGTTTAGTTGCCCCCCTGGAAGACAACCTAGAAGTGCTTATCTCTTTGTTTTATTGCACTTAAAAATATGATTGGCAAGGTACACAACCTGTGGCTTCCTTATTGAGTCTGGGTGGGATTTGATCCCAAGACTCCTGGGGGAAAGTCATGCGTGCTAGCCAATCAGCCAAATGGCCATCCCTGTGTCCTTATAGCCAGGGCGCATGATCAGTTGTAGACATAGTGACAGGACCCCAAACTGTTATGTTGTTTTAAAAAGAAATTTTATGACACACTTAGATATTTTTGTTTATTCATTAACTTGTAAGCCATGTATGTCAGGGGTAAGTTTGTGTTTGTTCACGAATATGACATAAGATTCTGACATAAGCATGTAAACATATCCTGCCCGTCAAAACAGTGTTTACATGATCATGAGCGGCCACAAGCGTGTTTGCTGTATTCTCTTCGGTAATCTGACTGCAAACACGCTTGTGTTGTTATTTTGATAGAAGACCCTTCAGTTTCCGGTATTCCCTGCTTCACTGTGGCCAACTTGACTTGATTCCTGCCAGACTGGCACCTCTAAGCCGGTGTGTCAGTCAAAATCCAGGGGGGCTTCATGGTTGGTGAGGTGCGCGGGGGAACGCTGTGTTCAACAACACTCTCACGATCACGTGGACAACCGGACAGTTTTTTTTTTAAATTTAGCGTACAATTCAGCATTTTTACCCGCCGACTATCCGGACGCAGAGGGAGAGCAACTGCAAAGTGTGAGGTTGAAGGAGTCGGAGATTACGCTATCTGCAGAAAAAAAAGGCAAATGCATGAGAGGCTGCAGCCGAATGTCATGGAGTAACTAAATGCAGGGGAGCATATTTTACAACATGTTGAAAACAGCACCCGTTATTTGACTTGACAGGAAATCGTCATAGATCAAATCATATAGATATATAAATATAAATTAACCAAGTGACTTCATCTCTTTCAGCTCAGTTGAATGTAACTGTTAATAGAAAACTTCAACGGCCATCTGGGCAGCCATTCATCATCTTCACAATCATTTGCCAGAAATGTAAGGTTGAACATGTGATAAAAAGTGTGAAGCCAAATAAATTTGGCTTTAAATAAATACACCTTTGTTCAACCAAGGCATCCAGCAATAAACTGAGATGATTTCCAAGTTTATTGTTTTTTTAATAGTCTTACCTGCTGAGTTTCATATGCTCAAAAAAAAAAGGATTATCTAACATTCCCTAGATGTCATAATATGGCAGTGATTAATGAATTGAGGGAGTTTTTTGTTCAGTTTTAGTTATATAGCTTATGATCCATGTACACAGACAGAAAATTTACTGGGAAAAAAAAGTCCCGTACATCCACAATTGTCTAAATGAGTTTATTGTTAAAGCAACCAAAGTCCACAGCATCAGAGTTCAGGAGGGCTGTAATTGAAACCTTGGGTGGTTAAATCTGGGGGATCTGAGGATGTGACTGCACCAAGTGCTGAAAATGATTTGGCATAGCATCCTGTCAAAGTAATCAAATTACTCTCATAGTAAACCATTAGCAGCAGAATCAAAAGTGCTCTGTGCTAGCATGGCCCTTAGAGATGGTTCCTGCAACCAGTGCAGACATGATGTCTCATTCTTATATATATATATATATATATATATATATATATGTGTGTGTGTGTGTGTGTGTGTGTGTTGTGTATGTATAAAAATGTCAGTCATTTCACTCTTTTAATGACACAATAAGAAGCTTGAGTGCTTAAACACTAAATAGATGCTCAAATTTGCAATGTGTGGGAGGTTGCTCTGTGTAAAACAATCCTTACATTTCAATAGATTGTTATTGTTCTACTTCTGTTCCAAAGTAGTCACACAAGCTTAAAGTGCACAAAGTGTCCCAAAGCTTGTTAGCATCATTGGATCAGGGACTTGTAGGGAAGTGATGAGATGAGGCATCTACTGAAGCATATATTAAATTTAAGAGATAAAACAGATGAACCAAATTTTTTTTTGCTTACTTGTCATTTTTAGTTTGACTTCCTGGCTTTTTAGAACTTATGCTCAATGCATCCACTTGTGGATAAAAATACAGTGTACTGTTAGGCCATCATTTTACAGATTATTCTCAATAGACTTAAGGGTAGGCGAAAAGACAATAAGACCACACAATCTTCACTAAAACAATCATTTATTTACAGAAACACACTGAGATCACTTTCAAAATGAACATTGCAGTCCAGTCAATTGTAATGTGATCTATCTATTTGGCAAATTGATCATAAATCTAAAAAAGTTAGGTCTTGCCTTTAAAATAGAAGTATTTATTTTGTCCTTAAGATACCCATCAAAGGGACCGACATGCACACTGCTTCCCCCATGTTGCTCATCTTAATTTAACATGTCCTCTTTGTCATGGGTTTAATCATGCTTGAAAAGCCAGCGCTGCTACACTTAATGGTGTGAAAGAATACACCACAAGCAACCTGATAATCAAGTCATCAGATGCCCAGTTTCCTTGTCTACACACTGAACTACTGCAAGTCAGAGTAGGTTAAAACTTATCAGAAGCAAGCTGCCAGGAAAAAAAACTGTCTGCAGCTTGTTTTCGAAGGGAAATCACATTGCCTGCCTATTGTTACTTCAATATCCGTGCTGTAGCAGACAATTAGCAACCCAACAATGTGATTGCTGGCTTTTTGAATGCACCATGAATTTAAATCCTTGTTTTGTTGACATCTCAATTTTTCAGTCCCTAACTTTGCCAAAAACAAACTATGTACACATTTACATTATTTACAAATTCCCAAACCAAAGCGACTTGAAGGACTTTAGCCCTGTAAGATTACTAGGATCTCCTGGGAGTTGGCATGCTAGGTTAGCATTTAATCTCGGAGGACTTGGATATAGCCACTGTTTGGAGCTCTAGAGAATCCAAACAAAATTTAATGGTTGGAAAACTCAGACATGAACAGTCATTTCCCTCTAGAGGATGGTGAATAGTGAGCACATTAATGGAAATGGCCATTTCAGACAGTTGACTTGGATGTTTTGTGCATCAGTGCAGAACAAACATACTGCATCAAATAAGGTCTAAGACTGTGTCAAACACAGTAAATTCAGCCATGCATGCAGCATGTTTCAGTAATAGGCTGTATGCACTATAGGTGAATACATAAAGAGAAGTAACATTGCTGTTGTTGTTATTTAAGATTTGCTTGCATGTATCTTCTAGTCTTTACTAGATGATGCCACAAGCAATTGTTAAAAGCAGTGCACACATTAAAATGATACCATATGTTGTATTATAATATCATTAGGGAGAGAAGCATGGAGCTGATGAGTCAATAAGTCAACAATATGAACAGTCATGAGACAATTGTTTAAGAATTACTTGTCATTGAATATGGATTTTTCATTTTCCTGTATTGCAAATGGTTTGACCCACAGATCAAAATGTAATTGACTTTAGCTTTTCAAAACCATTTTGATAAATCAGTCAGTTTGTAATGTCTTTTCAACATATTACTTCATAATGTGGTTTCATTTGTTCTGTTTGAACAGTACGGCTGCTACTTAAACAAATTCAGAGCTGTACTCAACAAATTCCCCTTTAAATCCTGACAAACCTAATCACTAACCATCCAATTTAAATCACCACAAAAATACATTCATGCGTGATACCTGCATTGTTGTGAAAACCTTTAAAATGAATCAAGCATAAGTCAAGCACTGTTACGTCCAATCTCCCCCAAATCTCTTCAACAAAAAAAGTTTCGTACAAATACACACAATACATGAAGCACAGCAGCAGTACACATGATACTGTGATATAAAAACAACTAATGTGCAAACACAGTCATCATAGTTGCCTGTTACTGGTCCATTTTTGTATCCAGGAGTTGGGACTTATTGTGGCACTGCTGTGATCTGACACTAATAAAGAAACTATGATATACAAGAAATGTTACTTTGATCAATAAAATTAATCAGATAAAACCAAATATTTCCAGATTATCAGTTTGTGGATTTCATTTGAAGTGTTTCACAAATTCTTGTTAGCTGTACAGAAAACTCATCTGTCTAAACATGATAGACTATTTTCCAATTCTTGACCATCAGGACAAACCACAGGCTAGTTCTGCTTCTTTTGTCGATCCAGGAATTTTTGTCTTCTGTCAGGAGGTATCTCATCAATACCAATATTATGATTCTTCCCACTGAAAAAGAAAAGACAGCTCTTTATGTAACATAGGTATCTGGGACAGAGAAGAACCCATTGGCCTTGCCTCAAATAGGTCATTTGATTACATCTAGCTGTGTTCAAGTAAGCCAGTAATCCAGAATAATATCGTTAAAATATATAGTACTGTGCAAAGTCTTGACCCAGCCCTCATTTCTTTATATTGCTAGGAAAATGGAAAATAAGAGCAGCGAATTTTAAAAACATATGCAAACATGAATGGAAATAAATGATATCTAATGAGTTTGAAGTTAATATTTGGTTTGATCACCTTTATTTTTAAACTCTTAAACTCTTTATCCTCAGACTCTTGCATCCTAATTTGTTGGTTTTCCTTAGCTAGGCTATGACTGACCACAAACTGGCTCATATGAATACTGATTGGATGACAATAAATTGGCTCAAATTGATTTGTCTGTAAAGTGACGTTGTTGTGAATTAGTGCTAATTAAAGCTGAATTGAATTATTCTATAAACACACTTTCAACTTTCTTAGACAAGCTTTCTCGTCATCACTATTAGTCTTCAGGAATAGTTTTCCAGGTTTCCTGAAGGACAGTCCAGAGTTGTTCTTTGGATGTCTTTTACTTTTTCTGTCAAAATGATCCCAAACTGCTTCAGTGATGTTTATCTCTAGGATGTAGAGAAGCTTCATCGCTCTATAATAATTGTTGCCACTAATTTTAAGTCAGTTCTTGTGTCATTCAGCATTCTTTAGCCTTTCCCTCCTGTCACCTTTCTGTAAGAATTGCTTCTTGACAGCCACACTTACGTGGAGAGCATTTCTGATAAGGCTTTGGCAAACATTAGATGGATAAAGCTAAGAGCCAGATGCATCTTTTAAGCTTTGTGTCAAGTCTTAACCGGTTTGTTCCCCCTTTTCCCAAAGACATCACTTTCAGATACTGTTCGATCCTCCTCAGTTAGATTTTTTATGCGTAACTATCAATGTAACACTGTTAACTGGCTTAGCAAACCAGCAAAAAAAAACCACACTACTCTGAAAATGATCAGGCAGGACTGGAGAGAAGATGAGTAAAAAGGCTGCCAATATCCAAAATATGCTGACCTTCGGAAATCCTGGGGAACTATTGTTCAAACCCCTTTAAAAGGAAATAGCCTAAGAAAATCTAGCCCTTTGAAAGCAAAATGTAAAGAATTAAGGGTTAGCTCAAAAGTCTCCACAGTACTTTAGTTCATAGTTAAAATCAGACAAATCAGATTTTTGCATTTAGAGATGTGTAACCAAATTTTTCCTTACCCATCAAGATCTGGAGGAACTGGCAGGGGCTTCTTGAAATCATCTTTCCCCACCAACCAATAGGTGGTCTCAATACCTTTTCCCTAGAAAAAGATGGCGATGTTACAATGTCAGTAGTATAGTAGTGTGCATACATGCCATCACACACCATATCACGCTTTGTCATTTTTGTTTAATTATATTTACCTTTAACTCTGTCAAGCCTCTGACTTGTATCTTGTATCCCAGATTCAAGTTGTTTAGGACATTAACTGTACTTTGGTTGACATGGATTCTGTAAGCTATGCAAACACAGAACAATCTTAGTTTTGGTACACAGAAATGACCTGACACTCAAGTCAGCATGAAAAATCAATACTGGCTGTGACAAGTTTGACATAATTGTGCTTCAGCTGATAAGCTAAATTGCTGTTTGGTATAAAGCCAGATGGTGGCAGTAGATTACCTGTTATTGTTTTGCTTGAAAATATGAGTGCACAGCAGCATATATGAACTATGATTTTAGAATAAATTGAACTAAACAGCCAGTTTTAAGCCAGTTTTAATGAGAATAGTTTCATTTATGAAAATGCTGTCTGAGAGAAGTTTTGATCTCAAGAATAAGCAGTTTTTTTTAAGTTATGTTTAAATTCATGCTTACTGTACCTTGTGCAGTATGCAGAGGACAACTAAGACTAATTTGGCATTTGAGGACCTTTGTTCCAAAAGTTAAACTTTGCCTTTAATTCTGCTGATAGTCTTAAAGGATTAGTGAGTACTGCACTCTTAAAGCCCTATTTAACCTCAAGCTGCATGCACTGGAACTGCAATGCAACTGTCGTCCCACACCTCTGCCCTTTTTATTGGATCATAAAAGAAATAACAAATTTTATGTAGCTCATATGAGGCACTCACGCAACGATGTGGACTCCATTCTCGATGAGGTGTTGACAGTGTCTCCAAACAGACAGTACCGAGGCATTGTTAGGCCGACTACTCCTGCGACCACTGGGCCTGCAATCACAACATGCAAGCACAACTTTCAGGCGCTTCGAACAGAGCACCTCTTCTTAATATCTCATAAGCTGCTCTGTGTGAACTTTAGCTCTAGGTAAAAGTTAAGAATATTTTAAAACTTACTAAAACTCCATCTGGTGGATTAATATTCTCTTGGTGCTTTAGCAAACAATAGTTTTCTTCATTTACTAATGTCAGCGCATGGTAAGAAAGCTGCACACGCCTCTGAGTGCAATAAGCAATTCACTGGACAGAAGTAGAAATCTAAAGTGTGGTGTGTTAATTGGATGACAGCGCTATAAGTGGATAGTGTTTCACTGTTCCAGGAATAAGTTTCAGACTGAGGATAAATGAGGTAAAAATATCCTGTTGACTTAACAGCTTGGGCGCTTGTATTCGTCTAACTTTTAAAGACTTTAATTTTCATTCATTTTGAATTCAGGATCATTTCACACCATATTTGTCTATACGTGTATTTGACTTAAATACTTACTTACAGTAAAGAAACATTTAGAGGTTTCATCAAGACGATGGTGGGCTTATCACTGAGCAGAAAGGATGAGCAGGAAACTCACCAGTGTGCAAGCCAATACGGATCCTGATTTTTAGGTCAGGCATATGTCTTGTCCTGAAGGTCCCAATGCAGTGGAGAATGTCAAGGGACATGTTGGCCATTTCAGCAGCATGACGATTGTCATTCCTATTGGGAACCCCCGAGGCTACCATGTAGGCATCTCCAATAGTTTCCACCTGAATACCAGAAAAATCAAGAAATGAACAAACCTGCACTGCACGAACAGTTATTGTTTTCTTTCAGTATGCTTTACAAGTTATTAACACAGCAAAGATCCAGACTTTAACAGTAATTCTCTTAATAAGTTGTCAGCATATCATAATTGAAAACAGATGAGTGTGGTCTGGATTTGTGGGGCAATTCTGTTTAGAAAGAAATTTCATACTGTAATGTGTTTGTATCAATTAAAAAGTGTATTTTGCATTGCAAATTATTTTTAAAAATTAAAAATGTTCAGTGACTCTTAACAACAAAACAACACCACTGCAGGGCAACTAGAGATATGCAGAGACTTAAAATCTTCAAACACTCACCTTGTAGACATCATGCTGTGGAATAATAGCATCAAAGAGTGAGTAGAGATCGTTTAGTAAGTCGACAATCTCGATGGGATCGCTGAGAGCTGAGATGGTGGTGAAACCAACGATGTCACTGAAGTACAGCGTGACCTCACTGAAATGCTCCGGCTTCACGGGCTTGCCTGTTTTTAGCGCCTGGGCCACAGACCTAAAGGAGAAATGAAATGGGTATTGATTCACAGTCATTTTACATGGAGTGATGGCTTGCACTGGTGAATTTACTATAACAGTGGGTGCCTTGTTTCACTTTGCAAGTGTAGCTTGCTGGGGAAAGTTGAATATAGTTCAACTTTTCAAGCTGCAGCACAGGTAGCAGTATATCAAAATGCTGTAATGATAGTAGATCTTGTCACATCATTAATATCAGACCCACTTGTCATCCACTACAAAAGTGTGAATCCTGCCTCACAGAGAAAAGGAACTTCTCTACGGCCAAGGCTTATCTTCCACCGGCTGCAATAATTTTTCATATAATTTAGTGTAACCTTGATTCTATACAACTGGACAAAGCTAATTTTACTGATAATTAGAATACAGCTGTATTCTGTGCTGATTTAAAGATAAAGAAACTTGCCACTGTAACAACTTCTGGAACAGACACATTTTACATGATCAGTTTTACTGCATTATAAACTTAACAAATGGGAGGTAGCTTATTATACCTTTCACAAATATTGGGACTAGATGCTTTCTCAGTCTTCCGAAACAACTTTTCTAATTATTTATCAATTACATAACACTTATTGAAACAGACTGTGACAAATGAAAGTGATAGAATAAGATTTTATCGCATGGAACCTGCTGTGTGAAAAAATACACAAGAATAACTTGCAAAATCTAACTAAAATGTTTCGTGTTTAGGCAAATTTGATGATCTGACAACATTCACGCGGGTGCTGAGCACAGAAAAATGAAAAATCTCATCAGATGCAACAAGAGGAAGAGAAAGAGAGGTAAATATATAAGTATTTTGGTAAAAAATGAAGTTTAAGATTGGTCATCAATTTCAAAGTATTTTGTCTTTTTTGTTTGTGTTTCTGATTTAGACTGCCGTCCTGCTGTTTCTTATTTTATCAAGCTACGAACTACCACCATAAGCGGGACCAACTGCATTAATCACTTAAACAAGATAAAAAAAAAAAAGAAAAAAGAGAAAACATCTCCAATTATGTTGTTCCTGACTTTTAATTTCCTCAAAGCAGGAAGAGCATAATTTTGTTGCTGTATTTAAGATGCATGTAAGATGATGGTTACTCACTTGGGCAACATCTGAGACAGTAGCTTGTCTGTCTTCTGTCTTTCCACCTCCAGCTCTTCTGTCCTCTCTCTGATTAGGTCTTCCAAGTTGGAGGAATACTGCTCTAACATGCGCAGCATAGAGTCAATGATGTTTGTCTTTTTTCCTTTCGTGAGGCCCTTGAACTGTTACGGTAAAAAAAATTAAAAAGAAGCAATCAGTAGCATCCAGTTTGCAAGAGAACCATATGTTGGTATGTATTTTCAGTGTATTTACCTGTTTGAAGATCTCCTCAAAGGTTGGCCTCCTTTCTGGCTCCTCACTCCAGCACTGCTTCATGTATTGTATTAAATCCAAAGGGGCTTCTTCCACTGACACAATAGGCCGACACAAAGGAGGAGGCTCTTTGATCTTGCTGATAATCTCTATAAACACATGCACAATAATATAAGTAAAATAAAAAATAAATAATGAAAATAAAAAAGTTAAACACCACACAGAAGTACAGATATCCCCACAGATGCTAATTTTGTGTAATTTCATTGCCTCTAGTCAGTATGTGGAGCAGCAAAGTTTTCAAATGTGGAGTTTATACTCTTATATGTCACTATCTTTTAACGTCATAGCATCATGTCACCCACCCTTAGGTGGCATGTCCAGCATGCAAAAAGGTGCAGAGCGAGAGATGATCTCTTGTGCGATGATGGAGAAACTGTAGACATCTCCAGCAAAAGTGCCTTTTCTCCTTTGACTTGGGTTTCGGAGCAACTCAGGAGCCGTCCAGAGTAGTTCTTATCATGGGAAAAGTTGCACAACCAATTATAAATAATTTGATATGATCAAGGAAACTCAGAGAAGAATAATTTCTCATTCATGTTCTCACCCTCTGGCTTTTCCTCCTCTGTGTCAATGTTCTGAGCTGTCAAGATTTCATTAAACCCATAATCTGTCACCTTCAACACAAAGCGTCCGTCAACGACACAGTTACGGGATTTTAGTCGTCCGTGGATGATGTCACGAAGGTGCAAGTACCTCATTCCCTGATGATGGAAAAATGTGTTATGGATGATAGGTAGTTAGGTGTGAAATGAAACATAAGTCAGCCATAAGTACAGTAAGTAACATCTGCCTTACTCTGATCAGATCCATTAGCAAGGAAGACTTAAACATCCAGTCAAGACGGACATCCTCATTGCCGAGCAAATCCTCCAAGCTGCCCCTGGAGCAGTGTTCCGTCACAATACCAAAGATCCCCGAGTCAAAGAACAGTCCCAGGAACAGATTGAGGTTCTCGTGCCTCATTTCTCTGACCTGAGAGGAAACCAATACCAACATCACAGTTATGTTTGGAAAATCACCATTACATGACTGCATGACATCAAATTTACAAGCTTTGTGGCTGCAATTGACATTCAAATGTACTTATGCCTATAACACCTTTGACCATCAAAAAAAAACCAAAAAAAAAAACCATCACAACACAAAAATGTAATCATACTTCTTTTCCTTTCCTTCAGATTTTTATTTACCTTGACAAAGATCATCTCGGTGCTGCTGTTCACGCCTGACACTGTTCCAGTGGGACATTTCTTCAACCAAACCCAGTCTCCCTGTGATGTAAAGAAAACCACACAATCTATTGAAACAAAAGGGCCAAAAGGCATGAACTTCAGAACAGTTTAAAGGAGTTTATTGTACACCATGGGGTGTTTTCCCTCACCTCAAAGACAGCTACATTTGAGCTGTCAGGTGTCGAGGCTAAGTAGCTGCGGCCAGAAACTGAGTGTTGAGGCGTCTTCACATCCACCTGGCTTTTCACAATGCTGTCATCATTTAGCTTCTGCTTACACGCAGAAGTCAAGAGGACAGGTCAGCTTAGAGCATTAAATATGCAGATGGAAACAGCTGTCAAGATTTACACAGCACACAACTTACTCGTTTGCTGACTTGAGTGTTGATGAAGACCAGATCATCAAGCGTAAGGATCACCTTAGATGATCCACTGTTTCCTCCGAACCCAAAGCTGAAGCCAACTCTGCCATCTTTCCTGAGCAGACAGAATAACAGATAGTCACCACAGGTTGAAGAAATCGCACAAATATAGATCCAGACGGGACATTATTCTTTTCAAGGTGTACATACTTGAAGCGAATAAAAATGTATCCTCCAATTGCAACCAGACAAATGAATAAAAGGAACAGAAAGAACAAAGTAGATGGATCCAATCCTTTGGAAAGAAAAGAGAAGAAATGTTTAAGTGCAGGAAACCCTGCAATGTCTGGCATACTGCCATAGACACCATAGAAATGTTTCTTGTGACAACACTGTGAGTACACTCACCTCCGGAACAAGCAAAGTATGGGCTAAACCAGCAACTTGAGTCAGTGTAGGGAGTACTGCCTGCAAAATGGATTGAACGGCCAAGGTACTTCAGGCCACCAGTGTTGCCATCTGTGTGTTTAGCATGAAGAAAATGGGTGGAGTAGAGGGAACTGCCCATGCCACTGTAATCCAGGACTACGTAACTGGCTTGCATTCCTTCACCATTCTTTCCAGCCCACAACTTTTGATTGAACCCATCAAATTCGAAGCCACCCTGACTCTCGCCGAGGATCTGTCCAGTTACCCAGCGGCCTGTGTTGGTCCGAGCCTGCTCAGCAGCCATAGCTATGAAGTATATCATGTTGTAAATGGTGCCAAAGAATGGAGAAACCTAACAGCAGATAGAAGGATGAAATGATTCTGGTTAAAATTACAGTGTTTGTGTTATTTTTGTCTTTTCTTTAACATTTATAATCCTGTTCTCTCATCTTTTTACAATTGGAATATTCATTGAAGATTCTGACCTGCTCTGGTGGAGTGCTGCTGCGTATTTCATAGTTGTTCTGAGCATCTCTGAAGGCCTCATAGAAATTGCGTTCTCCAGACTCCATAGTGATGGTGAGAACCCCGTCGTAAGCTTTCCTGAGCTTTGTGTCATTACCCAACGCATAGTAGTATGCATCTTTGTAGGGTAGTGGATACAGAAGGGTGTCGTAGGGAATGAAAATATAGCCACGGTCTATCATACGCATGGCCAAGGCTGTTGTCAGAAGCTCGTACTGGGCTTGGCCTCCAATCAGGACAGAGGGCATGCACATGATTATCACTGCAAGAAAAAAACATAGTTTGCATGATTCATGAGGAATGAAACACTTGGAAATTTTGTGTTTTGTGGAGGTGCAGCTCACCTCTGACCCGGTCTGCCTCTCGCACTTTTGTCAAGGCTCTGTGAGGTCCGTCCTTGTCAGACTCCATTGTTACTACAGGGTTGACAGGCAGGCCAAGGGTCCTCAATGAAGAGGCCAGTTGTTGTCCTGTGGCTTCCCACACGTCAGTCTCTTCTGAGATGATGGCCACGTGAGCCCATCGAAAGAACCGCAACACAGTGAAAAGTACTTGGGAGGACAGTGGGAGCGGCCTCAGGAAGGTAGGATACAGGCCTCCTGTTTCCATGTTGGGTTTGAGGCAACCCCAGGAAAGAATCCCAATATTCCACTCTTTGGTGTACAAAGCAGCTGAGGAGCAGTAGCCTGGGTTGGCTGGGCCCAGGAAAGCAGCACCATAACCATCCAGATCAGCAAAACGAGCAAGTGCACGAGTTGATTTGCAGTCCTCATTGATTAGTGTGTAGTCATACCAGTAGCCTTTGTTGAGGTAGGGGTTCTTGTTTATGCGGCTGGTGGCGAGGCGAGCCGCCAAGTCAGGGAGGGCCTTTGAATATAAGAGGTCACACGTCCAGGGGCCAACTAGGGCTACTTTAAAAGTGGTTGCCCAGGCCTGACAGGGGAATAATGAGATCATAAGTAAGAACAGAAGAAACCTTTTCCCCATCCAGCTCCTGGTGTGCTGCACAGAGTGTGATGGCAACTGTGGTTTTAATGACAATGATCTTGATGACAACGGTGATGATGCAGATAAAGACTCAAGGAGACTACATCCATCAAAGCTATTTGTAACCTCTGTCCATATGTGCCTTTTCCTCTTCACTTTCACTGAGTGGTGCCGCCATCGTGGGTGGTAGGAGAGGTTGTGCAGACAGCGAGGGTCTCTGTGAGTTGACATTTTTCTCACAAAGTTATTTTGATGTCTCAGACACAGAATGTGAACTGAGAATTATGATGTAAAGTTTGAGAATGTTGTGTTAATGGGGAATGTCTCCCTTGGCACGTGGCAGGCCTCTAGTCCAAAGGTGGACAGGTAGCAACAAGACCCCAAGCCATCACTGCCTCCAGGGAACAGAAAGAAAGGGTGGAAAGAATTACAAAACTGGCAACACATAACAATAATAAAAAGAAAACCCTAGTTCCATGAAATAGTCATACAGCTTTCATCATAGTCATGATCTTTAACCTCAATCTTTATCAAGCTGAGATCCTTTTTTTGAACACCATATCATCTTAGATCTTATCTACATCCATCTGACCTCATCACTGAGGACGTGCCTGTAATGTCCCTCAGAGAATCAAGGGTATGTGCCTAACAAGCTGATTAGCTCTGCTCCAGCCACAGAGTTTAAATCAAATGTCAGGTAACCAGGAGCTTAATCTGGATTCTGGCTTCAGGTCTTTATTTCTCAACATGGTTTCTCTATTCCTTTCTGATGGTAAATTCCGAAGGGATTCCTTGTCACCCATCTGGGGGGAGGGGTTCCACCTCAGCTGCACCAAGCATGATTTAAGTAGATAAAAACACGAGATCAAAGTTTTTTTTATTCTTTTCTTGAAAAATATCCTAAGTTTCACTGGTCTTTCAGTACACTTTTAAAATGCATTCAAGCCCTGTATATTTTTGTATTTTAACAAATTCCTAGACTTGTTGGAATATAGAAAACAAAAATCTACAAAGGAAAAAAAAACTTTTAATTTTTAAGGCTAATCCTGGAAAGTCAGGGCATGTTGCCCTGCAAGCTCACTTTAAAACATGTCTCTGTGTATTCAGATGAATGAGTTTTAGAAATGGCTGTGTGTGTTAAATGCCTTTATGCCAAAAGAGTAGAAATCCACTTTCTTTATGAGCTTTGTATTTATTCATTCATTTATTTAACCAGTTCTGATGCAGTCTGAAAATTGTTAAGTAGCTACAGTATATGGAAATCAAACTTTTCTGAAATTACTGCTTCAGTGCAGGATCACAAGTATAGAATTCACTTCCTTTTACTCAAGTAAAACTAAGAAAGATGCATAGTACTTTTGAAAGATAGTGCAGCATATTTAATCAAGATATTCTTGATGTAAATTTTAAATCTAATGTAAAGAACATGGAACTGAATAGAATAGTTTCTTCCTTGAACAGAGCAGTAACCAACAAGCCTACTAAAGCAATTAATATTGACACTGGATAATCAATTGTTAAATTGAGGGGAGCACTGTTTGGCCTTGCTGCAACCAGCCAATGAAAATAAAGAAAACTAATAATATCTCACAGTCTCTTTATACATTGATAAAAGAATTATTTAGGAGTCAATGCAAAATTTGATATCAAGCAATCCTCTGTGTTTCAACAGTCTCACCTTTGTTGGAATTCCTACCCCACAAATAAACCAACATTGCTACAGAGAGGAAGACAATGGTCATATTCAGAAAATCAATTTGTGCTTGACTGACCCTCCCAAAAGGTTTTGGTTTTCAATTAGACATAGTTCTTACCTGGAGCAGCTTGTCTACTTAAGAGCCATGTCAGGGTTGGAGTCTGTCATTAAATAGCACCATCGAGGATCCAAATAATTAAAATATACCGAAGTACTCAACAGGGGAAGTTATCTTTGGTCTTTCATTGTGGAAAAATATGATGATGATAATAATCCAAATGCCATGTAATGTGAAAAAAAGGAGGGGGGAGGAGGAGAAAGAGAATATAGTTAATAAAAATAATCAAATGATCCCTTCTCTGTCCAAATTCCTGAAAGACAATGTTTAAAACAAAAAATCTCCACATTTCCAGTGGGTTAGTCTTGCTTCAGTTTCTGCTGTCCCAGCTTTGCACTGAGACCCTCCCCAAAGGTGCGTGAGAGGAGGTACAACCCTGTTCCAGGGTTTGGATTGGTAAAAATAGACTGACAGAGAGCTGGAGAAAGCTAATAAGTAAACGAAAGGCAAGAGTGGGAACAACTGACAAGCTTTGACTTCTCAACCTTCTTTAGCTTTTAATCCATGCATGTGTGGGGAGAGTGAGTGTGTATGTGTGTGGGTGTTCTGGGGGAGGGCAGAGGAATGTAAAGGTGAAAGTAGAAGCACGCTCACATTGAACACAGTATGTTGATACACTGTAGGTGCTGATTTTGCCAAGTAATTCTTAACTGCAAAGGGAAATCTGACATACTTTACACTTGAATTTGTTTAATGGTCAGAGCTGGGAGGATATTAAAATCTTTTTGAAAGCTTCACTTGGGTTCTGTGCTATTGTCATTGTCCTAAATAAGCAAATGATGCAAAATGAAAAGAGAGCTATACTTTCCCTGCACACAACTTTTCTTTTGTGCTAGTATTCTGCCCATTCCTATGATTGAAACTTACCTCAAAACTGAAAATTACAACTGCTTTTGTCATGTTATGCAAAGTGTGATTAGTTGTCCTCATTACATCAAACACAAGCAGCTGCAAATTCAGGATTAAGCACATTAATGCAGGTTAACATGAGCATGTTACAGGTCCATGTGCAAGTAATGCTAAAAGGTCAGAGGAGCTGTGTAAGCTGGAGCAAAGGCTGAAAATATCTGGTAGGTTATCTGTAGTAAGCTACTGAAAGTACTGTAGCTCCTATAACCCCACAGCTGGAATTTAAAGCCTTATGGGAAACGGGACAAAAAAAAAAGGGGGGTTGGTGGAGGGGGGTATACAACAGAGATGCTCATAATTTACTATCAAAAACTTATCTTAGCTAATCACAGGATTGTAGTTACCTTGTATATGGAAAGATAGTTTTGTTCTTTTTTTGTCCTATATTTTTACATTGCTAGCGGACTTGTTACAGTAATCAGATTAGTCAGGTGAGGCCTTGCTAAACTGATCTGCCGCATGCAAGCTGCTTAGTGAAATGGTTAATGGCACTGGCAGAGATCACTCTGAAGCAAGGTCAGATGCACAGACAGAGCAACAGAGAAGGACCAGTTTAATAGACCAAAGCAGAGGGGTCGTCAGCACCTTTGATCTGTCAGACTGTATATAGCCTACTCATTTTTCAGACTGTATCTTCCTGGCACATGCTCACACCATTTGCAAACTAGGATTAAAAGCTGTTAAAAAACCTGCCTCCAAAAATATACTGTATACTTATGTTGCCAAAGTTAATCAATAAATGATTGACAGTATGTGGGAGGAGCAATGAAGGAGCTTAAGATATTTGCATCCACCTTGACCCAACTTAATCAATCAGGTAAATTAATTTGGCAGCCTCCCTTTGTGACATCACTCACTCTTTCCAGGATCAGCGGATCAACGGTGCGTAGGAAAGCAGGAAATCTTCTCTGAAAAGCATTTGAGAGTGCTATTCAGTGTAATCCTAAACAATGTAATACGAGACCGTCTGTCACTGTCCGCAAACACTGGCCTCAGAGAGCTTAATCTGCATCCTAGTACCCCAGAGGACGAAGGGTACAGAAATGTCTTTCAAAAAGGAACACCCTCAGCGACAAGCTTTGTACCCTTTTAAGTACAAATTGGTACCTATATTTTTGAGAGTAAAGTAAATCATGAATATGCATTCTCCAAATGTTGTGATGGTGGGTGAATCAAAGTGCAAGCAAATCAAAGGCCTGCAAATAATATAGAAATTACATATCAAATGTTAAAAATGAGAAATTTTTTATATTTTTTTTAATTAAATCTTTTATGCTAAAGAAATTTGTTACAGAAGCATGTCGGTCATTGTCCCGAATCTTTTGATTGCATGAGGTGCTTGGAAACTGAACAGTGCAATTGTATTTGGTGTCAGGTTATCAAGGCACTCATTGTCATCAGTATCATTGTTATTACTATGTTTATCTATTTATTTGTTTTTTTCTATATGTGAAAAATTTGATTTCAGTTTAGTTCAAATCATCCACATTAGTCTGGTTTACAATAACTATGTTTTTGTAAACTAGACTATTCATGAAAAAGAACTGCCAAGCTACGTGAACCAACAGTTTGCCTTAAATCTTCTCTGTGATTCAGTCCACATCTTAAGCATGCAGGGGGTGGTGGACAATAGTGGAAAGAAATAAACCTTTTTAACAGAAAACAAAACTCGAACAGAAACAGATCCAAGTTTGAAATTAAATAAAATATGCTTTATTTATCCCAGAGTGAAATTGTAAAAAGGAAGGGTTGTCCACCTGCCTTGCCTGGTTGAGGCATGGATAGGACAGGATGGAGGGATACAACAACTCAAAGCCAGGGATACCTGCTGAGAAAGAAAAAGTGGCACAAATTGAGGATAAAAAACAATGACATCATTTATTGATACATGTAAAATATAGAGCAAAGATTGAAAACTGTCACCATGTTTGCTATTGTCTGAAACTGACAGTGGAAATTGGAAATACAGTGGGGGAAAAGTATTGAACACATCAACATTTTTATCAGAAAATATATTTCTAAATAAATTTCTAGTACAGCTATTGACATGAAATTTTCACAAGATATCGGCAGTAACCCAAGTAGCCCTATGCACATTTACGTCCATGAATTAAGTTATGTGTAATAAATGACATAGAGAATAAGTATTAAACACATGAAGAAATGAAGGGACAAAAGGATCTGGAAAGCCAAGGAAGCAGCTGGAGTCTGTCAGTATTTAGAAAGTTTTCCTGTCCCCTATCAGTACAAAGTAATATGGAAAAGGGTACAGGGAAAAGAAGAAGAGGGGAAAAAAAGGGAAAAAAAAAATAAAGGGGGAGGGGGGATAAAAGAAAGGAGGGGGGGAAGGGGGGGAAAAGGAAAAAAAAGGGGGGCAAAAAAAGAGAGGGAGAAGAAAAGAAAGAAAGAAAGAGGAGGGAAGAAAGAGGAGAGAGGAGGGTAAAAAAAAAAGAAAAAGGAAGAAGCCATTGAAGAAAAAAATGGATGTAGAAAAAACGAACAGGGAAAAGGGGGGAAACCAAAATAAAACAGGTAATAAATGAATACCATCAAATATATGACTTTAATGTAAAAAACTCAATCCAACGTTTGATGATGTTGTGTCCAGGTTTTACAAAATCGCATGTTTCTTTGTCACTTACTGAAAAATAACTGTTTTGGATATAGGAGGTTTGACCCGACAGCAGGGTCTGGCCAGATGAGACCGTAACTGAACTCTTCGGATGTCATAAGACACATGTTTGGAGGAGAAATGGCACTGCACTTGACCCCAAAACACCATAGCAGCAGTGAAGTTTGGAGGTGGGAACATCATGGTGTGGGCTGTTTTTCAGCATGTGGTACTGACAGACTGGACCAGAATCTGCTGTCAGCTGCCAGCTGCTGTGGATGAAAAGAGGCTGGATCTTTCAGCAAGACAACCAGCCTGAGCACGCAGCCAAGGAAACGCTCAACTGGTTTAAGAAAAAGAAAATAAAGCTGCTAGAATGGCCCAGTTAATCACCCCACTTGAATCCAATTACATTTTTTTGAAAGAACTGAAGATCCGAGTTCACAAAGAGAAGCCTGGAAGCCTGAAGATTTGAAGGCAGTTTGTGTGGAAGAATGGGCCAAAATCATACCTGAGCAATGTATTCCACTGGTTTCTCCATACAGGAGGCATCTTGAGGCTGTAATCACCAACAAAGGTTTTAAATGTATTAAGTATTAAATGAATTTCAGTAAGCGTATTCAATACTTATTCCCTGTGCCATTTCACTATATTACACATAACTTAATTTATGGAGATAGATATGATTTCTTTGTACGTGTGCATGATTTGGGTTGTTGCCGACATCTGGTGAAAATTTCATGTCAATAGGTCTAGAAATATATTTTCTGAGAAAAATGTTGATGGGTTTGATACTTTTTCTCCCGTTGTTAACTCCAAACTCTGTGCTGACTTCTTATGCATTGTTTCTCAGCCATGGCCCTCGGGACCCACTGACCTGTGTGTTTCAAATCAGGGATCACCAAATCTGGACCTCTTATGAAGTGTCCTGCAGGTTTTCATTATGTCCCTGCTGCAACACACCTGACAAATGAATGGCCTGCTAAAAGGCTTGTGCAAAACTTGGCAACAAGCTGATGGAGAACCATTTCATTTGAACCAGGTATGTTGCAGCAGGGACACATTAAAAACCTGCAGGACACTGGCTCAAGAGGTCCAGAACTGGTGATCCTTGATTTATGTTTGTACTTGAACACACGTAGCTGAAATGAATGGCTCGTTAATGGGCTTTCAAAAAGCCTTATGAGTAGTTCACTTATTTTGAATTAGGTGTGTTGCACTTGGCGAAGATCTAAAACTTGTAGGGCAGTGGACCACTGCACTAGTGGACTATTCCAACAATCATGTCAATGTAAAGCATGCATGGAAGTATGTGGGCAATGATTTTTGACATCTGAAGCACACATACCTATATACCATGTAAACGGAGTATGAACGAGGCTCAAAGCAGTGTCACCGAATCAAGTCTGCACTATAAGCTAGATCCAAAAGGAAAATTTTGAGGCCAATATTAAAATCTTTTAAGTCTGGCATGTTGATAGTATTTCAGGAGTACGGAAACTGAAAGAAACAGCCTCTCTGTAAAGCTCTTTCTTTACCAGACTATATCTGGTTAAGTATCCTAAACGGCCGTTTTTATGTCATTTCTCATTCAAATAAATAAATAAATAAAACACCTTGACACATTTTTTCAGTCAAATATAGGATAAATCAGGAATTGGAAACTTCAATCCTGCGGCAGATTTGAGATGTTTCCCTGCTCCAACACACCACATTCAAATAAAATGGATCCAACAGTTTGTTGTCAAGTTCTGCATGATGAATCAGGTGTGTTGAAACAAGGAAACATCTCAGTTGACCATTCCTGATGTAAATAGTGTAAGTGTGTGTGCATGTGTGAATGTGTCTTTGCTATAAATGTCAGTGTCATTTAGAATTACACAGAAATTTTAGCATGCCCCAGATAAGCAGTTTGTCTTGGATTAGACTGTCTCATTCTGTTGAACCTGGGTCCATCTCATGATGTCCTGCAGCACCCTCTAGTGGTTTTCCTAAAAGCTTGAAAAGCCACAGCTGGAATGTTTTTTTTTTTTTTCCTTGGTTCATGAAGCTTTTTAGTTTTGACTAGTTGATGAGGTGTTTCATTTTATAATCTCTTGAAAAAAACTCTTTGCTTTTTGGAGCGTTTTTAACGTCACAAGTGTGTCACTGACTCACCTGTCCATTGTTTGGCTCATTTCAGATATTTTTACGAGTGACTTAAGTGCCATGCATTGGAAGGAGAGGCAAGGCTACAATGTACGTCCTATACCGTTGGTGATACTTCTCCAAAAACCAAGAAAAAGAAATCCATTTGTTTTAGTCTAAGTTCAAATAAATACCATGACCAGCATGACTGAGAATCTTTACCAACTCTAGCAGTTCTTTGCATTAATTAAATCACCCTTTTTGCCATAGAACAATCAAATAACATTTTCATCAGTCCACATTTCCAATAATCTTATTGTTTTGTTAGAAAGGTTTTGATACTATTCATGTCTAAATCACTGGCCTCTGATACTTTGTTACAGATATACAGCAATTAGTGAAAGACTTTAGAGCACAAAATATACTTAAATGTTCATTTAAACTACATCATATAATAATAAAAAGTTTGGGACTGGACGGAAAAGGAAAATAGAAACAAAACTCATTAATTACATCTAAAAAGAATTTCTTTTTTTAATTGCAGACAGCATGATTCAACATTTCATGTTGTGCCTAATCAACTTTAATTGTGAACATAGATTCATTTTTTTTGCATTTCAGGGCTGCAGCATTTTCCAAAACAAGTTTAACTTAAGGGTTTAAGGTTATCCATGAGGTTGGAGAATTATTATAATGTCACTTAAACCAGGTGATGCCAAGACATTATTTTAATCACAGTTTAGTACAAAAGCAGCAGCCACTTTAGACTGAGTCTTAGAGAAGCAAAGATGAGTGAAAGAATCTCCCAACCAATACCAGGTGAAAATCATTTTATTCACCCATTGTGGTTTGTGGTATAAAGAAATAAGAACTACATTATTTATCCAAATAAAACATTGGACAGTTTTGTGGCCATGGCAGCATGTGGCCCTCTGGACTCAGAAATATGGATTTTCAGTGAGTGGTTTGTTGAGTTTGAATGACTTGAAAAGTTGAATGGAAAAACAAGTGGCTCACAGGAGGTGTCAACCTTATATCTGATGAGGAAGACAAAGGATGTTTTAGGTGTGAGGGTTACAGAGATCTTTGTTCCTTGTATGCAAACAGCATTCAGTGTCTGCCTTTTGCCACAGGTGTTTGGTCTCTTGATTAGCTTAAAGATATGAATTGGTCTTGCAGAAACAATGACTTGATTAGATTTTCTCAGGCACAACTAATTATATAAACTAATTTGGGCTACACACGTCTCTAAGAATGAAAGGAATAAACACTGCATTTTCCTCCATGGATTTTTAAAGGCAGTTCTAATCAGCCAACTAAATAACTGAATGGTTTATCAAACAAATGTTTTTTATGACAAGCACGTCTTTCCCATCACTTGGGTCACGGGACTGTGCAGCTTATGTACGCAGGCCATTTATGGGATATCACATATGTTATCAACCAGGCATGTAATCAAGAGCATTATCAGTCTAACAATGTACAGGCATTGTTTCCACATTAAAAGGGTAGGACTGTTTCTACTGACATGAAAGCTGACAGATAGTAACAGTGACAGAGACTTATCAGCTGTCAGAAATACTGTGTCACATCCACGTCTATGTTGTTGTTTTTATCGCCACTTCATGAGTCATAGTTTTGTTCGGGGCTTTTGTGATTAGATGCAAGCAGTGCACTCACAATGAGGACAGGCTATTTAAATGTGCTGCTGTATGCCAATCTCACTCACTTGATAAAAGCCAGGGGTGGAGCAGTGGGGGGAGGAGCATGGGATAGTGGGGAAAAAAATCATTTCATCCACTATATATTTAGGATTAACCACCTTCTAACCACATCAAGGAAATCCTGCTCAGTAGGGAACTTTGCTGCAAGATGTCTTTCTCTGATGTGCTGGCTCTCCTTGGGGGAATAACTGTTGTTTTGTACCTGCTGAAATTCACCTGGAAATGTTGGTGTGGATTCAGAGAGTTCATTTTATCAGAGTATTGGCAAGTGGATTTAAGGACATATGGAAAATGGGCAGGTAAAGTCAACAATACTTGATGTTGTCATGCAGGCTGAACTATATTGCAAAACAAATTGCGAACAGGTGTCCCTTTCAAGTTGGTGGGCGCTGAACAAGTTGTTCACATAATGAAATGCAATTAATGTAACTTTTGCACATGTTTTTTGTGTGCTTATTTTAATTTTATTTAAAAGTTTATATGGATTAGAAACAGCTTTTCTGGGTTAAGACTTGAAGTTAGAAAAGTGCTTTTCATTATTTAATGAACACACTCGGCTGCCTTTCTGTGAAGCTAGTTTGATGAAGACTCAGAACTTGTTTACATTCCTACTTAATGTTGTATTTCCATCTCATTGTCTACCAATGTTGCAGTTCACTTTTCCTCTTTCCTCTACTTCTCTGTAGTCTTCCAGTTTTTCTCTGAAATAAGAAAATTAATCATTTGTACTTAGAGAGCTCACTGCTGAACCCTGATAACTGTTGACATTAGGTCAACATTTTGAATGGGAGCATTTCGATAATGTACTTTTAAACGAAGAATTACATCAAGTGTTTGCATAATGGGTTTTCTGGTATTGGAAAAAGAGAAAAATCCCTTAAATTTGCTAAATGTTTGCTTTTGTTATTTTCAGCTTTCCAATTACCAGTTACTATTTGAGTAAATTTCAAAATAGCTTATTGCTGTGAATTGATTATTATGCAAATATGTATGTTTTGATAAGTCTAATAAAGGGTGAAACACAATCTTCCAACATATTTGTGCAATGTCCTCCATGCAGTTGTGACTGGTGCCACATCTGGTATTGGTAAGGCTTATGCGTTAGAGGTGAGTCCATCTTTTTTCTACAAAATGTTCTTTCACTTTTGTTCCAAAGTTAATGTTTAAAATGATAATACTTCCATGCAAAGTTGTTTTGGAGAAAGCCTCAAAGTAGCTGAGGATGATCACACAACCTGTCTGTCTGCATGTCTCCCTTTAGCTGGCACAAAGAGGTCTTGATGTTGTTTTGATAGGCAGATCTAATGATAAACTCCGAATGGTTGCCAAAGAGATTGGTGAGTCAAGTGCAGATGATGCCTGTGTGCGCTGCTGTTGTGTGCTCATGACAATAAACATATTTGTCTTACCTGTGTGCAACTGCACTGCATGAATTATTTGTTTCACACAGAGAGTAAGTATGGAAGACAGACTCACACCATCCAAGCAGACTTCACGGTTGGCTGCAGCATTTACCCGGCTATTGACAAGGACCTTCAAGGCCTCGAGATTGGAATTCTTGGTAAAAGAGGAAAAGTACTCTTGCAAGTATTTCTTTTTAAAATATATGTGCTTTGAGATTCTGTTTTTGGATGACTTATGAAGAAACTGAGGTTATGTTTCTGTGACTTTGCAAACCTCATAACATAAACAATCTTTGAAAAAGTATTAGTATTTATTTTCTAAAAGCGCATTAAGATTGGTGTTCATTCAATAAAAATTTCTCCACACATTGCTTTGATATCCTTTGAATTCCTAAATAGTCATTTTAGTTTATTGTACCTCAAGAGGTTCTTGAGCTCTCTGAATTAGAATATAAACACTGAGTATGAGAGGCCTGGCTACATTGGGCATTTTACTTTTTATATCTGTACCTTGTTGTTGGATTTTATTGTTGAATGACAGTCTGTGACCTGCCAAGGGATGTAAATAAGGATGCAACTTCTTATCAAGAGTTTCTGTTTGTGTCTTTGTAAACCATACAGTTAACAACGTGGGAATGACCTGTTCTGATCATTTTGCCTATTTTCTGGAAATACCAGACATTGAACGGGTAAGTCATTTGTTTTAAATGACATTTCTGAGGACAATGCAGTGGATGATTTATCTTTACGGACTGTTAGAGATCCTATTTATTTCTGAATTATTTGACCTCTGTGTTTATTCTGAACAGACTATCACTCAGATGATCAATTGTAACATGCTGTCTGTCCCCCAGGTAAGACGCCTACCTCTGTACACCATATGGTTGTGTTTTCTTAAATCAACATTGACTTGAACACACTGTTCCATATAAAATATGTGTCGATGATGATCTGTTATATTATCTGTACTCAGATGACTAGACTGATCCTTCCGGGCATGGTGGAAAGGTACTCACACATTCATTGATGGTTAACAGTGGTAATGAGATGATGAGCATTGATTTATGGAGTGGAGGAAATGTTATTGTTTATTCAATTCATTCTTAGAAACATGTGCAGCCCAAAGTAGTTTACATAAGTAGTTGTGCCTGAGAAAATCTAATCAAGTCATGGTTCCTGCAAGACCAATTCACATCTTAAAGCTAATCAAGAGACCAAATGTCTGCAGCAAAAGGCAGACACTGAATATGGTTTGCATACAAGAGATCAAAGACCTCTGTAGCCTTCGCACCTAAAACATCCTTTGTCTTCCTCATCATTCTGTAAGATATAAGGTTGACACCTCCCGTGAGCCACTGAATTAATTTCCCCCTCCTGTCTGAACCACTGATTGTCGCTCTTTATATGCAAAAGACCTCTGTAACAAATACACATCTCCTGTAAAGATATAAAAGGGGGATTTATCTTCCTTAAACCAGAGTCCTCATACAGATGCCTTGTGGATCTGTGTGACAGCTCTCCTCATACATAAGTTCTTAATAAACCTGAATATTATTAGTTATATAAGTTATATATATATATTATAAGTTATTAGATTTTTTTTCCCCATGACATTGGTTATTTGTGTCTCATGCTCTCTTCAGGAGGACAGGGCTGATCATCAATATCTCATCTGAAATGGGTGCCCGTCCACAGCCTTTGTTAGCCCTTTATTCTGCCACCAAGGTATTTCCTTATTCTAAAAGAAGACTAGATTATTTTGACTTTGACTTTTTTACGGTAGATACACACATTAAGTTGAAATAATTCTAACCACAACTGCATGCCACTTACTCACTTGTCTGCTTATTGTCTGTATTTTCAAAGGTCTTTGTGACATATTTCTCTCAGTGTCTGCATGCTGAGTACAAATCAAAGGGAATTAATGTTCAGGTAAGCAATATGTGCCATACCAACAAATACAAAAATACCTCCAGCTACATTTATCAGACTTCAACTGTTATCTGCAGCTACACCCTTATCAAAAATTGAAGAGCTAGATTCATCAGCAGAGAAACTCTCCTGCTCCCTCATCACATAATTTCTGAGAAAACATTTTCTAAAAGAACAGTCTGGTCCATTTTAAAGCTGATCATATGGGCTGATTAGGTGAAAAGAGGATTTTCTAAACAGCATTGCAGAGAGATAAATAGAAATAGTGTGTATGTGGATTTAAAGTACAAGACACTCTGGGGAGTAGGTGAAATATTTGTTGGATCAGAAGGTGTAGATTCTGTCATCCAGGTCAAGGTTATTACAAGAGCTTGGTTCATGAGGGGTGGACAGTTTCGGTGTAAAACTGGTTAAGGCGCATTCACATTAGAGGAGTCATGTCATGGATTCTTTACATGGTGTTGTGTCATTTGAATCAGCTTCTCTCTCTTTTAGATTTTCCATTTGAAATACATTGAAATGTTTCTGGCATCTCCACGTTTGGGACATTTCAAATTAAACGTCTTATCTAAGTGTAAACTAAAGCTCTTAGGATTAGTCAGGTGGGTCTATATTCAAATGTCGGGCCTTTTCCTTGCTTTGAGGGTTTACAGATATTTTCCAACACATTACCACCAGATAGACAGAAAATCAAAAAGCCCTTTAGGGATGCCACCTATGGCCTAGATTCTTCTATGGTTAAACTGGTTTTAACAATTCTATTTATCTATACATCTACTATTATTGTTTGTCTTTGCTGTTTCTGTTTCATGCATCATGTTAAAGTTCCATTTATCCAACCTAATGGTAATGTTTCCATAGTGTGTGGCCCCCCTGATGGTATCCACCAACATGACTCACAACATGGAAGTCAATTCTATTGTGAAAAGCGCTTCAGCATTTGTCCACGAGGCCATGAACACTGTGGGTCACTCCAGCTTTACCAGTGGCTGTCTGTCTCACACACTGCAGGTCAGACACAAGGAAATATGTGATCTCTGTCAAAACATAAGCTGCAAAATCCTAATATTTCTTTTTTTTTCCCCCACATTGTCCTTACAGAGCGTGGCTCTCACATTACTCTTGCCGGACTGGCTTCGTATGTCAACATTTCTCATCAGAAAACTGCGAAAGCTTGCAACCACAGAAAAATATGACAGAAGAATGTGTAAAGAAAAGGAGAGGCTCAGCACAAAGGAAGAATAGTCATGTTTGTTTTGTTTTTATGAACCTCAAATAGCATATATCATGTTGATCCACTCTTAAATGCATTTTCAAATACAAGAATGAGAAGACACAGTGCTTGTGTTGTACATTGTAGAGTTTTTAATCCTGTCAAACATTTGGTTTGAATTTACATCTGAATGAACAGGACTCCTTTACAGCTTTCTCATTAAGCAGCCAAGTTGGGCACAATGGTTTTCAGCAACAACTGAGAGTGCAGGGATATTCTGATCACAGTTTGTAAAGATGCAATTATTCAATACTGTGTAAAATATGACTGTTTTGGTCTGTGTGGTCCTGGATTGAAGAAATGTACGGACTGGAGTATTACATCACTATCAGTATTATCCTCTCTGGTATAATTTTGCAGTCTGTACTCTAAATTCAAAAATTCAATCCACCGTTTTATGTTACAAACAACATCATCTGGTGCTGTTCACCACTGTGAGGTCAAATGTGCAAATTAGATCCCTTTGTGTACACAGAGTAGACAGATGCTCAACAGCAAAAAGACAATATGGTTGTACATGTGCACGAAGAATGTGGAATAAAACTTCTTTGGATCAGATGGTCCAGTAACCAACAGTAAAGTGAAAATAAAAGGCAAAAGAGGCAAAAGAAAAGAAAACAACCAAGGATTTAGGAGATACACATAATTTTCCATGGTTTGGCATTATCAAAACCACGACCACCTCTTCATCATTTCATTCCTGAAATTGTAGACGTTTATATTTAGTGTCCGGAGAAATTTGTGTTGCTCAAATTAAACTATGTCCTTGCTTGTGTTCTTGTTTTGACACATTTACAGTATTTCTCTCTATATATATTCTGAGGCAGGCAGATTTATAGCTAATGCAAAAAAAAAGGAAAACAAAACAACTAAAAAACAAAGAAGAGAGTTCCAATAATATACATACCATTTATTGGCTCAATCCCAAATTTCAAGTATATAATAAAAATAGGAAAATATCCTATCTGGATGCAAAAACTTCAAGTGGGACTTGACTCACTTTCAAAAGGAAAACAAAAAAGCTGCAGTAGGTTTAAGTGCTTAACACAGTACAGTAATGTTCATTTATTTTAAAAAAAAATTAAATAAATTATTTTGTTTTTACTTACATATAAGTAAATAGTAAATAAGACTTTGTAGCTTGTGTAATATAAAGGGAACAAAACTCATCAATATGAGCCTGTGCTCAGAGATCAGTGTATGTGACTGGGGTGACACCGTGAATCAAGAGTGTTGGCCCTAAACCGTTGGTCACAGCTTCCAGCTGAGCCAAATACTGCTGTGACTGGCTGCGATGAGCAGGAGGCCGAGGTAAATACAGGAAGCGAACGGCTGCCTGCGAGCTGTGCTCCATCAACATGCTGTTCACTGCAGACAAGAAATCCTCTGACAAAGCCTGCATGGACGCTGCAGAGGGCTTCCCCTTTGGCAGAGAATGGTGTTGCACCACAGAGTCCCACGGCACAATCTTTATGGACGCCCTGATTCTCAGCTTCTTCAGCAGCTCTCTAAATGTCTCTTCATTCACCACCCAGCCCTGGTCACAGGAGCCACTTTCCACATTCAGGAAGATTCTCATTCTTGCATAGCGCCATTTATTGGACATGTTGAGCACACAGGCCATCTGCAGCAAAAAAAGGCTGCATACATCCTGATAGTCACGGCTGCCTGGCTGGAGCAGGTTAAGAGGCCACACATCTATTGTCCGTTCTGATCCATCAACTTTACTGCCTTTACCCTCTCCCTGCAGCTGGAAGAAGTATCGGCCAAGGCAAACATTTTTATTCATTTTAAGGCCATCGGATATTATGCCAACATACTCCTCTGGTGCCAGCCACCGGGGGCTCTCAACATGCCGAACAGGGGGAAAATGGGCTTGCAGTGAAGGCAAGTCGACCCCAAAATTATATTCGCCCTCACTGCCTTGTCCCACTGATGAGTGACAGAAGGCAGAATCTTGCAAGAAGAAGTCGTCGGGAGTGCAACTGTCATAGAAACCCAGTATGAGCATGTTGGGCTTCATACCACCTGGTAGAAAAAAAAACACATCAGAATGAGCATGAATTTATAGAAGAGTATTAGAATTCTGAAAAAAATAAAAATAAAACAAACAAAATTCTGAGATCAAAGTCAGAATTCTGACTCAAACTCTGACTCTTTTTCCAGAACATTTTTTTTAATTTCTAAAAAAAAAAAAAAGAGACTTCTGAGAAAAAAAGTCAAAATTCTGATTTTGATCTCACAATTCTCACTTTCTTCACAGAAAATTAAAAAAAAAAAAAAACTCCCTAATTTTTTCTATATCCTGGAAAAGTCAGAATTATTACTTTTTTTTCCCTCAGAAATCTGCCTTTTTTCATAAATTGGGCTAAAAAA
>JALJCO010012747.1:0-43886 GCA_023101725.1 Atherinomorus stipes
AAACGGCTATTTAAAAAATAACAGTTTTGAAAAGATACTGGTATGAGTGCATCTAGTAAATGCACCTGCAGTTGAACAATGATACACAGCAGTGTGATAAAATACTGAATTAATTGAGTTGTTTGATGAATCACTTTTTCTACTTGGTCGTACATATTTTATAACTTCCTCTTTATGCTGTTGCTTTAGTGTATTGAGATTTAAAGACGTCACATCACATTTCTGACTTGGACTTTGAATTGAGCACCTTGATTCTCTTGTTTTTCAGCCACTCTGTTGGAGATCGCTGTGTTAAATGATGTAGTTATCCAGATGAATGAATTGAACATCCTCCAAAAGTGCATATCAAAAGTGCTTTTTTTTTTTCATCATGGCCAAATTTTTGTTACATAAATAATGACACAGAGTAAGTAAACATGGTACTTTTATGAAACAAATTTCATAAAATGATTATTTGCTAAATTATTACATCCCATCCACGCTGGGTTTTTAAACATAGCGGTAATGGTACCTGAAATCAATGAGTTGTGACCCTTCAGGGAGGCATATGAATGACAATTAAATCCTATATATAAATGAACGTCTAGGCAGATCATAAATGTAGAAATGTTCCTACATCTCATTTTAAACTAATGAGTCGGAGTAAAAAATGTTTGCATTGTGAACTGTGGGCCAGCTGTAAAGAATAAAATAAATGACTCTTACCCAGATTATAACACACCATCCACTCATTCATTTTCCATACCTGCTTAACCTGTGTCTGGGTCACAAGCAGCTGGAGCCCATCAGAGCTGGCCCCTGTTGTGAGACAAACCTGGACAGGTTGTCAGTTCATCTCAGGACTAACACAGAGACAGACGATACAATTAGCAGTGCATGCCCACTCTCACCTTTCTGCCCCACAACCTTTGGACAATCTGCTTTGTTTTTTAAACCCAACACACTGTGGAAATAACAAACAGTTGATATGCAGAGCTGCAACTGAAATTTTATTTGAAAACCACTCAAATCTGTAACCAATAACCTACAGTAAGTTACCATAAATGGGAAGTTTTTTCTGTCTTGTCTATGGGCTCTGCCAGGAGAATTATTGTGCATTTCAGTTGAACTCATAACTTGTTTTCCGACTAAAAATCTTTCCCAGATATGATGAAGTGCTCTCGGAGTTCCGAGCTGTGAAATTGTACTTTGCAGAGGACCCTGAAATTCTAGATTTAAAGGTGGTTACATCCAGTACCATTAATGTCTCTATTAAACTCCTTTAAAACATATTTTGTCCAATAAATTTCCTCTGTAAACAGCACCAAGTTGTTGTTATTGATAATTACATTCTTATTTTGAAAAAATTGTGTCAATATGTGTTGTTTATATGAGTAACACCAAAATTGCTGATGTTTTCATGGTGACGTTGCAACATTTGTGATTTTTCTGCCATTGCAGATGCTTACAAATTTGGAGGAGTCTTTTGGTTCAGATGGAACACTAACCTCCTGGTAATGATGTCTTCAACTCCCAGCCGCTTGGGATTGTGAGACAACTGGAGCGCACAATTAGCCTAAGGCTAACTCTGATACTAAGCGTCAAATGGAAACACTTATCTCTGGTTTTATATTATGTTTTTACTGTATATTGTCATTCTGTGAGATTTTATTTTTTTGTTGTAAAGCGTTTTAGTAAACCTTCAGCTTTAAGATGTGACTATATAAATAAAGTTGACTAGACTTGTCTTTGAAATTGTCCTGAGTGAAAGCGATTCACTATTTAACTCTGTGTCAGGTTAAAAATAAAATCATTAATCCAAAGTCTTAATGAAAAAGGACACAGTTTTAAATGTTTCAAATGTTTACCATCACTTTGAGAGATTTCTCTCTGAGCTATAAAGCAGTCAAATTCACAGATGGTCAAGCAAGGTTGCCTCATAAATCTGTATTAGAAAAAGCGGCTGTAATTGTAATGAAATTTCAGGATTACCTTTTTTTAATCAATAAAATTCATGTCTTTCTACAGTGTTCAGACACTCATAATTAATAGTAAAATGTAATGAATGAGTCTTTTCAGGGCTGCATCAATTTCCTATACCTGCAATAATCAATTCAGGGTCACTGAGGGGGCTGGAGGCAATCCTAGTTACCACTGGGTGGAAGGCGTGGTGCATCCTGAGGAGTGTACCAAGCCATCAAAGAGCTGGAAAAGAAATCAGTGAGAAGAATTTTTTCAGTGTATAATATGGTTAACTAAGCCTCAGCTTAAGCATTAAGGGTTTAAATTGGTAATAGTCCTTTTAAAAGCCTGTAATAGCTATGTACAGGGTTGCCTGTTGTAGCGCCAGGGAGTCTAGTCAGCATGAAACTAAAACGCCTTGTCTGAATGAGAAAAAAAACACATTCATCAAATTCAAGACACGATGAGCTTTAATATACAGACATTAATGTTGCAAAGAGCAGATGGTTTACATCTTTAAATCAGCTTTATACACATCCTTACAGAGGATTGAGGGTACAGCAATGTGCTCAGTCCCAGCACATGACAGCCTCTTGGTAGATTGTTGAATTATTTTGGGTAGCATTGCATGGTTCACACATAATAAGAACCATGACCAATAAGCATTTAACTTTGTAGTGTTTGAGATTTATCAGTTTCTGGACCCATCTATGCATTTTTAATTGTCCTAACCTGATCCTGTGCCATACCATGTCACAAAGCTTAAATTATCTCCAGCTGGTTTCTTGAACATGACATGAGTTTAATGTGCTCCAGTGGCCTCCACAGTCACCAGCTCTCAAGGCAAAAGGTGGTCCAACCTGGTGGTGCCCGTAATAAGGTGGCCAAGGGAGCTTATACACAGTACTGTATATGTACTCTACATAGGGCTGGACGATAATTCAATATCAATATATATCAATCAATAGAGGTTTTTTCAATAGAAAAAAAAAGAGGGTCAACAAAAGTTCAATATAGAAGCACAGTTTTCTGCTGTAGCCTATCAGGTAGCATGATACCTCCTTCTGCCAAACCAATCACAAACGCAGACCCAGGCAAAGGCTGAACTGGAATTCAGTGTTATGCCCCTTTCAGACTTGCACTGGAAAACGGTAATATTGCGGACTCTGTCCTTTATAACGTTTGAATCCAGACATGCATACTGGTCTTTTACCTCGGAGATGTAGCGGACATGTAGCTACTGGCTGTTCTTCATGTCACAAGAGCGGAAATGTTGCAGCATGTCTTTTTTGGCTGAACGCACAAGAAAATGTTCCGGACAGGCCAGGGCTGCACCTAAAATAGCTTTTAGTTTGATAATGGCTTTTTATTTGGGGGGGGGGGGGATAAATATCAATATCGATCGATACAGATTTTTTTTAAACAAGATCTTTTTTTCTATATCGTCCAGCCCTGTTGCTACATATTGAGTGGGTTTTTTGTGGGTTTTTCTTTAACCAACTGGTTCATCAGAGGCAGTATGGGCATCCTGTATCTTGCCCAAAGACACTTAGACAAATAACTAATCTTCTCTTTGGAAGACAATCTAAACTTCAGGAACAACAGCTACTGCATGTTTAACTTCCTCTGTCTGTGGTACATCCATGGGCGTAGACTTGGGTAGGGTTGGTCCTGTAAGGACAAGTCCCTACCAAGCTCCAGTAAGTCCTGATTTTTCTCTCTACCAGGACAGGAAAGTCCTGTCCCAGAGAGTCAAACCTTTAAACTTCTGGTCCAGCTCAGGTTATTTTAACCTTTTATTAAGCACGTACTGACATACTTAGAAACTTCAGATTTCAGTCATAGAGAAGAATGATACTGGATGATAAACAAAACTTTAAAACCTGATTACTTGTTTCTAGAATAACATTTCTACTGTTGCAAGTGGTCAGTACTAACAGTTTCTTTTAATTTTTGTATCTAAAATAAGAATGTGCAAAACTAATCAATTGATCAATGGGACAAAATGGCGAACAAAGCCAACAATGGAGTCAAAGTCATCTTTGTTATGAGTTATGTCTAATTGACGTGTTGATGTTTTACAGAACTGTTAAAACAACAGCGCTGTTTCTAGTTAAGCTTCACTTTTCTCCACCAGTTTGCCATCTGGTAGGAGCAGAGGAAGTTAGCTGTGTGAAATTGTCTGTTTAGTGGTGAATGTTTTCGCTACAAGCTTCATCTAAACACCAAACAGCTTTTCTAGACCTCCTTTTCTCCAGCAGAATCCCGAGTCTGTTCCTCTACTGGGTAAAGTGGAGAGAGTTAACCCAAGAGTAATGACCTGGCCTCTGCCACAGGAAAGTCTAACAGCTGTTTATGTCAGAGTTTTCAGGCAATGGAAGCAACAGACAAGAACAGCAATCCTGGCACTACTGTATGTTGTTTCTTTTTTTAAAAGTAGAAAAAAAAGAGAAAAAACCCAGATCCATTTAACCCTTATGCCCTCCTTAGGACACTTTTGTCAATTTTTGTCACTTTTGTTTTTTACTTGGTCATTTCAGCTGTGTTTCGGCAAGGGGCATGAATCTTTGAAATAACTCTTCCCCTCATGTCTTATTCTCTGTAGAAGAATTTTGCACTTTCTGCTGATCCTCGTGGACGAAAGTGTCCATGCACAAAGAAATGGTTATAAAATTATCATACATTACTACTTCTTTCTTTTTTTCATAAATCATCTAAACAGCTTCAGTTCAGCTCAAAACTACCAGTCGATTTTTTTTTCTTTTAGAATTTTAACCCTTCAATGCCGGCTTGAATAAAGAATTGGACATGCAACCACCCAGAGGGCAGCAAAAGGTGGCTCCAGCCGAAGCCCCCCATGGTCTTGGGGCACAGGCCCCAGCGGGCCGAGACCAGCGACCACTCACCCCGCTGACCCTCTACATCCCCACTCACACTCCTCCCTTCAACCCCACCCCCATATACATGCAAACACCTCCATCCACCACAACACCCACACACTTCCCTTCACCACACACACACACACATGCACCATCACACGTCCCTCCACTCCCAAACCAGGCCACATGGCACTCGGACTCGTCCTCTGTCTTTTCTCCATCATTTTCACTACTTACGGTGTTGTCTTCAGTCTCCATTTTGGCTTCCTTGCTCCACTTCTTTGCTGCTCCGCTCCCCAGAAACCTGTAACTGCTGCTGCAGCGGAGTGTTTTTCTCTCTCTGCAGCAGATCGGACTTTTATGGCTACAATGATGTGAATGAAAGCACGGTGGCGTACTCGGTAGCGATTTATGATTTTAAAATAAAGTAGATTACATGGTGTAAATTGTACTCAAGTATGAGTAAAATTACACACTTTGAAAATATACTCTTAAAAGTACAAGTACCCAAAAATTCTACTTAATTACAGTAACGTGAGTAGCCTATTTGTAATCCATTACTTCCACCTCTGGATGCATGCCCCTGTGATAGCACCTTGATGCCCCCCTCGCCATGCCTGCAGGACATGCTCACTCCCCAAGACCCTACCTGTGTGTGTGAGATCGAGCGGAGGGGGAGAGTGGTCTGGAGAAAGAAAGCCAGAGGGAAGTTAATTTCCTTCTGGAAGATGAGCCAGTAACTAGATACCCCCACTTCCCAGGATCCCTTAGGGGCAGGACGAGCAAGGCATGGCCACCCCCACAGCCAGGGCGGTGGGCATCTGCAGCCAAGGGGTCCCCACTGACCCCCTGGAGGCAGCCTTCCACCCCATGTCAAGGGGGGTAAACGGGTATGAGCAGAGGAGCAGCAGAGCCCAGGACCCACCATCACCATCACCAGTACAAGTTTTTCAGGAACAGCTTTGACGTATCAGATTATGCACATTAGGACAGAGGTCAGAGGAGAAATTCTCTGCGTTGTATGCATTTAGCACAAATTGGGAAGGGAAAAAAAAAAAAAAAAAAAAAACATGGCAGCCCCCAAGTTTGCTGTATTATTTTTAAATAAAAATTTCATGTTCATCAAAGGTAATGCAGTTTGCAAACTTCCCCTTGGATCTTTGAAGTGCTTACCAATCCAGAGCCAGTTTCAGTAAAGCTAACAGCTACGCAGCTAGCACTGGACAGGTGCAGCTCTTCTTCTTTGTCTTGCTGCTACTATCTGGACCAAAGCCACCCTTCAGGGATTATCTTTAGATTAATGAGCCACGCTAGTATTCGCTTAAGAGCATCCATTTATATAATCAAAACAAACTTATCCAGAAGATTATGATGAAAATAGAGGCAGCAGCCATCGTCATGCCAACACTGGTATTAAAAATGTGCTTTTCTGAGATACACATGTGAAAAAAAAAAAACATCTTTTCTTCGGTCACATTGGCTGAATGTCATCGAACCATGATGCTCCCACTGAGGGCCCAGTTACAGCAGCTGCCCTTCCTCAGAGAATTTACTGCAACTGCACTAATGAGTGGGAATGCCATCTTCACACAGCTCAGCTCAGACGTTTTCTGCCTTTAGCCATTCTGAGGGCAAGTGAAGCTTATTTTTGACCCATGGTATTGTTGTGCTTCTGTTAGCTGTGGCTTAATTTGTCTAAAGCTCACATACTGGACACACAGCATGTCTGCTGATTCGAATACAATGTCAATAGCCTCAGTTCCAGATTAGGAGGTAGCAATGTAGCATGTTTTCTATTTCTTATTTATCTTTGGTCTGAATTCATTTGGATGCCTAGAAGTATGGAAACTTTATCCAGCTTACCAGGCTAAGAGGTTATCTGTACACAACATTGTTCGTCAGTTGTATTCATGTCCCCCGGTAAAAATCTGATTTGTTAAAGATACAGCTGATATGTTGGATTTCTAGATTTGACTCAGTCTTAATAGCCTCAAGAAACAAAGCAATATGGCATTGCTCATCAGTGGGTGTTAGAAATTCTTTACCAACAAAATAGCTTTCTACTGTATTTAAATGATGGCAACAGTATTATGTTTCCTATGATTTATACAAGTTGTACTTATATATTTTGTAAAAGGTAACTCAAGTTGAAATAAGGCAAACCAATCTTCTACGATCAGTGTAATTTAGGAGCATAAATATCAGGGGGAGATGGGCACGTGTCCACTCTGCATCAGTTTTTCTTGAAAAAAGAGCTGAGCCAAAAGGCGACACTCTTGATATGCTGGTTGATCGACTTTCTGACTGTCACTTATATTGACGAGCTGTGAGAAGCGACTGAAAGAACAAGATCATGGATACAAGCCCCCAAAATGACTTTCCTCTGCAGGGTGCCTGAGCTCTCCCATACAGGTAGGGTGAAAAGCTCAGTCATCCGGGATGGACTCGGAGAAGAACTGCTGCTTCTCTGCATTGAAAAGAGATGGAGATAAAGACATCATGGTACAGGGATCTGGTTAGGATGCCTCCTGGACATCTCCCATTGGAGGTGTTTCAGGCATGTCCCACAGGGAGAAGACCCTTGCAAAGACTCTCATCTGTCCTGGGAACACTGGAAAGTGCAATCAGCTTTGCAGCATCTGTTAGAGCAGCAGCATCAGAACCAGAGACTTGAAGAAACTTAAACTGATCAAGGAAGCTGGTTCTGGTCCCTTGTGGGGCAACATGGGGGGTAAAGTATTTTTTCCTTAATTTATTTGTCATTCCTTTAATTTAATGCAAACATGTTTTCACTGACATGCATTGCTGATGATACAAGGTGTGAGTAGGTGGTTAGAAAATTGCTCTGAGAACAAATTTAAACTTTTTATTTGACAAAGCAACCCTGCTGTCGGGCTACTGGGAAAATGATAGTGTGATCAAGTCAGATGTGCAGAGCAGAGTAACAATTTTTTTTTTTTCTACTTTCACAAAACATTGCGTATTGACAGCATGATTTTACCCCCTGGGATGAGAACTATTTGATGCAGGAGCTAAATTCAACTGGAATGCCATTCTGAGCTCTGACATTGTGTTGTGCCAAACAAGAAAGAAAAACAATCATTTATCTGTCTTTATCATGTAACTGGCATCACACAGCAGCAGTAGGATCAAAGATCTATCTAAATTGAGGTACAATCTGTTGGAAATGTGTGCTGGTAGCATAAAATGTAGCTTAATTTAATGGGTAAATCACTATGGATGGTGCTATGATTTCACATAGCTAAACTATGCGCTCTCAAAAAGCAGAAAATAACTGAGCTGTTGCACTTGTTTAAAGCTTTTACAGTGAAATCAGTGAGAACACAGTAATCATGCTGAAGATGAAAACAGCACATTCAATGCTGTCACCCTTATTTTCATCCGAAAGAGGCTATATTTTCTTTTCAAGCCTTCAAGTAGGTTATCACAGTTTTTAGCTTTGCAGCAATTATATTTTCACTTTACTTTTAACTCGAACTACTTTCTACTGAAGACAGCGAATGAAAAATTGACAGTGTAATGCAAAGAGTTTTTTTTTCGTGCATTTTTTTCCTCTCTATGTGCATAAATCCTAATGACTAGCCTGTACCTGTCAGCACACTTTAAGTTCACGATATAGTGTAGGACTAGTTCAAATTATGCATACTCTTATAGATATTAAACAAAGTTTGCCTGAAAAATGTGCTGACATTTAACTCTAAAGGACACATGGAAACACTGAAATGAGCTAATATTAGCCGTCACAGTAAAGAGATTATTAGTTTTTGTGGGGGAAACTACGCATTGCCACATCCGAGCACTTACTGTAAGAGAATGTAGTGCTGTCATAGAACAGGAAATATTTTTGTGTTTACGAAGGCAACACTTGTAGCACTTTATCCGTTTTTGTCTTGACCTCAGTTGTTGTTGGTGGTGAGTCTTTTTGGCTTGAGTTAGCTTTCAAGCAATCAACATTCAAACAAGGCATTGTGTCAGCTTTGCAGGTTTATATCACTTCTTCTTCAAGGTAAGCTAGCATGACACGGCAATGACATACTGCTGCCATCCAACTTTCAGCATTATCCAAGTCAATCTGCCTAGATGTAAGCTAGATACAGTCATTTTTTAGATCTCTTTGTTCGTCCTGAGTGTACTTCTTAGTCTGAGAATAGACTTGCTCTTCAATCTTGCATGTATGTAAGCAACTGTTATGGGTGTTATTGTTCACATATGAGTTATGGGACTATGGATGGAAATTAGCATCTTTATGGTATATTTATGACAATACTGTACATTTATTTACATTCACAGTCCCATCCAAATTAACTGTTGAATTACAATAAATACAAACTTGTTTGTGAACAGTACGACACTTATAGGTTTCCACTAGGAGGCACATAAGGGAACTAAGACCAGTCAGATTTGCTAAATTTGTGGGGCATAAACAAAACACTAGACATGGCAACAAAAGAGAAGGTTAGCCTTTGGACTAATTTTTTCAACGGAAAAAACCAACAACCCCCTAAAACCCCACAACAAGGGTGCTGTGTTGTCTTAAAAACTTTCCCTAAGTTATAACAGCTGTTGATCCTTTGACTTTACATCCAGTCAAAGTCAAAAAATAAAATAAAATAACCCAGCCCATTTCCACTGACTTTACCTTGGTATTACCCCCAAATTTCCCTGAATGAAATGCCTTCCAGTGCAGGATTTTTCAGATTTTCCAGTATTCTTGAGGAGCAAGGCTACAGAAGTACTTTGATTGTTGGAACATTCAGTGTTACACACTTAGGGCCTGATTTACAAAGAATCAAAATTGCGAGGCTAATTTCTTTGCCTCGCTAATAAATAGCGTGCGCTGTCTCTTCAGCGTTTGCGGGTGATCTACAAAGATTACACACGCAATCTGTAACAGGCATTAACAGCAGTATTCAAATTAGGATTTAGCGTGCGTTATTGCTGTGCCATGGAAGGTTCAGAAGAGCATGTGGTAAACGCAAAATGAAAATCATCCTGATAGAGAAACATTAGTTCCAGAGATATGATATGAAGCAAGTAAAAAACAGAATATAAGATTAATATGAATAGTTCGTTTGCAAAAATAGACAAATGCCATGTAGAAAAAACGGAGTTAACTGCTTTTGCAAATAAACTCTATATTAACGTTTTGAATATTTTCACCAAATCCAGCTCATATGAAGTAATGATTTAAAATGGAGATATGACGTTTGTACCAGACAGCAACAAAAGCAGTTAACTCCATTTTTCCACAGTGGTGTTTGTCTGTTTTTGCAAATGAACTCTTCATATAATAACTATAAATAAAAACAATGCAGCAGGTTTCCCTGTGGGTCATAAGAAGAGGCCAGTTTAAGGACATGGATAATGACACGCTGGTGAAGATGATCTAATATTATGCACGCAGTGTGCACTCTTTGGCACAATGCCAGGCGCTGGACCTGCATAATTGCCCCCCCACCCCACGCAAAACTAAGTTAAATACAAGATCAATAGTTTGTGCTACATTACTAGTTTTTGTCACTGAGTTTGCTGTGGGGTGGGGGCCACTTTACGCCCAGATTGCATATTTATGTACAGCAGACGCGCAAAATGAATAGCCGGGCTATTTTGCCCCTTAACAGGCGCAAACCTCCTTTTGCCCTGCTTTGTAAATCAGCTCCGCGGATTATTGCGTGCGTAATGAAGATAGCGCCCGTTTTAACACGCGCAAACCTTTCGTAAATCAGGCCCCTACTGTTTTAGCCAGTGTGCAGCTGCAAACATATTTATTTTACTTCCACAAACTTGACTGCCTTTTGATCATTTGAAGATGGGAGCTGAAAAAGGAAAGAGGGATCTGAGAAGTGAACAGACAGCGATTTTCAGGCTTTTTTCACTGTATTTGCCAAGAAAGACATTCAGCATGATTTCAGGTTGGTAACCCGAAACGATGGACTATTTGGAAGAATAGCCAACAAGCTAACAGAACTGAATGTAGGGCCCACAGAAACAAATTTGAGAAACTTTAAAGAAACTAACGATTTAAAAAAAGCAGAAGGACAATTAAGCAGATCTGACTGCAGTATCAGCCTGAGGAGAAAAACTGTTCTGGGACCACACAGATAAAAAGAAATCTTTTACCCTGGTAAATGAATTCCAGGTAATAAAAATTTCCAGAAATGTTTGAAAAAGGAAGTGAAAAATGACTTCAGGCCTGCAGGTGCAAAGACCTGCACAAACAGACGTGAGACTTAAAATCTTCCCTCATCGACCAGCCAGCAGATTTTACTTTTAATTGAACCTTTATTTAATCCCATTGAGATTAAAAACCTCAAGGGAGTCCTGGCCAAGAGGCAGCAGAAGTTACAAGACAATGACATACAAGTTATACAATACAAATAATTAAAAACAATTTTGATTTAAAGACGTTATTCTAATTGCTCAAAATTTTAAAAATAATGTGAAACATTACAGTCTGAGGTGCACATTTCAGATTCAACCTCATCTGCGTTATCATTTTGCACTTTTATTCCAATCAAACAAAAAAAAAGTGCCATACAAAACACCTCACCTTATCTGATCGACCTTGATCGGAAAGAATTTTCAAGTGATGTTGAGCATCTTCAAATTTCAAAAGAAGACCCTGAGAAATAGACGGTGTGGAGAAGCATTGTGGGTCACTTTGAACCTTAAAATGATCCGCTTGAATAGAAGACTAAATTAACTGAAGAAAAGAAGCTGCTGTACTGTCTCTTGTGTAATACTGCAGAAAACATGACATTTAATTAAGACCTCACAAAATGTGTAATAAAGATGAATATCCTCCTTTAAAATGAAGCTGGGGTACATTTCTTTCTAACCTCTTTTAAATAAAACATCCCATCTTAAGACATCTTGCTGACATAATTTTAACCAAATTAAAAACACTATATTCTCCAGCTTTGCAAGATCTTTTGATGATCGTTCTGTGTGCCTAGATGTTACTCAAAATAACATGGCACAGTAGTGTGCTCAAAGAAACGGGCTCTAGCTTAGTTCTGTGGAAAGGGCTGTTTACAGTCACAAACACTGATTACACTGCACTGCAAAGCATGAATTTTTAAAGTCGGTGTTATTGCCTGAAGGCAAACACTACCACAAGTGCAGATGTTTACAGAGGCCACATTAACTACAGCAACATAACTTAAGAGACTTTTCTGGAGATCTTTTATTGGGCTAAAAGAATGGGCACAAACACGCACACAGCCTGCTGTGGAGAATAAACACAATAACAGCAGAAAAATGCTCAACTGTGTTTTCTGTTTTGAACTCATGGACTACATATTCGTTGGGCTTTGAAACTGTCATGGTCTGAAAAATGTATTATTTCTTCTAATCTTGGGAACATCAGAGTAGCAACGAAGCAGTCTTTCCTCCTTACGGATTTATCATGAATCATGTTTTTTTTATTTCCTTGTATTTTTATGACTCGAGGCTATGACAGCTATCAGTGGGCTACTTTTCACAGTGAAATGAGGAAAATAAATATCAAGCCTAAAAAACAATTTGTTTTTAAGCAGTCAGAAATCATCAGTGTAATTATACTCTGGCCATTGGCTACTTATTTCCCAGAGTAGTCCTGTTTTTTTTTGTCTTTTTTTCCCCCTCCCCTGCCCTCTCATTGTTTTCCCTGTAGTGCATATGGTGCATGTTGAATCTGGCTTTCAGAAACTTAACCAAGACTCGTGTCACGCTTCTATTACAATTCAGGCACACAGTAATTTGACCGACCTCCCCCCGCGCTGTTAAATGCTCACCATTTCACACTGCTTGTGTATTCAAAGCTGCAGAGGATGATGAAAAAACAGCAACTGACAAGGCAAGCTGCCAGTCTCCCAGATGGTACATTAAGCGCATGTGTGCCTTGAGCTCGCAATAGGAGAGAACCACTGTACAGCACCGTGAAGTCTGAATAAGACACCAATCCACTCTACTCTTCCTCTCAGTGGTGTCAAGTCAGAAAAACAGATGTCCTACATTTTTTGTTTATTGTATTGACTTCATCTACCTGGGAACATCTGATCACCAACAAAAAATGATCAACACCGTCATCAAATGTTGAAAAGAAAAATGTTGAGGTTGTTGATTTATTGGCCATGCTTCAGTCCGGACCAGCTTGGATGAAGCCAAGGAGAACAAGCACTTGATTCGGTGCAAGCTCGTGATAAAGACAAATGGCAAGCCCGGATAACAATGGAGTTGCAGGCCAGCATGCAGTGATTACTAAGCTTTTGAGACCCTCTCTAGAGAAGAAATGAGTACTGACAAAAATCCTTTCGATCAACTGTGCAATCAAGTGATATTGATTAAATCGCTCACGCTGGGACATTATCATTGTGTGACTGGTTCATCCATCTCAGGCTAATTCGCATGTCTGGCAGAGGTTTTGTGGGTGTGCAAACATGCTAGTGGCTCTGCTACAAGCTTCTTAAGCAGGTTTAATGCTAAGCTGAGGAAACAGCACAAACATGCACTATGACAGCTCTGTTTTCTCACTACTAACTGTTTAAATGTGATCACTCTGAAAACTTGAGCGCTCAAGCACAAACTGAATTTTATGAAAACAATATAAATTGTTAAAACAGAAAAAGTGTTTGATTTGCTGTAATTAAATTCAGCAGAAAATGTAACTCTTTTACAGGATGCAGTTGCAGGATATTATCTATATTTGTTGAAGACAGTCATCAAGTAAGTTTCGATTCTTGTGACCGCATTGTGACGCTGAGCCAGGATTAGAGCAGCGCTTATTGTCAGCATCGTTATAATCGCTGACTTCCTTGTGAACAGCACGTGTTTGGCCGAGGATCTTCGGTGTGCAGGGCTTTTGACGGTTTGACTCTGCTGCAGTACTTCCTGTTCCTCCTTTGACAGAACCACGTGGCAGACTTCAGCCAAAACCTCCAGAGCTGCTCGCTGACCAGCTTGGACTGCACCACTCATGTAGCCACACCACTGGGTGGCTGTCTCTGTGCCGGCCCAGTGGATCCTGCAAATCCAGAAAAATTAGTGCGCCTTTAGCCATACTTGAGGTTCAGTGTTCCTTTAGTTATGTCTTTAACATATTTATCAGCTCATTTACAGCAAGAATTAATATCGAAATTTATAATATCTGTAAAAACGATTGCACATGCACCAGTTTTGAAAATATAACAATAATATCTAAAATCTTGCAAAGAAACGGACAAAAAAAGTCTTGCAATGAGTGCACTCATGCAGTACAATAAAAGTGTGACAGGGTTAGAAAAGCCAAACATGCTTGATGAACCTGCAGGATTCAAACGAGGACCATGCATTCCCACATGCCATGTAGTTAACCACTAGATGGCAGGGTTTCCCCCAGTGCTTTATAGGCCTGGCGGGCCGCCAGGCTTATCTTGCCCGCCCTGGAAGGACGTCACATTCCTGGTTGTTGGAACATCAGAGGAAAACTTTAATGTGGTAATAAGTGAATAAGAAGATCACGGACATTTATTTCATGAAGATTTCTGCTGCTCAGTCCACTGATGTCAGTGTGTTCGTATCGGGGAGGAATATCGGACACAGAGCTGAGGAGGAATAACTTGCTGCCACGGCGGAGAAAACATCGGATTTAATCCCCCAACAACGAAAACACAGTAAATTATGGTGAACACTCATTAATCTGACACTTTATTTCACGTATCTATGCTCCCGAAAATGACGCACCGCGTACCGTTATTATGCTACAGTAGCAAATGCTGACAGAGACAGCTGTGGTGTTGCTGCGAGTTTTTGACGGTGTTTACATGTTCGTGCGCAACCGGGTTATTGCTAATATTCTGGTTATGAAAGGGTTATGAAAGAGATACTGGCTGCATGTAAATGCAGTGAATGACTAATCTGGGAAATATAGTGAAATATAACATTATTTGCTCTGATCAGGGCAACGTTGTGACCAGAAAATAAAAATAACTCAGTTGCGAACACAAACGGATCAGGAAGACGGTGTCTTGCAGCCTTCAGTTTCATCTGCAGGACATGTAAAGGCTACGTGGTCTGTACAGTCCTGAAACAATACCAAAAGCCAAATATGTGATAAAATAGAAAAGTAACGACCTTTGAAAGAGTTTAGTTTTTTTTTTTTTTTTTTTTTAACTTTGATAAGTAATCACGAGATGTGCGTGTTATTCCAGTGTGGCTTGTCATTTAAGCCAGTTTCCGGAGATGAATAATAGTTTAAATTAATGCTCTGATGTAAAAAAAAATTTTTTTTTAAAAATGCCAATACTCGAGAGATCTCTGGATAACATACTTATAGGCTATCATTACCTTAGAACACTGTCCAACGTTGTAAATCCAGACATTCACGCTGCTTTCCATGTTGGCAAATACAAGATAATTGGGACTAGTCCCCACCGTATCGCAAGTGCGCAACACACAAAACGCTCGTTGGATTAGTCTATAATGTGCTAAACGCACATATCGGGCCTCTACACCATCACACTAGCATTGAGATGGCAGCAAGCAAAAGCAAAAGTAAGCCATAAATTGTGTAAATACAATACACTGACAAAAGATAAATATCTATTATGATTTACCTATAGCTTTTGCGTTTTTCATTTTGTAGGCTTGCCAATTACTGAAGCCTTTCAGCCAGAATGTATTTCAAAATTGTGCCCCACATATTGTTAATAAATTATTAACACATAAGAGTCACAATTTCGAAATTCCTGTCATTTTTCAACTTTTTTTTTCTTCTTCTTCGAAAGACTGGGCGCCGGGGCCCATCAGTGGCGGTGGACCATTGGTGGGCTTCTCCACCACCGGGCTTAGGAAGTTTTCTGGGGGAAACCCTGAGATGGGGATCACCAGATCTAGATCTCTTGGGCCAGTGTCCGGGAGGTTTATTAGCATTTTCTTGCTCCAGCTCACCTGATTAAAATTAAATGGATCCAACAACCTCAGAACTTCTGCACAATGACTCATTAATTTGAAACGCGTTGGCACAGGGACACATTGAAAAACTTCAGGACACTGGCCCAAGAGATCTGCATTTAGTGGTCCCTGCGCTAGACCTTCATGGCATGTTACATGAATGAGCGATTAAAACCACTCAAAGTGTGGTGAATGCAGTAGCAGAGAATTCCTGGAATTTGCATGGAAATGTGCAGCTTGGCCTGCAAGACGCTAGGAGATGTCCAGCAAAATGCGTATGTATTCACAAAATGATGAGTAACTCAAAAAATATATAAAGTAGAAATGTTAAAGATGCACTACAGAACTTTTTGCAATTTGCCCACCATTGATGGCTAAACTGACATCCATCTTGCATCCTACCTGTACAGTGAGCTCACTCCATCCAGTAAAAGACAGTCTTATCTTGACTCTTGTCTTACAGTATCTCTTGCTCTGTCCCTTCCTCTCTTTCTTTTCCTCTCTTCCTCTTTTCCTCTTTGCCAAATCCACCATGATGCACAATCAAAACACCTAGTGTGTTTATTTCCGCTTGCTAGCACATGACACGGTGCGCAACCAACACTCAGCTGTAACGTTATGCCGCATCCCAGATATAAAAAGTTGCATAGTGCTGTTTCTCACTATGCAGGCAGTGACAGCTTAAGAAATGCGCATAATGAATGTTGGTGTGCCATCAAAATGAGTCAGAAATGCATATTTTCAAGGTCAAAATGTTACATTGTTGGCCTTTAAAGTCATAATGCATCTGCTGAATACTTTGATGCCTGAATGGCTGCAGTGGCACAAACAATATAGGAGGAGTAGCTGGCCAAAGGTTGCAGCAGGAGGAACTCAGTTCATGTGAATGTGTTCACACATTCACAATAAAAATAGCTAAACTGAGGACAGTGACCCCCACCCTCAAGAAGTGGCTACAACAGACACCCGAAGAACAATCAGACATCTCTGTTCAGAAGAGCTAGGAAAGGCTAAGATACTGTGCAGGTCCCTCAAGTTTTTAGGATTCAAAAACCCAAGCTTGAGATTAACGAACAGCCACATACCCCACCCAGGGGAGATGAAGGGATCGACTGGTTCAACTTAAAGGGACTTGAGGCAAGATTAAGAAACGCAAGTTGCGACTGCCGCTTCAGATAACTGCAGCCACGAGCCAAGCCGTCATGGGAGCGTGCACAAACTGAAGCTATAATGTTGTTTACTCACCTTTTTCTTTGTAGTTACACTTTTTAGTGTCTTTCAGTTGATCTGGATTGTTTGCTGATGGCAGAAGAATCCATAATTATCGCTTACAGTGTTTGAATTTACCGCGACCGTCTTCTTCCTGTATCAAAATTGCGGATGTGGCGTCATTTGACGTCACGTCCGCATGGCAGCGCGGGAAATTCGGCCACCTAACTGCAGCGCATTTTGCAGCACACAGCCTGTTCAAGGCAACGGAGAGAAACGTGGGTGGAAACATTATTTTTGGTATTTTTTTATTTTTTATTTTTGGTATTTAGCGCTTCATAACCCATTAGTATTATAAAAAATGGACATGCATGTTAGGTTGGTTTTTAAATTCCTGTCTCTAGTCCCTTTAAGTAATCCATATAGCTAATCAGTCAATCACATAGCAGCAATTCAATACCTTTTAGGCATGCAGACACGGACTGAAGTTTAGTTTTCACACAAAACCATCTCCAGGGTTTACAGACGATGGTCTGTTAAAAAAGGAAATATTAAGCAAGTAGCAGTTGTCTGAAGGAAAACGCCTTGTTGATGTCAGAGAAGAATGGGCAAACTGGTTCAAGCAATTGAAAGGCAACAGTGACTTAAATAACCACTAGTTCCATCCAAAGTATGCAGAATACCATCTTTGAACATAATATGGCCATACTTAAAGCAGATGGGTTACAGCAGCAGAAGACCACCTTGGGTACCACTCCTATTAGTTAAAGGCAAGGTAGGGGATCTTGGAAAAACGGTTTGAACAAGCCACATTTAAAAAAATATACACCCCCCTGAAACCACGCCTCCAGGACACAGGAACGCGTGCGTGGATGATTGTCGAACATATATCGGTGAACACAACCAAGAACAGCCGAGTGGTTAGCTCGCTAGCTTCCCAGTGAACAACAGAGGAACCATGTTTCCTAAAAGTGATAATTATCTCATCCCCAACTTCTTCTGCGGCATAAAACATCCTCACTGCAAACACCAACCTCTCCATGATTTCGTCCACATCCGTTTTTTCTTTTTAAAGGGATATTGTGCAAGTTCTCCTGTTATCTATTCACAAAAATTGATTATTTCGCTCAAAAGTATTTTTCCATTAATCAGTAATCACTCCCATCAACAAACTGAAGTGCTCCTCTAAGCTCTGAAATTGCCATTCATATCATTCATATATTCATCGAACGGGTCGGCTCGGTGGTGGCTACCATGTTGTGTCGCCATGTTTTTACGTTAAGTAGAAGCGTGACATTAGGAAACCACAGAAACTCACCGGAGACACCAGAGTTGTCAGCTCAGTTCGAGGTCACCGCGGGTGCAGTGAGGAAGAACCAGCGTTACACCGATGCTGGGTTCACGTGCAGTCGGGCAGACGGGCATCAGTAACAAACCAGATGTAATTTTAACCAAACAATACAACATCGCCATGACAACATATCAGATATGGACTGAAGTCACTGTAACTGACAGACCACCTCTTCACATAGAGGCCTGTTTATGCCTTTACATGTAGTGGTTGTCATCCATCTGCCCGGTTTCATGCGAACGCAGCATGAAAAGTATGAGGAAGCTGCTCGCGATATACAATTGTTACACAATGTCCCTTTAAGAGCAAACAGCGGCATAGATAAAAGCAGTGATTTTTATTAATTTTTGTGTCAGAACATTTAATTAATCGGCTGCAATCGGGGTGAGAAGAAGACTTTAAGCAATATAGTAAAAAATGCTCCTGGAAAACATCCACGCTGCCTTTAAGAACAAAATACTGTGGCTACACAGACTCTTCAAAACTGGTTCATAGGAAGATGTTTCCTGGTCTCCACAGAGTCTCAGTTTCAGCTGTGACATTCAGATAGTAGGGTCAGACTTTGCTGTACTCCAATGGCCTTCACAGTCACCAGATCTCAATCCAGTGAAGCACCTTTAGAATGTGGTGGAACAAGAGATTCTCATCATGGATGCACAGTTGACAAATCTGCAGCAACTGTGTGATGCCATCATATCATGATGGAGAAAAATCTCAGAGAAATGTTTCCCATACCTTGATGAAACTATGCCACCGAGATTTAATGCAGTTCTGAAGGCAAAATGAGTCCTGATACCATCAAGGTGTACCTAATAAAGTGGCCGGTGACAGTATGTACACATGCTTTATCTAGCTTTAGCCATTAATTTGCATTCTTGGCTTTAACAGTACACATGATGGTATTGAACGATAAGATTTCCTTCATGGTATTGTTTTAAAATCACACTTTAAAAAGAATGCTTTGGCTTCAGGGGTCCATGTCTTGCATCTTCACTCAATAAATTAGGTTAATCCTTTTCAACCCTGTAGGGGTTTGCTTACTAGAAAAAGCACAACAAATATGCTACCCCTCATCCACTTTTCTTCTGCTCCATTTGATGACAGCACGGAAACGATGTCCTGACCTAACCTAATAAAGTGCTACCAATGGTACAACCAGTTTTACTGTCATCATTAGTTCATATTGTTAGCTACAGGCTTTAACAGACTGCTGTCAACTTTGGTCGGACATAGCAGACAGCAGAGCTGTGTCCTTGGTAAGATTACAGCATTGTTGGCTTGACTATAAAAGATACAATAAAACTGTAAAAAGCTCTGTGATGTATTAGATCCAGCAATCTAGTCAAATGAAAATAATTGGAAAACCAAGCAAAGGGGTCGACACAGGCTGCTACTGCCAACTGCTGATCCCCAAGAGGTAAGAAACAACGCATTTGGGAAAATTCATGATCTCAGTGCCAGCATGGCTGTAAGTGTCCTGCTGGATCCATGTGGCATGATTTTTTCACAGCCGACATTGGTGAGGATCTGCCTGGGATGCTCTGCAGACAATTTAATGCAAGCTGAAACAAGCCTTTGCACTAAAAGCACACAAACCTTGTGCATTAGCCAGGGAAACAATGAAAAAAAAAGAATGTTTCTAGGGTACCGACTGTATCCAAAAAAGAGGAATATCTACTCTTTTATTTCATTTAACCTTTATTCTTCCAGGCAAATGATGAGATTACAAGATTTCCCTTTCAAGAGAGCCCTGGCCAAGAGAGCAGCAGTCCAAATTTGATTAATTAATTCCAGTAATCATTAAAAAATCCATACAGAAAACATACAAATAAGACATATAAGATACCATCAAAAGCATCAGTCACTGCAAACCTGCTAAGGTGTTCCAGAAGGACTGCAGAGGATGCTGACCTTTCTATCTTTCTTATTCACTGGTTCTACCACACATCATTCTGTTAGTATGCTTGTTATATGCTGCACTTTCATGCTCCTCTTCACCTCCCAGCTGCCCTCAGGCAGAAGGGTTCTGCTGAAGCCTTCTTCCTGCTAAAAGGAAAATAGATAAAGAATTTTCTTTTTGCAGTTGTTGCCACAGTCCAGGCCTACACAGTTTGATCCTACAATGGCGAGTCCTGCAGGTTTTCAGTGTTCCCATTCTCCAACACAGCTGATGCACATTAAATGGATCCAGCAGCCTATGACGTTCTGCACAATGACTCTGAAATTTGAATCAGGAATGATGGGACAGGGAGACACTGAAAACCTGCAGGACTGTGGCCATTGTGGGACCTGATTTTGTTGTCCTTGCTCTCAAGGTTCAGGTCCTCATTGCTCTGGATCATTGCTTTCTATTAATCTAATTAATTTGTGCTAAAGCCCCCAAAACAATATAAACATAAAAAAATATAATCCAAATAAAGCATATTATTGGTAATAACAGAGTACAAGGACATTATCTTTTAATCCTTCCCATTTTCATTAACAATGCTTTGCTTTCAAATAACAGACCTAAACATGCACCTAAGCTGCATTATGAATGGAACCATGAATAAACTGGAACATTATGTACTGTAGCTCCTGTCGCTGCTGATCAACTTGAAAGCTGTTAAAATACTTTATGGAGCATCCAATTCAACAAAGTTATAACTGGAATGCAAGTATAATCTGCCACCTGCAAAAACATAACTTAAAAAGCTCAGCTGGTCCCACTGAATGCTAATGGTTCTGCATACCTAGCAGCAATAATGTGTTGATTGTAGTTGCAACCGGACAACTGTAATTTTTTCACACGCTTTGTTAGGTTTGGTAGCCCATTTCAGAAATCTTTTCATTTTCATGCAGCCTTTATATTATTTCCAAATGAAAATGAGTCAAATGACTGTAGGATGCTTTGCAGTAGTCATTAACATAGGCTAGCTTTAGCAACATTACATCAAGACCAAGAAAGTACAATATGCAAGTATACCCAACTGCAGCCGCAGACCCAGAGGCGTATCACGAAATTAGGTGTGGTTTATAGCGAAAATGGGCGTAGTTTGTAGCGATGTGGGAGGGTTGTCGTTAGGATTAGGGTTAAGTTCCTCTCATTCGCAAGGTGGGCGTGGTTTGTAGGGGGCGTGGTTTGTAGTGGCTCCAGCTGCAGCTAGGTGCTACTCACAAAATGAGTTCTCATGCAACATTGTCATCTTCATTGCTAGCTCCAGAAATAATACAATGAGAAGTATCTAGACCCTCAACACTGATATTGGTCATTCTTTAAATTGTATGCAGTCTAGGGATGAAACAATATGAAAATTTGATATCACGATTATTGTGACCAAAATGATCACGGTTATCATTATAATCGCGGTATTATAGAAATGCCCCCCCTGCATCTTTAAAAACATCCAAAATGGGTCGACATGTCTACTTTGTCCTTTTTAAAGGGGGAAATCTCCAGAGCACTGTCCACGTGGGTGCCTTTGTTGCTTTCCATGGTGTTTTCATAAATTAAATAATGCAAACTGGGACTGCTGCTGCTTTTCCACCCAATGGGCAGCATCATGGTGAGTTATTCAAAGTGCAGAAATCATTCACGGTTTTCAAGATAATTAAAATTTGAAACAGTATTACTAATCGTTCGGAATTTTATCACAATTAACCATTTTATTGGAAATCGTTACATCCCTAATGCCGTCAACATTGTAATTGCCCTACATTTATGATATTACGTCTCATGGAGTTTCTGCTTGTACTGTCAGGTAAAAGTGGCCTTTGAACTGTGACCCAATAAAAAAAACATAATTAAAAAAAAAACATGTTTATCAATTTAATAGTGCTCAGATGTGATTAAATAAATTAGCTTGGGGTGCCTTGAGCAAGATTTCTGTCCCTGATGCCAGTGGAATCAGCTGGGCTGGGGTTTTACTTAACTGGCAGAGGGACCCCATTGGATGCAGTCAACCCAGCTTTGTTGGGCCTTTTGCGGCCCTTTGCCCCAAAGGGCCCAACATGGACTGCAAAAATGGACTGCAAGGACAGTAAAAAAAGAAAGAAAAACCTTCTGCTCACATCATCCATTGGTTTCTGAAGAGCTAAAAGTGAGGCCAGTTGGGCAATCCCACCATTGCAATCTTGGCCGTGTCGTGTGTGTCGTAACTCTTGGAAAATACAAAAATGGTCAAAAAGCAGCCTCAGGGCAAATGATTGACAACAAATGTACTCTGGGCTAAATGCTAACTGAGCTAACCTGAAACTAATAGGAGATAATGAAGATTAGCTCCTCATCGGTGGGCTGAAGGTAAGACATGCTTGGACTTGCTGTTAGATGGCTAAAAACCACAGTTGTGCTACTCTGCTGCTGGCTGAGGCCTTCCTGAGAGCAAACAGGGAGTTAGCCACTAGTCACCAGCCGGAAGGTCGTAATTCACTCTGCCAGCTGTCAATCAAAAGGGCACACCCCTAATCATGTGTAATTCCAAGATTAAATAACGTCTAAATGGATGAGTTATAAAAAAAATTCACCCCCTCACAGTTGATATGAAGGTAAACTTGACCTATTAAACCTAAAGTGATATTTTGAACCAGGCAGTAAACATGTTTAATTTCTGCTGCGAAGTTGGCCTTTTTAACATGGGAGTCTATGGGGATTTGCTCTGTTTTGCAACCAGCCCCTAGCAGAAGTAAACTGCAATTTTTGGGCAACCTGGAAGTAGCTTTACTTTTCTCACAGGGGGGTTGCCGCTTGGCTGCATGTCACCTTCTGTCTCTGACCTCCTTTCTTTCCTGTCCAGCTGCTCCTCAATAAAGTTTGATTTCCATCTTCCTACAGCACAGAGTTGAGACTACACACCAAAAAGAGGTGAAACATGTTTTCAACACTAGCAGAGATTACTGTCTGGGTTTGCTATGCTACTACAGAGGCAGGAAAAACTATCATGTGAAAGAGAAGGCAAACGTCAACATGATTCAGAAAAAACAACATCCTCTGTGTAAGTTCCTTTAAAATGGACCCTGTGTCCCTGGGACTTAATAAAGGAACCATCCTGTTTGTAATAAGTGCTCATATCAAATGCTTGCTATTCTGATGTTATTTAAGGGTGCAGAAAAGCCTAAGTGCTTACTAGCTATTTGCACAATACAGTATGTTCAACACTATCAGTGCTGAACTGCACACTGCATCTATCATTAGGGTTGGGCATCGTTTGAATTTTAACGATTCCGATTCCCTTCTTTCGATTCCTGTTCCTATCGATTCTCGATTCCGATTCTTTTAAGGGTTAGGGTAAAAAAAAAAGTTTACATTTTCTTTTTTGTAGGCAACTAAATCAAATAACAGACAAGGACATTGATATAGTAAACTCCAGCTCTATTTATGTTCTTACCAAACGCATTTAATTGCATTTCAACTAAGAAAAAAAAAAAGTAGATAAAGAATTAAAAACTATCCCTGGCCAAACATGAATAGACCTTACCATTTCACCATTTTAAGAACTTTAACTGTTAAACTGGCTGTTTTCTAATTAAGAGTCTGCTACATGTTACACTACTTAAAATTTAATTTTTCTGTCCACATTCTTCACTTAGAGACATGAATATCTGATAATCAGTGGCAGCTTTGAGCTTTTCAGTTTGGTTTATGGAGCAGAGGGGAACATCTCCTGGTGTGTCTGACGCTTCCTGCAGCCTCTAGTAGTGTTTGCTGTGAGAAGGGGGAGGGGCCACGGCAGTGGGCAATAAACGAAACATTTTTCACATCAGTCTCAAAAGTCTCCAGTAAGATCAGAAAGTGTCTCTAGACTTGTTGCTAGTAGTTTTTATTAAAAGAAAGTTAACAGAGAGTCTGAAAACTCGCTAAATATAGCGACAAAGACACGAGTTGAGCCGTGTGCGTCAGCGTAATTGGCTGTACCAGAAACTTAGTACTAATAAACGTTCCGCTTCCGGCGGACTCTATGGTGTTTGGCGGACTGGGCATCAAAAATAGGAATCCAAATTTTTAAAATTCTGGGGAGAATTGGAGTGTTAGTCCCGGTTCCCATCGATGCTCGATTCTCGATGCCCAACCCTATCTATCACAACTGCAGAGCTTAGTAATAGAAGATTTAGAATGCTGGATCAGCCTAAATTCAGTGTGGACTTCGCACTAGTTGAAGACATTTGGTGCATCATGAAATCAAATTATTACAACAAAGACTCAGAACTGTTGAACAGCTAGTTTTTTATATCTGAAAAATAATGGAGTGGCATGCCTCTCCCAGAGGTCCAGAAACCACTCTCCTTAGATGTTTACTAACAGTCATCAAAGAAGAAGGAATGACACACAAGGGTAAACATGGTCCTGCCCCAAAGTTTTTGAGAGGTGTTGCTGATGTGCGAACAGTTTTCATGAAGTGAATGGCTTTGATCATTTGACATGTATGTGGTTCACCATGAGAACCACACCTTCAAAGATTTTTTTCCTCCTGCATCTTTAGAAGATGCACTGATTTTATCTAGAAATCTTAAATCTTGACTTCAATGTACAGATTTCCAGTTATCATGGGGATTTCTGTCTTCATGGCATCCCTTAAGCCACTTTCCCACTGACATGGGGGGGTTAACATGGGTTTTCAAACACAGGTTGACCCGCTAATGGGCTCTATGCACGACTCCAGTACTTCCTGAACTTAAGGGAACTCCTTTGTTTCCTGTCTTTCATTACTGGACGAACTGATTAATCCAGGTGTATCTGGCCAGTTACTGAGATCGGATACACCTGGGTTAATTAGTTTATCCAGTGATGAAAGACAGGAAACAAAGGAGCTTCCTTAAAGGCCTCCTTCCACTGAAAACCCGTTTAACTTGCTCCTTCTGAAATACGGAGGGTTTCCCCTTGTTTACTTACACATGCTGACTTGCTAGCGTTGCGTTGCCCCCAGTCGGCTGTTCTTCCTCTTTAGAGAAACAATACGAAGAAAAGAGCGAATCGGGAACAGCCTTGCACTTCTACGTCACATTGCAAATAGCGTATCCCACGTGGGGTTTCTATCTGTCCATTGGAAGGCAGGTAATCCTCCACTACACACTAGAACTGAAGACAGCACAACTGTAGCTTCGGAGTTGAGAAGCTAATTAGCTAACTGTTTGTTAGCATGGCGGAACAAACTTGTTTGTCGGCTCTATTTCCTGTCTGTAGCGAAATAAGAGCGGAGGGCGGAGCTTCCTTCATACACTGATGGGAGGCAGCCAATCAGACGGAAATTCATGAGAAGGACCCGGAAAAGCCTGCCGTTGGACCACAAGCCTCTCTTCTAGTATACAAATACAGCTGGATACAAAGATACCAGAAGAATTTTTTAAACAGAAACGATGCAGAATGCATTCAATAATAATGGAGAACACAGAAATATTAATGAAATGACCATGGAAGTACAACTTTAAGTTCAAGAAGTAGTGGAGCTGTGCATAGAGTCCATTATGCTCCTTTCCACTGGCAAAAAAAAAAAAAAAAAAAAAAAAAAAAGCTGAATTTGATCCCCCGCAGGCAAGCTGAGATGCCTCTGTCCCTAGCTGTACGTCTGGTGAGGCCATCACACTGGGTTTGCGTTGATGTAATCAGGCCGACAGAAATCAGGAAAGTAAACAATGGAGAGCGTGTCAAGCTGTAGTCAATGTGCTTTCTTGTGTAACCTTTGTCTGTCCTCAAAATGGCTGAAAATCAATCAATGTCTGATTTTCAAGCACAGATGGAACATAGGCGACATGAATTTGTGTTCAAGGCAGTTATTTTGGTACTATGGGATGTGACTGCCACAATGTCAAAACGCTGATCTGTTCTGCCAAATGTCATCATGTAAGTTTGCAGCTCAACCCGGGTCCGGCGTTCCCATGAATGTCGATCAGAGCCGAGCCGTTTGAAGATAATTTTAACCCGCGTCACTTGCTGAGTCGTTTGACGCGAGTTAATGCGGGTTGGTGAGCCTTTCCCACTGCCACTAAAAGCTGAATGTTCGTGAGTTTGAACGGGTTTTTTGGCCAGTGGGAAAGGCATACTAGTCTCTACCCATGGTCCTCACCTCCCTGGTACGACATGCTTTCTGTCAAGCCAAAGGTGCAACCTCCAGTCTCTCCTCAGGTTTTTGCCCCCAGACTAATGGCCAGACAAAATGCCTGAATCAGAAGCTAAAATCAGCCCTGTGATGCGTGATGGCCCGAAACCAGAATTCATGGTGCCTGTGGCTACCATGGGTAGAATATGCCTACAAGTCAAATATCTCCACAGCACAGTAATTTGGTCTGAATACCATTCAAGGTTGAAAGAATATTAACAGTGTGCTGTACAAGTAATCCGGTGAAGATGGTGACCATGTTACCAGTTCACATACAGTAAAGAAGCCTACCAACATCTTATAGCGAAAGTTAATTTTTGTGGATCAATATTCAACTGCAATATTTAGTTGCACTTATTGACAGAATGGGGTCACACCAGAAAATGCTAAAGCTCATATATATTTTGCCACTCACAGACATGTTATATTGGACAATTTCCTTCAATAATCAAATTATCAAATATAATATTTGTGCTTCATTTGTGACATCGTCTCCTTTTAGCACTTCTGTCAAAATCTGATGATGATTAAGTTGATATCCGTGCTGAAACTAAATGGAAATGCACTACTATGAGATTAAATTCAGTAACTCAAACTAGGAAGGACAATTAAAGACTCCCTCTGGGCTGGTGGGACATTGTTCTGACCTCTGCTGTAATCAAACTGTCCTGCTATATTCAATTTCATTACATTTGTAAGTGGGCTGAGTGAAATCAGTTATGAGCAGATAAAGTAAATGGATTTAGAAAAAAAAGAAAGGTCCACATTGTGCTATTAAGCACAAATCAGGACAGATTCCTTCTATTCCACCAACGACCTTTCTCAATCCTTTGATCAGGCTGACTTGAACATTATCGGGAATAAAGTGGCATCACTTGTTTTTAAATACTAAAGAAGGGGAAATGTGGGAATAGTTGCTGCATGAGCTGTGTGATACAATGAGCTGAAGTTAATACCCTTAATCCCTCTCCGATGTTTTATGCATAGTAATACGGTGTGTATAACAATTAGTGTCCAAAAAGTAAAGGATATTGTGTCATCACGATGACCTTCTCAACTTAGTCAAGTGAACTCTAATCAGGTTAAAAAAAATTTGTTTCAGGTTTTTTTGTGTCCCGCATGAATTATTTTTCCTCATGCACTTTTTGTGAGACTTCTTGAAATTACATTGTAAGGAATGTGTTAACTTTTGGTTTACGAAATAGAGTTGAAGACTTCTATGTGACTGTATTAATTGTCTTAGTACACTAATCTAGTGGCATTCTTGTAAAACAAAGTTCTTTTCTTGTCTATTGCATCTGGAAGCCTTGTTTTGTATCAAAAAATAAAAATTGTTGGGATGAAAGGTCCCTTCTCCAACCATTTTAAGTCAGTTTCTTAAGGAAGCATAGTCAATCTCAGCTGAAGATCAGAACACATCTGTACAACAATTTTGAGGCTTGTGTCTACCCATCAGGTTCGGCAGGTGTACTGGATATGTAGCTCAGTGCCTTTTATGATGCTAACCAAGTGTAAACCACTTGAAGGACACTGAATGAGCCTCTTGTATTTTTGGGACACTATCTAGACATGCAAGTGCAGTATTTTGTAGAGATTGTCTTCTTGAAATTCAAAACTATGGTGTAACCTTATAGTTAGCAGAAAGAAACTACAGCATTTGGGGAAGCATTTCTTCTTTAGCTGTGGTACAACATGTTAGTCTGTAAAAAGCTTTAAATATTAAATGTAAAAGCATTATTGCCCTACATCAAGCAGAAGGTATATGTACTGTAAGAATATACCAACGTGATAGCTTCTGTCACAACACAAAGTGCAAAAAGGTTAGATTTTCTAGTTTATTGCTTAGCTTTAACTATAGTGTGTGTTCAGAAATATTCCTAAGACAAATGAAACTTTAGAGCTCAGCAAGTGTTCAGGAACATTTTTCCTGAAGTTGCTTACTGTAGCAGCTGCAGTAGCATTTCTGGACTTGTGTGGCTTTGTTAGTAAAACCTCATTTAATGAAGTTGATACATTAGTTTTTAGCATTGTAACTTACAAACTCTAATCATGATAACTCTGAATACTTCATTATTGTTTTATGTGAAATGATGTAGCATCCAAAATTAGCATGCTGGAATGCTGAATAAAGTAATGGATGCTAGCTTAAATATTGGAGCTGTGACGTCCTTTGAGAGGTCGGTTTCTATCCAAGAATATGATCAAATTTCAGCTCTTAACAATGAAAGTGCTTTATTTCAAAATGAGCTCACTCAGCTTAGAGTTACATTTAACTGCATATAATATAAACTGCAATGTAAAAGAGAACCATATTCAATAGTCATGCTTATGCATTCAGATTAAATTGACTCAAACTCTCAGGAAGCTCATTCAAAAGGCCAAAATGTATACCTCTGATTTCATTCGGAGCTCCCAGAGGAAATCATTCTGGTGTTTTTAAGATGAAGTGTAGTGTTGCTAATCCTGATATGCCTGAGTGGATGCTAATTTCATTCTATGAACTTACAGATTGATTGCTAAGCCCAAAGGCAGGACTGGTGGAGAGCAGTACCTCTGTAATAATCACATGAAATCCAAATGTAAAAAAGGAATAAAATAGGACAAAACTAAATAAAATAAAATAAAATAAAATGATTGCAGTTCCTGTACCAGCAATTAGTTATGAATGAGGAGAATTATACCTCTATTTGTTACTCACTTTCTCCTCTTCTCTCCCTGTAAACATCTCACATACTGACCAGTCAGGGTGCATTGTTCAGCAAAGACAATTACGTTCATTATAAACCCCACATTGTATTCAGTAATGAGATGCAAAGAGTGTCAAATCTAATCCTACAATCTGCATACCAACAGTGTAATTTGCTGTGCAATTAAACACAGTATGTTCAAAACATATGCTGTACTTTTGCTTAGCTTCATTTCGTGTGCTGGATGTGTGTCAAGGTCGTACTGTGTCTTTGTGGATCCATTTCCTATATGAGGAAGGAATGTGAATAAGGACTGCCATCTCTTTGCTGCTGTTTGAGTCATGTTATGCAATGAGCTTCCTCTGCTCCCCACAGACTAGATGTCATTATGGAGATGCATTACCTGAATCCCTTTACCCTCCTCTCGCTCGCATTTGTTCGGCTTTGTGCATCTCTGAACAGGCCATTAGAAATGGATTATAGGGCATTTTCCTAAGAGAGCAAACCTCCTGATGACCTCCTGCCATTGTTTTAAAACTGGACTATATGTATCATTGAAGACATAATACCTCCCATGACTCATGTCAATAATCAGTGGGCACTGGGTGCAAGTGAGTAATACCTAGTTGGCAGGGAGAAGTACAGATGTTGTTTCTGTGGTATAAAAATAGAATGAACATCCAGCAGATACACTCGGTATCTCTAAACCGGCTATCTAGAAAGACACAATTCAATAAACCATAAACTTAAAAAATGTCCTTTTACATGCCAATTCATTTTAGTAAGAATGTAGAAGAAAGGGGTGTTTAGAACCGTACAAAGAAAAAGAGGTGTGATGTGTAGGTTATTACCTGCCACAGGGCTTCCTCAGGCTAGGATGGTAGTATGTTAACAGGCCTGGTGCCATGACATTGACAGGACAGCCACCACTATAGTCCTCCTTAGCCCAGTCCTTCAAAAGAAATAAGCTAATGAAGAAGTATTCTTTCACAGCACAGAAAAAAAGACAGTTACTCATAAAAACTTAGAAGTACTACTATTACATCTTGTGTAATGGGCTAATCATTAGCCAAAAAGGAAATAATCATCCCCACACCTTCAGGCTACCCTTTCCTTAAAGACCCACTGCAGAACTTTTAGCAGTTTTCTCAGTGACGCGCCTCCTATTTACGGTTAAACTAGCATCCATCTTGCATCGTACCTGCACTGTGAGCTCACTCCAGCCAGTAGAGGACAGTCTTATCTTGACTCTTGTTCTGTCCCTTCCTCTTTCTTTTCCTGTCTTCCTCCAGTAATGTTTCCTTGCGTTTCTTTGCTGAATCCAACATGATGCGCCTTCAAAACACCAGCTGTGTTCCTATCTGGTTCATATCTGTTTGCTAATAAGTGACGCAGTGAATAACCAATAGTCAGCTGCAACGTTATGGCTGCGTCCCAGATGCAAAAGTTACATAGTGCAGTTTCTGAGCCTCGGGACGCCGCTGGGCAGTGACTGCTCGAAAATGTGGATAATGGCTGCTGGTGTACCATCATAAAGTCAGAAACGCAGATTTTTAAGGTCAAAAAGTTACGTTGTGGGTCTTTAACATCCTTTTTTAGTAAACTTAGTAGACCAGTACTTGTTGCAAATTACCAAATGCCACCAAATTCATACTTATGATAAATTATAACTACCTTTACTCAAAGTACAAAGCAAAGCAGTATCACAATAAACGCTAACAACTGGGAATTAGCCTCTAAATCAGTGGTGTCCAAAGTCGGTCTTCAAGGGCCGCTGTCCTGACAGATTTCCATGCTTCCTTGCACCAGCACAGCCGACTCAAATTAAATGAATCTAAAAGCCTGTGAATTTGAGTCAAGTGTGTGTTGGAGAAGGGAAACATGGAAAACCTTCAGGATTGTGGCCCTTGAGGACCGGAGCTGGACACCCCTGCTCTAAATGAAACAGTTGTACCCTTAAACACAAATGATATCCTGCACCTACAGGTGACATGAGACAAATATTCCTCACATAAGCTATTCCAAACTAACCATAGAACTGAGGAAATTGGTGTGTGATCAATTATTTCTCTCTTCTTTATACCATCTTTATACATCTTTGTACCATTTGGTGTTTTATTATACAGTACATCATTAGAAAGCCTGATTAGTCACAGCTAAACATGTGGGTATTGCGTTAATACCAACAGCATAAGACTGCAGGAGATTTAGGCAGATTTAAGGGGGAGCAATACACATTAAGGCCCATTTATACTCGACACAGAAGATGGATATGCAGAAAGACAGACAGTTTCATCCATCGTCTGCGTTGGTTATGTAGAGCCCTACATAACCGAAATCCATTTTATTTATTTATTTTTTAATAAAATTCTGTTTAAATTTTTCCCATTTTCAGTGTTTTTCTGTTTTTAATTTTTGGGGTGGGGGGTGTGAAGTGCGCCCTGCAGCTCCCCCTCAGAGCATTTTCCCGGGAGAAGCGTAACTTTTTATTGAGAAAAAAAAACAAAAAACCTTAACGCAAATTGTTGCTCATTTCCGTGATATTCCGCATTTATACTGAATTCCATTACTAATGTTCAATTCCGTGATTCTGTCTGTGATTCCGTGGTTGCGGATTTAATAGTGGTCTAATTATGCACGTAATTTGGTCAATTTTTGGAGTGCTTGTGCATCAGTCACTTGACGCAGAAAAAGGGAGCAATACTACCGGAAACCGTGATGTCAGTGTTGAGCTGTAAAGCTGACCTCCAATCAGCAAAAAGAAAAAACAAAAAAGAAGAAGAGGAACAACATGAGGAAAAGCATGAGATGAAGAAGCAGACAAAGCAACTGTAGAGATAGTTGTAGCACTCACAAAAGGCTGAGTGTGCGCTGGGTAGGGTTGTAACGATTGCCGGTAAAATGGTTAACCGTGATAAAATTCCCAATGATGAGTAATACCCTTCCATATTTGAATTATCATTAAAACCGTGATTGATAACTGCACTTTGAAAAAACTCACAGTGATGCTGCTCATTGGCTGGAAAATCAGCAGTAGTCCCAGTTTGCAATGTTTCATTCATGAAAACATGGTGGAAGGCAACTCAGCACCCAATGTGGACAGTGCTTTGGAGATTTTTTCTCCTTTAAAAAGGACAAAGTAGACATCTCGACTCAAATGGGGGGGGGGGTTACCTGATCATTTTGGTCACAATAACAGTGATATGTGTGTTTGTTGTAAACAACTTGATATCGGAGCATAATTGCCACCAATCGGGGTCTGATACTGACATCAGATTTAGGAAGTGGGAACTCACTCACCCACAGTTGCCAACTCTTCAGGGAGAAAAGTCGCTATTGGCTGGCTCAAAAGTTGCCAGAAGTCGCCAAATGATGTCACCACAATAAACAGCCACTTTCACATGTGCGCAGAACCACACAAAGTCGATTTGATTATTTATTATTGGACTCACTGTGTTGCTAATTTACAAGGGTACTGAAGGAGTGACATACGTATTTGGGTCATGGTGCAAAGAAGACCCAGGTGTGCCACAAGGCATCATGGGAAATAAGCCGTAACTGTTAGATTACGCTATAATGGACAATTTACAATAACCAACATATTTGTACGATGGACATTGCAGCAAAAATTAAATAAAAAAATGCCATAGGAAAGCCAAATGCACCTTACCATGCTTAGACCAGGAAAAAAGAATCTTCTCGTGCCTGCACAATTTATTTGTTATATGGATGAGGAGGAGTGAACATCTCACAGCAGCTTGGAAGTGCTGCTGCCTGCACCAGGACAGCACGTGAGTGACAGTACGTGCCGGGAAACAGGGAGAGAGGGGCTGACGGTTGGCAGCACCCAATGAATGGGCGGTACAAACTTTATCTGTCTCCATGAACACCAGAAAAAGTTGCTAGATTTGTCAGAAGTCACTTTTTTCGAAAATTACCACCAGAGGGGTCTGAAAAGTCTCTAAATAAAGCAACAAAGTCGCATAGCTGGCAACAATGACACTGCCGACTAGTTGAGGAATTGACTAAATAACCATGGACATGGAAACGCGAAAGCAGTGACGTACAACAACGTTTGAAATGGATGTCCTCATTTATGCACGTAAAGGAGCATAAACGGACTTTTACTTGTGTTGCTCAATGCTCAGTCCACAAATGCACAAGTCTTACAGTTTATACCTTATTGACTAACCAGGCTTTATAACAATATGAAATACAACACGAAGAAATATTTTTATGGGCAGGAATATGTTCTACTGTCTTTTTTGTGTTAAGCTTTTTTGTATCACACCACCATCATGGATGTCATTCCTAGTTGGCTTCAGGCTAGGACTGGACGATATAGAAAAAAAAATTATCGATAAAAAAACATCTGTATAGATCGATATCGATATTTATAAAAAAAAAAAAAAAGCCATTATCAAATTCAAAGCTTTTTTAAGGTGCAGCCCTGGCCATTTAAGCGTTTTCTGAATGATGTACTTATAATAAAGATCACTCTAAAGCCGTTTTCAGACTTGCATTGTGGAACATGAGCGGTAAAGTCCATCCGCTCTTAAAACAGACTCGTCTTTTTTAAACATGTCGCTTCCTTATGGACTTATCGTGTCCCGGTGCTTTCATACATCAGGAAATGTGGAAAATTCAGCACAGCCCCGCTCTCCCTTCAACTCTGTCCAGAACATTTTCTTATGCTTTCAGCCAAAACTACGTGCCGCAACATTTCCGCTCTTGTGACATGTAGACAAGCCGGTACATGTCCGCTACATCTCTGAGGTAAAAGATCTGTACGCATGTCTGAATGCAGATGTTATGAAGGACAGAGTTCACAATATTACCACTTTCCAGTGGAAGTCTGAAAGTCTAAAATCACTAGGTTAATTTGATCAAAACTTCTTGTTTTAAGTTAGAAAATAATTGTGGAATCAAAATCAGGATTAAAACACAATCTCTTTACAGTGGGACCATCACTGCAGCTTCACTCTTCATGTGTAGCTGCTCTCACAGTCACAAGACTTGCACTTCATCTGTACATAATTAATGGGTACTAGTATCTGCCTGCACAAGGACATTTTGGAATAGGAGAAAATTTTACAAATTACTACATGTTCTGCTCAGAACATCTCTATGTTTCCAATGTTTTGCATTCAGCTTAGTTTAGGGTTACATACTGTATGCTAAAAAGTTATAGTATTGATATATTTTCAAGGTTTATACAATCTTTTATGCCAAGTTAGTCTTTACCAATTGGAATATCCTTGTGCTTTGCATGATGTGAAACCATGCCAACTCTGATATGAATACGGTGGTGGATGATTAAATCAAATTTCAAGCATATTTCACATTGAATCAGACTGAATCACATTCACATCGATGAATCACATTGGTGTTTAGCACCATCATTACAGATGGTGACGTTAGACAGCCAAAGATCTAAGTTCAAACTCAGTGTGACTAAATTTTGTATGACACATCACTTGTCTGTTTCACTGTCAATCGCCGCTGGTTAAAGTTGTGCATGAAAAGTAAGAGCTGTTTTCCTGGCCTGCAAAGTGCACTAAACATGAAAGGTGTTTGTGTTTTTGTTTTTTTTTGTTTTTTAACTGGATAGGAGAAAGGTAGAAATAGCCATAAAAAAGGGATTCAGAGAGTAAGCAGGATAGACAGTAAAGGGCAAACCTGCACACAGTTGAGAAGAGGACATGAGATAAGAAAAAAGGCAGAGGAAATTAGAGTGAAAAAGGAAGATGGGCATTAATCAGACAGAGGAAAGCTTCAATGTGATAAAAAAAAAAATAGATGAAGACAACAAAACAGAGGATCCCGCTGCATGCTTTTGATGTTTGATGTCTGCAGCAGCGCACCATATTTTTCCGGTACTGTCTATATTCCCTTGATAAAAGGAATTAAACATGTGCATAAATTATTTGACACACCTCATTGAAAATTTCTCTCCTTTTTTTGGTATATGAAAAGTCAGAAGCAAAGCGGCAGTGCCATCTCATTTGCAGATAATTACTACAACACGAGGAAGGAAACAGACTTTCACTCCAATCGCATTGAAATTGCTCTCCTGAACATTTTTCTCTTCTATCTTTGAGCAATATGAGGAAATGTACATAAAACAGAAGTGGCATGAGTAAAATTTTACAAGTGTTTTTTCTGGAATGGTTTGGTCGAATCCATTTACTAATGAAAAGAAAATGGTGTTTTAATGAGGCCCTCATATATTGCTCTCCCATTCTTCCCATAAAACTTTTGCCTTTCATGTAAGATGTTCAAGATCCACCCTTCTTGGCATACTCATCCAACAGGAAATGCTGTCTTCACTAAATATTTGATAGCTCTGTGGTAACTTGCCCACATCAACCTCCACTTTCCTTTTTTTAATGGTAATGTAGTAGAATGAAACTCTGTAGTAGCCATTTTCTGTTTCCTAAAGTAATTTTGGAATCATTTTAGGGATGCATGATATAATCGGCTTCCTATCAGTATCGACCTTTATCGGCCTTAAAACTGAATATCGGACATTGGCCACCCAACCAATATTTAATCGATATTTAACCGATCAGCCCGCTGTTTCTAACGTCTAAAAACCCCAAAACTTCTTTTTTACAGACTTTAAAACTTCTATAGACTAGGGGTGGGAAAACATTGATACACTGAAATATTGTAATACAGTATTTTCATATGCTGATATATTGACATTTACAAATGCGGTATCTATTTTACAAATAAAATCTCATGATATTTCATCATTCTGTTACAAAATCTCAATTCACAAAACTTTTGCGATATTTCATGCTGATATCATATTGACATTTAAAGGGACTAGAGGCAGGAATTAAAAAAAAAAACAAACATGCATGTTCATTTTTTTTTTAAATACTAATGGGTGATGAAGCGCTAAATACCAAAAAGAACGTTTCCACCCATGTTTCTCTCCGTTGCCTTGAACAGGCTGTGTGCTGCAATTCGGTGGCCAAATTTCCCGACGTGACGTCAAATGACCTACATCCGCAGTTTTGATGCAGGAAGAAAGACGGTCGCGGTAAGTTCAAACACTGTAAGCGATAGTTATGGATTCTTCTGCCGTCAACAAACGATCCAGATCAACTGAAAGACACTAAAAAGTGAAACTACGAAGAAAAAGGTGAGTAAACAACATTATAGCTTCAGTTTGTGCACGCTCCCGTGATGGCTTGGCTTGTGTCTGCAGTTACCTGAAGCGCCAGTCGCGAGTTTCGTTACGTAATGTTGCCTCAAGTCCTTTTAAAGATAGCGATCTATTTTACTAAAAAAAATCGTGCAACAATTCACAAATATTTTGAGATTCTGTAACAGAATGATTCAATTTAGCAAGATTTTGTCAGTAAAATAGATCGATATCGCATTTTTAAATATCAATTTGATATTGGCACATGAAAATATCGCGATATTTCAGAGTATTGATATATTTTCCCATTCCTATTTTTCCAAAGTGTCAGAAACGGATAACAAAACAGCTATTTGCAATGACTGCTTATTTTTTCAGCTTTAATATCGGTATCGGTATCAATATCGGTTATCGACCACATGAGTTTTAAAATATCGGCATATCGGATATCGGTCAAAGTTCCAATATTGTGCATCCCTAACAGTTATTGGTTATCCCCAAAAGAAAACAAAAATGGCAACCATAGTTTCACCCCCACCACCTTCTCTCATCAGCCAGCATTGAATTATTGTACTTAAAAATGGTTTCAGCATTCAGCGTCTTTATCAGCCAAGTAAACACATGTCATCTCCCTTAATGCTGCTGCCTCAAGTTTACTTGAGGCACTCTCCCATTGTAGCTTCCCTTTTAACGGCACAGAGCATAAAAAGCAGTGTAGATCCTATCATTGTATATCTGCTTGATTAATGTAGTGTTTCACAGTCTATTTATGGATGCCATGCATCATGTAAAGCAGCTAAATAGCTATTCTGTTAGTGTGAAACATGATTAGTGACAAGTACAGTATGCACTGCATGTAAAACATTTTTTTCTTCCAGTAATGTGGCAATATCAGTGGCTAGTGTGCACGTCCTGTATAGTCACCCTTTGGAATTCACTGCACCTTTTCCATTCCCTGTCATGGAGTTGTTTTTTATGATGTTTTATTAATCAGAATGTTTTGGCATAGAGTTTTAAAATTTATAGTTTAGCTCAATAATTTGGCTCATATTTATGAAATAGCTCTGTCCATAAAAAATCAGATATCAGCAACACTCTTCTCCTTTTTACATATTATACTAATTTTTTTTTAACAAAAGATAACAAAAATGGATAAATGAACATTCATCATAACCACCTGTCATGTGATATTACAGATCTTTGTTTAAATCACGCAAAACTCTCTTTGCTTTACTATTGTGTGTGAAAACTATTTGCACTGTTTTTTGTTGGTTTTTTTTTTCAGTTTTGCGCACAAAAAGATGGCCTGCCACTGAGGTACTGTACTTACTTTCTCTTCAAAGTGGATGAAGGATGCAGCTTCAGGACCAAGATATTTGACCAGACTGGAAAGTACGGCTGTTCTTCTTTCTCCAGCCTGCAAACAGAAGGAAGAGACAGTTCCAACGTGGTAGCTTCACTGCACCCAACATTAAAGTTCTGCAGCACACTGCTGAATTATGAATGCATATCAGGGGTCTTGCTGGGTCAGAATGGGCTTCTGGTGAGTAAGCATGATGGCAAGGTAAAGATGATAAAATCAAATAGATCTACAGTATCTATCCTGGCTTCATCTTGAATGGTAATCATTTTTGAAAATAAGAAGGGAAATATAAAGCAAAATAAAAAAGAAACATTTTGAAGGCAGCGTGTGGTTTCCATCACTGTCACATAGAAAATCTTTTTTTTTTTCTTTTAATGTGAAGAAAAAAATGTCCAAACTGAAAAATCAACAGAAATTGCACTTGCAATCCCCACTGTTTCTTCATGTAATGAGCTCGGGAACCTTCATGAAGCCAAGTTGCATCACAGCAGTCCCTCTTTACTTTTTTCTTTTTGGTACAAAGGCAGTAACAATGGTGACAGGTCATAAGACAAGAAAAAGAGAAGGAACATTAAGCAGACATAAACAACCATAGAAAAGAAAAAAAAATCAGTTTTCTCTCAGTTTCTCTAATGAATTAAAACTAGTGACTGAATAAATAGAGGAAGAGACATGTAACAGATTGAATGCAAAGATGATTAGAATCTGTAAGGTCATGGACAACTTTCTTATTTAAAGCACTTTTTTTCCCTTTTTTAGACTGGTTGCCACAGCAACCTATTTGTAAGGTTCAACAACGTCTGAAGCAGACACATTCAAGGTAAGTGGATGGACCTCAATATTGTCTTATTCATAATATAAAAACCAATCAAACTTTGGACTCCCTTCAATATCCTTTAAAACCAGACCGGTCCATCGTGGGATTGGCCAGTTCTACCTTACATTCCTTTTGTTACACACTATACACAGAATGGGGTCCTAGTTGCTTCTGTACAAAATCTGTCGGGCCAGCGATGGCCAGAGAGGGGAAGCAGTCAATCGCATCAGTCAACTTTTGCTTCAGAGATTTTTATCCTCTTCCTTCTTACGAGCTGAGAAAAGAAGGTGACAAGAACAGGGTCATCGGCTGTTGGTCAGGGGGAAGGCATTTTTGTGCTCGTTTTTAGTGATGTTTTCATACGAAGGAGCGGAAATACAACAGCTGAGAGCACAAATAGCTGAACAATCTTATTCTGAATGAACTACTACTAAACTACTACTACTGCTAAAATCACAAGAAGAATCTGGCGCAGACTTTCAAACTTTTACTGAATGTAGTAAAACGCAGGTTCTAGCAGCCGGGACACAATCAGCATAATTAGCACACCTCTTTGTTTAGGTTGGGGATCAGTGGAGAGATATGGTAATTGCTAGAAGTCAGACATCATATTTAGGTCTGTTTTCCTTGTTCAACAGATTTTAGATTTATAACAAAGATACTTTTGAGCTCATCTGAATTTATCTCACATTCATAGCAATTATAAGGGCTAGCTAAAACCTCCCTGGGCAGAGCTTTTTTCTCCTCCAGCACAATCAAAATTAAGCAGGAAATAAGACAAAGAAGAATAAAGACAGAAAACTTACATAAAGCCTACAAACCATGACATTATTTGAATTCAGTTTTGAAAACTTCACTACTTAGATCAGAACAGCCCACTTTCAAAGTTTGGCCCAAGTTTTTCCCCCAGCAAGGGCACTGCTTTATATTAACACAGCTATGCTCTGCTCAAAGCCATCAAGGTCCTTTATGCAAGCCATTTTTGCTTCACAGAGCAAGGCAGTTTGTAGTGGCATTGTCTTGATCAGTCAGCTCAAAAATATTGTTTTTGAAAGAAGCCTGGTGGCTTTGAAGAGTGCATAGATGGATATAATTGCCTTGTACTCAACAGAAATAGCCATAACAGCAAGGAGTCTAAGTGACTTCAAACTCAATCCCTTGTTATTGTACTCTAACTCACTTCACTTTTCCTTTTAAATACCAGATTTTATTGGTAATTATAAATGAAAAGGCATTCTCAAGTCAGAAGCCCTACTTTTCTCCCATTTAAAATACGACATTATTCAACCAGCAGGGGTTATAAAGTGTGTGACAAATGGTCAAAGAAGGAAAATACCAGATATGTTGCATTTGGAGAGTGTAAATATTTTTTCCACACATTTAAGGACATAAATAAATAAAATAAACCTTCATAGTTCTTTTAATAAATTCAAGACAGACACAAGAGGCAGCAGTCTATCTGAGTAACTGTAGCTTCTGCTCTTAACAGCTTGCATGTTGCTGTACACAGAGCAGCAGAGGCCCGGGGACCACATAAAAGACAGCACATCGTAAAGCTATGTTGGCAGACGGTGCAAAATTATCTACAATTCTTTATCTACATGTCACTTTGCTGTGCTCGCAGCTCACACTCCCTCTAGAGTTGGAGCTAAAAGTCGGAAACGTGCCGCAACAGAGGAACAAAGAAAATACAGCATGAGTTTACAAATCAAATTTAAAAAATAAATAAAAAAAATGAAAATGTGGGTGCAATTAAAAAGCAAGTGTGGTCCAGCATCTCCATGCAAGTTAAACTCTGTTGAAATTCAAGCTTTATAAAAAGCTTCATAAATACAACCGTGTATGTGAAGCAAGAATTCTAAAAAAGAAAAAGACATCATATGAGCTAAATCATGTTAAATCGTACATGCTGTGCATTTGTAACTTTTATGTTCACTTACATTACATGCTACCATATTTCCTTCTATTTGGAAGCAGGCAGCAAGTGGAGGTTAATTATTAAGCACCCTGTGCAGCATGGCCCTGCAGGGTGACAGCTCCAGAGCTTTGCAGCAAGCAGGGATAATGACTGTAATACCAACACAACATGAGGGACAATGCTGCTTTTTTGCTTCTTTTCTTTTTTTCAGAAATGTAAAACGTAGAAACAAAATAAAAAGGTGAATGAAAGTAAAGGTTGAGAGCATTGTAGGCTGTGTCAGAGTGCGATACATAAAATTATGATTGACAGTTTATTAAATGCACCAAACTGCAAGCAATGGCTGTGGAGTGATTTCAATGCCATATTTCCAAAAAACAAAATAAAGCAAACAAGTAAAAACAGTTACAAAGAATAATTTTAGGAACTGAGCTTTAAGATCAAAGTGCTGAGCAAGACTGTGGAGCACTTTTTTAATATCTCAAATGCAGCCGGAGATCAGGGAGGTTTTCATTATCCACCAACATTCATATAAGTTAACCGGCGATCAACACAAAAAGGTCCATTAAGTCGACAAAAATTTGGCAGTATTCCTCCATGCTGCTCGTCCAATGTAATCCAAGTGTCCTGAGTGGTAGCGTCCATAATTTAATCGAAATGATATAATTTAGTATATTTTTATAGCTTAAACAGTAGTACATCGTACTTCCTATTTGTGTGTTCATGACAATCTGCAAGCCGCAGCGTTCAGGCGCCTACTCTGTGATAATGCAAGCGTAGGTTAAGGACCTTGCTCAGGGGTGTACCACTGTGGACCCCTGAGCAAGGTCCCTCATCCCCCACAACTGCTCCCTGGGCGCTTTGAGTAGCAGCCCACTGCTCTCTGATACTCACAGTACAGAGATGGGTAAATGCAAGTCCCTAATTTCCCCTCGGAGATCATACAACAAAAAAAAAAAAAAAAGAAAAGAAAAGATTAGCTGTTTACATTATGCTAATAGCGACCGAGTTGCGGACAAACACAAGAGGGTTGTCGAAAGAAAGAAAGAAAGAAAGAAAGAAAGAAAGAAAGAAAGAAAGAAAGAAAGAAAGAAAGAAAGAAAGAAAGAAAGAAAGAAAGAAAGAAAGAAAGAAAGAAAGAAAGAAAGAAAGAAAGAAAGAAAGAAAGAAAGAAAGAAAGAAAGAAAGAAAGAAAGAAAGGACGAACATGGGATCTCGTTTGCCACTGCTAAAAAGTTTTGTGAACTTGCATGAACGCGCAAATAGGAAGTGTGATGTTCTACTGTTTAGGCTATAAAAATATACTAAATGATGTCTTTTCAATAAATTATGGACGCCAAGTTGCCAAGTTTTTGTGGACTTTTATGGATTTGTGGATTTTATTTGTATTGAGCGTTGGTGAACATTACTATACGGAAGTTGGTGGATGAAGAAAAAACCCCGATCTCAGGCTGCATTTGCGATATTAAAAAAGTGCTGAAGGGTCTTGCTCAGCATGAGGGTGAGTAGAAAATGAAGACATGTCATTCTATGGGTGTTGTATCCATTTAAAGGAGTCATCACCCGGAAATCCCACTTTTTCATGTTAAAACGTGTATTGGGGTAGGAATTGGTAAAAAAGTGCCGGAAACTCCTGAAAGTGAAAGTGGCTTCGTTTTTCAGCTTGAGCTCTCTCTTTATCCCAGAATCGGCTCACAAGAGCGCTCGCACTCCACAGCACGCGATTTGGACCCGCCTCACGGCGTTGACATCAACCGCCTCGGCCTGCCCAAGCTAGCCTCTTTAGCGCCACCTAAAAGCAGCTGACTACCTGCCACGGAGGAGTTATGACCAGCTGTTATGACGTGAACTAGAGAGGCTGCGAGCGAGCTGCTAAGGTGGCATGTTTGTTATGAACTCTGCTTTTCACCGGCTCCTGCGCAGAAGCATGTCCGCCTTACAGATGCTCGTGGTCGGCCTGAGTGTTGCACGTCACACTGCGTCTTCTGCTGTGGCAAAAGCCAGCAGAGGCCCAGCTTTGTAGATGCATCTGTCATAGTGTCTGAGCCCCAGACATAAATCCATCCTCATTCAAGGCGCAAAAGGCATGGTTAACTGGCTCCCTGCATTGAAAATGCCCGTATAAGCGTTTTCTCGCCGAGATATTGCGTTTGGGGGATTTTCGCTGTTGCTTTCCAGGGAAGACTCAGAGCTGCTTCCAACCCTCGTGCCCTTCATATTTTTTACACTAGCTACCATCTACACTTGGAATGTCCAAGATCGGATGTTCAGAAATAAAGTTATGAGCTCTGCTTTTCACCGGCTCCTGCGCAGAAGCATGTCCGCCTTACAGCTGCTCGTGATCTGGCCTGAGTGACAGAAGGGACAGTACTAGGGACCAGTGGATTATATTAATCAGTGAGGATGTGCAGTCGGTGCAAAGCGTTGCTGCTTGTGTAACTTATTATCTTTTGTATAAGAGACCAGTAAACGGTGGTTGACGAGCGGACAAGCTGCTAATGTAGCTACAGAAGCTAACACTGCTTCTTGGTTAACTTCACGTCAGACGTCCGCTTCCTTAAATTCATCAGAGTCCAGCCCTTTTACTCCGCGGATCCTCTCTATCAACCGTACCGTTAAGTTTTTATCAAGTTTTTCTCTGTTGGGACATCATTTTCCTTCACCTGCTCTGTCCTGATAAAACTTTGTTTTTGCACTGACGCTTGCTTCGTGAACGCTTACAGACAGGTCTAACTCTCGTACGTGTTCTCGCGACAAACAAAAGTTGGGGATAAAAAGAGGTTAAAATGAGCTCATTAAATTTTCGTCCTTCCAACTATAATTAAAAATTCATTTGAAGATAATTTAAGGATTGTGTATGTAAACACTAAGTTGCGAAAACTTTAAAGAGACTAGAGACAGGAATCTAAAAAAACCAAACAAACATGCATTAGGATTATTTTTTAATACTAATAGGTGATAGGCGCTAAATACCAAAAATAACATTTTCTCTGCGATTCTCTCTTTTATCTGAACAGGCTATGCACTGCAAAATGTGCTGCAATTAAGAGGCGGAGTTCCCGTGGTACCCTCGCGGACGCGGCGTCAAATTCGCTACATCCGTAGTTTTGATACAGGAAGAAGGCATTGTGACAAATTCAAACACTGTAAGCGATAGTTGTGGAATCTTCTGCCGTCAGCAAACAATCCAGATTAACTGAAAGACACTAAGAAGTGAAACTACGAAGAAAAGCTTAGTGAACAAAATTATTGCTTCAGTTTGTGCACGCTCATGACGGCTTGCCTCGTGGCTGCAGTTACCTGAAGCGCCAGTCACGGCAGTTAGAGCAGTCGCGAGTTTTGGTTCTTAATCTTGCCCCTAGTTCCTTTAACTTCAAGTAATTTAGCAATACAACAATACAATAAAACAAAATAAGTAGCTCTGTGCAGCTGGAAGTGTGAATTAGACTAATATTTACAAAATATCCGAGGCGTTAGTGGAACCTCGCTAGGCCACTAGTATTCTAGCCTCTCCATGACACGTCACGAGATGAAACAGTCGCGGTCGGCTCATTGATTTACATG
>JALJCO010012752.1:0-13129 GCA_023101725.1 Atherinomorus stipes
CCCGGCTACTCAATCTTCTCTGTCCCTGTTGTCCCAGGTAGTCCTGTAAGTCTGTTAGTTACAACGTTTTCATTGGCTGATAACAGGGAAGTGGGCGGGCTCTTCTCAAACGCGCGTCACAGTCTGTTAATTTGAATCAGCAGATTGTTATATGCATGTAGTTCCATTTCTGGAGTTTAAAGTACCCAAATTTTCCGTCTTTCTAGCGGTAAGTTATGTCTATTCTGTCCATCTTTAACATTAACAGTGTTATTTAAGCTCTTTGGGCGGAAATGACTCGTGAGTCCGCCGCCGTATCCAGCAACTGTACGGCTTAATATACTGTTTAATGGTGTCCTCGCTAAAAACACCGTGTCGACATATACGAAGCTGCTGATTTTTTAAATATATGTGTATTTATGTTACGTCCGTTTAAGCAAACCTCCGAGCTCGCCGCGGTTGCCTGCATGTAACTAACGCGCATGAGCAGGAGTTCGCCGGACACAGCAAGCGCCAGTGTTCCATTAACGTAAGCGTACATTTTACGCAGCCGCCGTATGTCCCTTCGCGATTAAACTAATAAATTTACCGGGAACGGGCGGTGTGTTTTACGTCGTTCGGACTATCAGATTCCTGCCATTTCGGCGCGGTGTCAGCCGTAACTTTGCAGGCGGTTGTGTTAATTACAACGTTGTGGAGTCTAAAATAAGTACACGTTTAGACCTCCACATTTTAAGCATCAGCCTCATGGTCCACATGGGAAGTCTCTGTGTACGGGCACTTATATCAGCGAAAAATAGAGGAACTTTCATTCATGATATTCTGTCATAATGCAGTATTTACACCTCAATCATACATCAGCAAGCGAGTGAATGGATGATATGGATGGATGGATGGATGGATGGATGGATGGTGGATGGGGCTGATTCAGTGTCAGACTTAACAGAAGTGAAAAATGTTCAGATCACAGTAATAACATGATTGCATCACTTGCTGTCAGTGTTGTCATGTTTCCATGGTGATGCAGCATCAGTGATGGTTGTTGTGTTATTGCAGACATGTCCTTTGAGCCAGGTTTTACTGTCCTGCCTGGGTCGACTGAGCTGCAGCTGCAGGCCAGTCCCGTTGCCGTGGCGGCAGCAGCATCCAGGGGTCAGCAGCCCGCCAAGGAGAAGGTCAGGCCCATCCGGTCGGCGGAGGCGGAGGCGAGGGCCCGGGTGGCAGAGCGGGGGGGAGACCCCAAAGACCGCCGCTGGGTCCTCAGCCAGATGGAGGTGCAGGCCGGCCAGTACAGGGGCCAGACCTTCCAGTGGCTGCTGACCCACGACCTGGGCTACGCCGTGGGACTGCTGGCCGGCCACCAGGCAGAGCGTGAGGGGGGTGACTCCAGCACTGCCCCCCTCATGTTATACAAGGACGCTCTGCTGGAGTACGCTGGCCTCTTCCCCGGCGTGGTCGCCGCCATCAGCTCCAGGAAAGAGGAGGAGCACGGAGTCTGAGGGTGAGGGAGCTGGTGGGGCTCGGTGCCCACAGCTCCCTGACCTAGTGGGGAGATGTACGAGAGCCAGGACCAGGAGATCAGCGGGTGGAGATGCTGGGCTCTGTTCTGAGGACCAGGTCTGCACGCAGAATCCTTCAACCTGGTCTGTCTGTGTTCCAGCTACAGGAGGTACGTGATGGAGACGGTGGTGAAGAACGCCGGGTCCCGCCTCATGAAGCTGCGGCAGTACCTGAAGCGCAGGAAGAGGCAGGAGCAGTCTGCTGCCGTGTCTCCTTCCCCCACAGGCACCAGCAAAGCTCCTGCCTCCACCATCTCCACACCTCCTTCCTCCAGGCAGCCGTCCTCATCACCTCTGAGGAAGAGGAAGAGCAGTAAGTTCACGGTGACAGCTGATCTTTACCAGAGGTTCAGAAGGTCAGCTGACTGTTAAACTGCTGTCTCCTCATCCTGCTCCAGTTTCCTCAGACGATGAAGACGACCAGCTGATGGCGGAGGCTGCCGCAGCTGCAGAGCAGGAGCTGGCAGCTTCAGGTGATTCTGTCTGTTAAATAATGATCAACTGGCATCTCTAATAACCATGTAGCATCTCTAATAACCATGTAGGTACTCTAATAACCATGAAAAAAAAAAAAGAAAAAAAAAAAAAAAAAAAAAAAAAAAAAAAAAAAAAAAAAAAAAAAAAAAAAATAGTCATCTCTAATAACCATGTAGCATCTCTAATAACCATGTAGCATCTCTAAAATAACCATGTAGCATCTATTATAACCATGTAGCATCTCTAATAACCATGTAGCATCTATTATAACCATGTAGCATCTCTAATAACCATGTAGCATCTCTAATAACCATGTAAAAAACAAAACCAAAGAAAACAAAAAACAGACCAAAAAAAGACCAACAACAACAAAACCAAACCAAGACAAAACCAACCAGCAAAAAAAAAAAAGAAAAGACAAACCAACCAAACAAAAAAAAAAACCAACCCATCTCTAATAACCATGTAGCATCTATTATAACCATGTAGCATCTCTAATAACCATGTAGCATCTATTATAACCATGTAGCATCTCTAATAACCATGTAGCATCTCTAACAACTATGTAGCATCTCTAATAACCATGTAGCATCTCTAATAACCATGTAGCATCTATTATAACTATGTAAACCCAGCATCTATTATAACCATGTAGCATCAAAAAACCAAAAAAACCAAAAAAACCAAACCAAACCAAAACAAAACCAAACAAAAACAAACCAACCAACAACCCTCTAATAACCATGTAGCATCCCACCAAAACAACACACCCCCCCTCTAATAACCATGTAGCATCTCTAATAACCATGTAGCATCTATTATAACCATGTAGCATCTCTACCATAACCATGTAGCATCTCTAATAACCATGTAGCATCTCTAATAACCATGTAGCATCTATTATAATCATGTAGCATCTATTATAACCATGTAGCATCTCTAATAACCATGTAGCATCTATTATAATCATGTATTAGGAATGATATATAAATGATAAAGATATAAAAATAAACTGTAGCCTCAGCAGTTCCATTGTCAAGTTTTATTTTCAGAGCATTGTCTCATGATGTGTTAAATGTGTCATTCAAGTCAGGATTATGTTGCTGTGGATGTCTGAAAAGGAGCAAATTGTCTCCCTCTGCAGGAGGAGAGACCGTACTGATGCACACTGATGAGAAAAAGTTGGCTTGTGTTGAACTGAGAATAAATGTGGCTGAAAGTCAGACTGGATGAGAAATGAGATGAGAAATGAGGAACTCAGTTTAACATTTATCTTTATTTCTGCTGTTCACAGGATCCTCGTCTTCTCCTCCTCCTCCTCCTTCAACGCCTCGTCATCTCCCTCCTCCTCCTCGTCATGCAGCCGCCGCTGCAACGGGTCTGCCGGCACCGACCCCTCGTGAAGCGGCTCCTCCCTCTGACCCGGTGGGTGTTGGTTCTGCTGCAGGTGTGTGTGGGAGCAGCGGCTCGGTTCTGACCCGTGACCTCTGTGCTGCAGCTCCTCCTGCCAGAGGCCTGGAAACGCTGCCTGCCCTCAGAGCAGCAGGACTGGATCAGCAAGGTCCTCTTCACGAGGGATCCGAAGGGCAGACCCGTTCTGACCAAGGACCTCCGGCTGTGGTACCACCCGCCCGGACCGCGGCCCGTCTACAGCCAGCGCCCCTCCTCTCCGGACCCGTTCTTCCAGCTGCCCTTCTTCCTCTGGGTGCCGCACCGCCTGTGGCTGTACCAGCTCAAGTGTCCTCACTGCGAGCACAGACTGACCAGCTGCGGTCTGTACAAGACCGTGCGCAAAGTGCTGGACCTTGATGGCTGGTACCACATGGCCACCGAGTACCTGGAGTGCAGGTAAAGATGATGAAGATGATGAGGATGAGGACAGGTGAGCTGCGCTGTCACAGCAAACTCAGAGCTGGATGGTGCTTTTCTGTCCCTGCAGGAGCTGCAAGAAGAAGGTGGCGGCCTGGTCCCGGACCGTGAGGGAGCAGCTGGCTCTGTACCACCAGGAGCTGTTCCCTGCCGTGCTGGCGTACAGGTAGACCTGATGATGTCACGGTGATGTCAGAGGAAGCCGCTTCCTGCTGTGTGGTGCTGACCGACTCTGCCGCAGGCTCTCCTGCGACCGCAAGGTGCTTGACCAGATGAAGGGTCGGACGCTGGGCAACAGCTCCACCCGCCTTCGCTCCACCCTGCTGGTCAAGCACACGGAGGCCTGGATGATCCGGTGCGTCGGCTACCTGGAGACCTGCTACCTGTTTGAGGTGTCCGGGGTGAGCAGGAACAGCCCCTCCTCCGCTGCCGCAGATGCCCCCCGTCCCCAGCAGCAGCTGGCTTCTGTCCACCTACGCCAGGGAGTCCTTCACCAGGATCGAGGAGCCGAGGGCAAAGGTCACCTCCACCTTCGGCTCCATCCTGAAGATGGACTCCACCAAGAAGGGGAGGGAGGGGGTCTGCTCATCCTCCCCCAGTGTGTCCCCCAGCTGTCTGTCATCTGACCTGTCTGCCCTCTGACCTGTCTGTCCTCTGACCTGTCTGTCCTCTGACCTGAACGTCCTGCCTGTCCTCGTCCTCTGCAGGTGACCAAGAAGCTGGCTGGCGCCGACGCTGGGACGGCCCAGTGGATGACCAGCGTGGGCAACGAGGTGGGGCAGGTCCTCAACTGCGTCCTGACGGCGGCGGAGGGATACGGGCTGAGGGACATGACCACGGGCCCGCAGGACCGGTACCAGAAGGCGGGACGGGACCCTCCGGAGGTCCTGTACGGGACCGGGATCTGCTGCAGGGCGGACGGGGAACCCTGCGCGGCGGCCGCTCTGTTCCCCGCCTGGCCGAAGCTCGTGGTCAAGCTGGACGTCTGGCACTTCCTGCGCAGGCTGGCGGCGGGCGTGACCTCCGAGAGCCACCTGCTGTACCCGGACTACATGCGGCGCCTCTCCGCCTGCGTCTTCGAGTGGGACCCCGAGGACCTGGCCCGCTTAAAGACGGCCAAGCAGGCGGACAGAGTCCAGAGGGGGAGCGTCCTGAAGCTCAAGGAGATGGCTCGGCACTGCCGCCGCCGCACGCGCGGGGCGCAGGAGACCGAGCGTCTCCTTGACGAGTCCATCCAGGCGTTCATGGCGGCCACGGACACCATGAACATCCCCCTGCTGGACGCGTCCCGCATGGAGGACATCTGGAGGACGCAGAGGAGGCACGTGGCCTGCATCCAGGTAGGTCTGCATCCGGCCTGCAGCTCTGCACAGCAGCTCCTGCTTCAGACACTCACTGATCCTCTGACCCCCCCCTCATCCAGGATCCGCCAGGCGTCCAGCTCTACACCAGGGTTGGACAGCTGACCAAGGGAGGGGTCGTCCTCCCCGTGTTCCGCTGCGCCCGTGGATCCACGTCGCTGGAGTCGTTCCACCTGCACCTCAACAGGTTCATCCCCGGTGAGAACTCAGTTTAATGCTTGGGGGGGGGGGGGGCTAAAAACCTGCTGATTTAAAGTAGTGACTGGAGTGTTTTCTGTCCCGCTGCAGGAACGTCGGCGAGTGGCTGCCACTTCCAGATGTACCTGTTGGAGGGGCTGACGCAGTGGAACCAGGACCGGGCCCAGGGGCGGCGGGGCGCGGCCAGCACGGGGAGGAGGTGCTACAGCGGCCAACTGCAGCACACTCTCAGCCAGCTGTCGCAGCACTTCATGGGGCAGACGCTGGTTCAGAGCCACACCAAGCCCCAGGAGTGCACAGGTGAGGAGGACACAGAGGTCCACCGCAGAGACCGGAGCAGCAGGAGGACGTGGACTTTATGTCTGTCTCTGTCCTCAGGTGAGCTCATCGGGATCAGCTACCTGTACGCTCAGACGGGGCGGGTGCTGCAGGACTTCCCCGACGACCCCGAAGAGGCCGACGGGACCGAGGCGCTGCAGGAGGAAGAGGAGGAAGAGGAGGAAGAGGAGGAGGAGCTGCTCCTGCGCTCTGTGGAGGAGGAGTATGATGAGGGGTTCGACGAGGTGCCGGAGGACTCTCTGAGCCCCTCGACTCAGCCTCCACCTGAGCAGCCCAAGACCAGGTCTTCCTCCCAGACCAGGTCTTCCTCACAGCCAGCTGGAGCATCCACTGACCCGGGCACCGCCCCCTGGCCAGCTCAGCGGTTCGTATCACTCAGAAGCATGTCCCCTCCCCCCCTCCCTCCCTCCCTCCCTCCCCCCCCACCCCCGCTTTGGTCCTGACCCGTCACATCTGTGTTGCAGGGAGAGCACAGGTCCCGATGGACAGGGGGGCTACCAGCACGTGGTCCGGCTGGCCCGCTTCCTGGTGGAGACCTGCAGGAAGGCCTTCATCACCGACGGCGAGGCGGAGCAGATCGTGGGTCTGTGGCAGAACCTCCCCGATGCCGACAAGGGTCCCGTAGCGTACCCGTCCCGCTACAAGGACCAGCTGGCCAAGGGGAGGTTCAAGAAGGCCAAGACCTACGCCGCCGGCTCGGTGGCCCAGCCGGGTCTGGAGAGCATGAAGCGGTGAGTCAGCAGAGAGCTGCTCCTCTTCCTCTCCTCCTCCTCCTCCTCCTCCTCTAATCCTCCTCTCTGTGATTCCAGCTGCATCGTGGGAACCGGGAGCGGTCCGGCCACGTGGCCCGACGCCAGCCGCCTGGTGGAGGCCGTGTTCCGAGGCTCGGCGTCCTCCACCCGGGCAGCCAGAGGCTGGCGGGGGCCACCATCACCCGCTGGACCCTGGTTCTGGAGGGACTACAACCACATCCGGATGGCGGTGGTCGGACATCCGTCCCTCAAAACCAGGACCACGCTGCAGCTCTTCGTGGTCAACCAGGCCACCCTGTCCCAGTGGTGAGTGTCTCTTCTTCTGTGGTGGTCAGGTTCAGACTCTGCTGTCAGACCGGCCGCTGATGTCTCTGCCGTCTCCCCGCAGGCACAAGAAGGGGGCAGTGGGGACGAGAGGATCCACCCCACCTCCGCCATCCCTCCTCTGCAGGCCCCCGCCCAGGCAGAGGAGCCCCTGCCGGCGGCCAAAGAGCTGCAGGAGGCCCCGCCGGACCCCCAGGAGTCGGTGGTCTTCAGGAACCTGACCCTGCTGGAGACGGAGGAGGGGGAGGAGCCCGTCCCTGGACCTTCATGGGCCTCTGGCCTCCTGACGGGTCCTGGTCCTCCAGCTGCTCCCACCCAGACACCCTCATCCACCCAGCCCCCTTCATCCACCCAGCCCCCTTCATCCACCCAGGCATCCTCTTCCTCATCTGCCACCTTTTCCCAGCTCCCCTCATCAGCATCATCATCATCATCCTCATCTTCCTCAGCCCGAGCCGTTCCAAAATCTACGGCCTGGAACAGAAAGCGGCTGGCCCTTCAGCAGGAGGAGGCTGCGAGCAGGGGGGAAAAGCTGAAGGTGCGAGCCCCCTCCACCAACACCTGCAGCCATTGTGGGCTGAGGAAGGTGAGGGAGACGGGACACAGGCTGCTGGCGAGGACGAACGGGAAGAGGGTGAAGTACTGCCCCGTCGAGGCAAAAGGACAGACCCCGGAGGAGTGGCTGGCCGCCCTGGAGCGGCAGCAGCCGTAAAAATGTAAATAGTTCTTGTAAATATATTGTGTGTGTAGTTTTTTCAGATTTTACTGTTTAAATTGCATTTGTATATAGTTTGTTCATATTTTAATGTTTATTTTTCATTTGTATAGAGTTTATTGTAAATAGTTCATGCAAGTATTTTACTGTAAATACCTATTTATTCCATACTACATCAAAGTAATAACTTGGGAGTGATGTTCATATATATAAACCTTGTGTGTACATACTTACCTCCCATTATCCCTGTGTAAATACCTATTTATTCCATACTACATCAAAGTAATTTCTGAATAATCTACGTGGATATACATTTATCTTGTACAATGTGTCTCCATCTGTTGAATCATTTGTTCCTCATGTAACAGCGTGGAGACGCCTCTGATCCCAGAGTGGATGTTGGACAGACAGAAATAAACTCTGCCTTCATTCAGTGATTCTGTTGTTGTTACTGTAAATCTTTTTCGCTGCATCATTAACTGTTTCCTGTTCATGTTGGTGGTTTAATCATTTTCATATTCAGATGATAAATGAGGCGGAGAGCCAGAGGTGAAAGTTTAATGCTTTTATTTACCAAAGTTCAGTTCATTCTGTCCCACAACAGCTCAGAGTTCATTCAGGGTCAACAGACCTGGTGAGGAGAAACAAAAGGCTTTTTGAAGACACTCATTAACATCTCTGAAGACACTCATTTACATCTCTGAAGGCTTTGATGAAGCAGCAGGGTCAAAGCTTCTGGAGGACTTGAACTCTCCCTCTCAGGTGAGAGGAGCTTATCTCCAGATCTAGTAGCTGATTGGCCGGCTGCTTCAGGCTTGCAGGTGTCTCCAGAGATCTGAGGATGGAAAGGTGCTTTTGTTGGTCCAAGATCAGAGCCAAGGTTGTTTGATCTTCAGGATGCTGGCTGCTGATTGGCTGAAATGCTGACCGCTGGAAGGGCATAAGAAGGGAGGATGACCTCAGACCTCAGATGACCCATGACGACAGCAGGACAACATCTTCACCATAATCTTCTGTTCCCACCAGATCTGTTTTGGTAAGTGTGATTTTATCCAACGTGTCAGCTGATAATTTCAGCAGTTCTGCAGCATCCAGATGTTGGAGGATTTTCCAGAGCTGCAGGTCTTCCGTCATGTTCATGTCTCCATGTGGTCCTCCTGCAGACATGGACTCCAGAGCGCAGCGAGCCTCCAGGAGGGAGGAGATCCGCAGGTGGAAGGCCGACAGGTCCTACAGGCTTCCACCTGAGATACGCTTCAAGCCGCCCTTCTGGCCCCCCCTCCGTGACCTGAAGCAGGAGAAGAGAGAGAAGGAGGAGAGGAGGAGACGGAGGAGAGGTGAGTGTTTGTTGTGTTTCTGATCTGAGATGATGAGTTCAGACTCTCTGGTGACCTGATCTGGATCTGTTGGAGCTAACGAAGATTCCTGTTTCCTCTGGCAGCAAACAAGACCTCCGTCTCCAGACCCGCATCCTCCTCTTCCTCTGGCAAGCGGTCCTCCTCTTCCTCTGGCAAGCGGTCCTCCTCGCCCTCTGGCAAGCGGTCCTCATCGTCCTCTGCCAAGCGGTCCTCCTCGTCCTCTGCCAAGCGGTCCTCCTCGCCCTCTGGCAAGCGGTCCTCATCGTCCTCTGGCAAGCGGTCCTCCTCGCCCTCTGGCAAGCGGTCCTCCTCGTCCTCTGGCAAGCGGTCCTCCTCGTCCTCTGGCAAGCGGTCCTCCTCGTCCTCTGGCAAGCGGTCCTCCTCCTCATCCTCTGCCAAGCGGTCCTCCTCTTCCTCTGCCAAGCAGTCCTCCTCCTCATCCTCTGCCAAGCGGTCCTCCTCCTCGTCCTCTGCCAAGCGGTCCTCCTCGTCCTCTGGCAAGCGGTCCCTCTCGTCCTCTGCCAAGCGGTCCTCCTCCTCATCCTCTGCCAAGCGGTCCTCCTCCTCTTCCTCTGCCAAGCAGTCCTCCTCCTCATCCTCTGCCAAGCGGTCCTCCTCCTCGTCCTCTGCCAAGCGGTCCTCCTCCTCGTCCTCTGCCAAGCAGTCCTCCTCTTCCTCTGCCAAGCAGTCCTCCTCCTCCTCCTCTGCCAAGCGCTCCTCCTCGTCCTCTGCCAAGCGCTCTTCATCATCCGTCCCTGCCGCCTCCTCCTCTTCCAAAGGCAGAAAGTCCTCCTCCTCATCCTCCTCCCAGAAGGCCTTGCAGTGTCCTTCATGTGGACGGCCCACGGCAGACCCCGGGCACTTTGTCCATAAGATGAAGGTCTACTGCAAGGCCACGGCAGGAGACCTGAGCCTGGAGGACTGGATGAAGGACAACCTGCCCAGGACCACCAGGTGGAGGCTGCAGGTGAAGCAGGAGATGAAGGAGCGGATGCAGCAGGCGGGGATCGTGGTCCAGCGGAAGAAGAGGACCTGCAGGGAGTGCGGCCAGGCCACCACCAGGGCTACGGGTCACTCCATCTTCCGCAAGACCCGGAAGACCTTCTGCCAGACCACGGACCCCGCTGGCAGGACGGTGGAGGAGTGGCTGGTGGAGCAGAGGGGGGGCAGACCGCCGCAGAGCAGAGGAGGGAGCACGACAGGAGGAAGAAATTAAATCCTGCCGCCACACAGAAGAAGCTCTGCAGCAGGTGTGGGAAGCCACAGACCAGGGCGGAGGGTCACTCCGTCCACGGCCCCACCAAGCAGAGCTTCTGCGAGGCCAGCGACCCTTTGGGGAGGACGGTGGAGGAGTGGCTGGTGGAGCAGAGGGGGGGGCAGACGGCCAAGCAGGTGAAGGCCGCCTACGCAAAGAGGCAGAAAAGAAAGAAGAAGGAGTTTGGGAAGAAGAGGCTCTGCTTGGAGTGCGGGAAGACCCGTGACAGGGCGGGCGGTCACACCGTCCACCCTACCACCAAGCAGAGCTTCTGCGAGGCCAGCGACCCTTTGGGGAGGACGGTGGAGGAGTGGCTGACGCAGCAGAGGGGGGGGCTGACGGTCAAGCAGGCCAGGAGGACGTACATGGCCAAATACAGAAAGAGGACAAGTGAGGACAATGACGACTGACTTTTTATGGAAGTGTGCTTTGTTTTATTTTTGTAAATATTGTAAATATTGTTTTTTTTTCCCTCATTTCATTTAATTTGAATACATTTTATATTATTGTTTGCTGTGGTTTGTTTGCTAATAAATATATATTTTCTAAACAAGTTATTTCCTCCGTATTTTATTCAGTTGGCATTTCTGATCAAATCATTGGTTTTAAAGATTAAACGTGAAAAAAAAAGGCTTGGAACATTAAAAAGCAGGTCAGGAAGCAGACAAGGAGGTGCAGCCATAACTGCCTGCCACAAAACTAAAAGGGTTTAACCCCCCTGCAACAGAAACCCCACCATCACACCCAAACATGCCTTGAAAATAGGCCTGAACAGGCCCCCGGGAAGGACAAAGTTTGCCAGGGTGCTTCGGCAACACATTTACAAAATGCGGAATGGGAGCAGAGAAGATTGGGCCCCTTCCTAACCAGAGCGACGCTCCTAATCTTCTCTGTCACGTTCCATTTTTAGTGTATGTGCAACCAGAGCAACATTCTCAATCTTCTCTGTCACGTTCCATTTTTAGTATATGTGCAACCAGAGCGACGCTCCTAATCTTCTCTGTCTCAGTTGGTCTCAGTTAGTCTCTGTTGGGTTTTGCCTCCTATGCGACATCGTGGTTCGACGTCTCAGTTAGCTTAAGCGTTCCCATTGGCTGTTCCAGCTTCGTGGGCGGGCCCTTGTCCAACGCGCCCTCGCAGTCTGTTCATTCGAATCAACAAGTGTTTTTATGCACGTCGTCATATTTGCACAGTTCGAAGTCCCAACATTTTCTCACTTCTAGCGGTAAGTTATGTCTATTCTGTCCATCTTATTATTAACTGTTCCCTGTTCATGTTGGTGGTTTAATCATTTTCATATTCAGATGATAAATGAGGCGGAGAGCCAGAGGTGAAAGTTTACTGCTTTTATTTACCAAAGTTCAGTTCATTCTGTCCCACAACAGCTCAGAGTTCATTCAGGGTCAACAGACCTGGTGAAGAGAAACAAAAGACTTTTTGAAGACACTCATTAACATCTCTGAAGACACTCATTTACATCTCTGAAGACACTCATTAACATCTCTGAAGACACTCATTTACATCTCTGAAGGCTTTGATGAAGCAGCAGGGTCAAAGCTTCTGGAGACTTGAACTCTCCTCTCAGGTGAGGAGGAGCTTATCTGCAGATCTAGTAGCTGATTGGCCGGCTGCTTCAGGCTTGCAGAAGTGTCTCCAGAGATCTGAGGATGGAAAGGTGCTTTTGTTGGTCCAAGATCAGAGCCAAGGTTGTTTGATCTTCAGGATGCTGGCTGCTGATTGGCTGAAATGCTGACCGCTGGAAGGGCATAAGAAGGGAGGATGACCTCTGACCTCAGATGACCCATGACGACAGCAGGACAACATCTTCCATCATCTTCTGTTCCCACCAGATCTGTTTTGGTAAGTGTGATTTAATCCAACATGTCAGCTGATAATTTCAGCAGTTCTGCAGCATCCAGATGTTGGAGGATTTTCCAGAGCTGCAGGTCTTCAGTCATGTTCATGTCTCCATGTGGTCCTCCTGCAGACATGGACTCCAGAGCGCAGCGAGCCTCCAGGAGGGAGGAGATCCGCAGGTGGGAGGCCGACAGGTCCTACAGGCTTCCACCGGAGATCAGGTTCAAGCCGCCCTTCTGGCCCCCCCTCCATGACCTGAAGCAGGAGGAGAGAGAGAAGGAGGAGAGGAGGAGAGGAGGAGACGGAGGAGAAGAGAGAGAAGGAGGAGACGGAGGAGAGGTGAGTGTTTGTTGTGTTTCTGATCTGAGATGATGAGTTCAGACTCTCTGGTGACCTGATCTGGATCTGTTGGAGCTAACGAAGGACTCCTGTTTCCTCCTGGCAGCAAACAAGACCTCCGTCTCCAGACCCACATCCTCCTCCTCGTCCTCTGCCAAGCGCTCTTCATCATCCGTCCCTGCCGCCTCCCTCCTCTTCCCAAGGCAGAAGGTCCTCCTCCTCCTCCCAGAAGGCCTTGCGGTGTCCTTCATGGACGCCACGTGCAGACCCCGGGCACTTTGTCCATAAGATGAAGGTCTACTGCAAGGCCACGGCTGGAGACCTGAGCCTGGAGGACTGGATGAAGGACAACCTGCCCAGGACCACCAGGTGGAGGCTGCAGGTGAAGCAGGAGATGAAGGAGCGGATGCAGCAGGCGGGGATCGTGGTCCAGCGGAAGAAGAGGACCTGCAGGGAGTGCGGCCAGGCCCCCACCAGGGCAACGGGTCACTCCATCTTCCGCAAGACCCGGAAGACCTTCTGCCAGACCACGGACCCCGCTGGCAGGACGGTGGAGGAGTGGCTGGTGGAGCAGAGGGGGGGGCAGACCGCCGCAGAGCAGAGGAGGGAGCACGACAGGAGGAAGAAATTAAATCCTGCCGCCACACAGAAGAAGCTCTGCAGCAAGTGTAGGAAGCCACAGACCAGGGCGGAGGGTCACTCCGTCCACGGCCCCACCAAGCAGAGCTTCTGCGAGGCCAGCGACCC
>JALJCO010012753.1:0-83946 GCA_023101725.1 Atherinomorus stipes
AACAAGCCCAGGAACGACCTCAGCTGACTCACGTTCGTCAGAGAGGGAGCTTCCACTCCAGCCTTCACTTTTGAGTGTGCCTTGTGGAGTCCAATGCTGTCGAACACATGCCCCAAATATTCCACAGAAGGTTTGAAAAATTTCCTGCAGTGAGTCAGTGTCTCTCATTTTAGCAGAAACACTTCTTGCCAGTTCAGCCTCAGTTCTTTTAACCAGTCACACCCCCAACAGGGCTGAATGTTTACCTGTAACAACGTACAGCGGTAGCATCTTTGTCTCAATTCCAATTCCTATCTTAACCCTCAATCTTAACCCTCAAGCTCAACCCTCAATATCAGCAGCCCTCAAAACCAAGTGTTAAGGGCTATTTTGTGACTTGGAAATGGGACACCCTTAAATGCAGATACGTCTTTAAACTGTGGGGGGCAGCATTACGCCAAAGCGGCGTTCGGTCTGTCAATTCAGAAGAAGAACAAGATGCAGAAGAAGAAGAATTTATTTACATTTATTTGCACTGTTAACCCTGCGTATGGACATATTCGGCTGTCACCAAATACCACGGCTTATTGAAAGGTAAACACCAGCTATAAGGAAAGTTACGTAGGTAACTGTGGTTCTGTGAATTCCTGGATGACTGCAGCCAGCTGGCCCGACACGTCACCTGACTGACAATTGTCATCAGGACTCGACCTGCGAAGAGCGCGAGGATCTTTGTTTACAGAAGGAATGAAACAGAACTATTGTTCCATAACTGCGACTACGGGAGATGACATCAGCCCGGTTGTCTTACTGTTATCGGCACAAGCACGTTATAAAACAACGACATTAGCGCCGAGAAAAATTACCATTTTGGAACGTTAAGCAACATAAACGATAGCAACATGGCTTGACCGCACCAGCTGCTATTGACAAAAGATTGTAAAATAAAAATAAATATTATGCAACGATGAGGTAACTAGTCCATTGAATCTTTTTATTTCTGCAGGCTCGTTCAATGTGGCCTTTCTCACCACACTTTCTGCAGTCTAGGTCCTTGCACCAGCATTCTGCTGCTTGGTGTCCTGCCTTTCCACATCTGTAGCATGGTTTGCTAACTGCTTTGTTCTCCTTCTCAGTAGAAACCTGCTGAGGCACTTAGCTGTTGTGCTTCTCAGGCAGCCATTTCCATTGACGTGCTTATCTCTATGGCCTTTTCTAAAGTCAGGTTAGCCTCAGTGTGCAGTCGTTTTTGTATAGCTTCACTGCGTAGACCACACACCAGTCTGTCTGGTATAGTGTCATTTAATGCTTGTCCAAAATCACAATGTTCACATGACTGCTTGAGGACAGCCACAAACTTCGACACAGATTCCCCCTCTTCTTGGTTTCTCTTGTGGAATCTGAATCTCTCCACTATTATCAGTGGCTTAGGAGCAAAGTGATTTCCAAGAATCTGCACTATTTCATCATAGGACTTTTCTCCAGGTTTCCCTGGTTGTACAAGGCTCCTGAGGAGATTAACCTTAGACATACAACACTGGTATTTTCAAACATTACAGTACACTGTACATGTGAATACTACCTATTCAGTTTAGTCTATAACAGCTTGATTATTTTGATAGAAGGAAAAAGATCAACACAAGTATAAAAAAACAAGTTTCTGAGTGAGTTTAAAGTGGAATTTTACACAACTAAGATGCTCAAACCTTTCAGTGAAGCTATGTCTCTTGAGCGTGCTGCTTTTTTGTGGATGGGCCGCTGTGCAAGGTGAGGGGTCCACCCACTGAGCAGCTGAGAGCCTGCATAACTTCTGTAAGTAATCTGAAATGTAGAACAACCACCATAAGCACATAGTTCAACACACATGAGCATACAATATTAAACAGCACCAGTTAAAAGTTGGACACACTTTTGTGTCCAAACTTTTAAATGGTCGTGCATAAGTATATTGGTACTGTATGTGCTACCTCGTTCCCTGTGGCCTTGTGTGTCTTGACATGGTGTGGTTGTGGGACTTCAGGTCCTCCAAAAGATCTAATTCTTTCAAGCAACCTTCTCTGAGCATGAACCAGCAGAGGAGCTATGATCAAGGCATAACGTTCACTGGGAAAGACATTTAAATGGAAGCACACACACACAAAACCATATCATGAGCTGAAAGATTTTTTTTGTTTGTGTGTGAAAATCCACAATATTTTACTACTTTAAATTTTCAGCCCCTTTATTATTTCTATCTATTACACTATTCTGAGTTTTCTTACCATAACTAACTTTGTTTCTTCACTATGACTCATGAACCTTCAGCAAAAAAAGATCCACTCAAGTTCTCTTTGACAATCAGAACTTACCACTCAACTTCAGCCCTCCTAGTTGTATTAAATGTACAAAGTACAAAGTCTGTCTTATTCACCATGAGTATGTGTTGAAAAGTAAAGCAAAATGGGCCAGGCTTTCCCATTTTTCACTTTCATGGAGCTTCTCCAAGGTGTGCAACACTAAAGTGCGAACCCAGCGCAGGTCCACCAGTGTGCTGTCATCCAGTGAAGCTGAGAAGTGGAAACTGGACTCTAGTTCCTCCTCAGTCAAATCTTGGTCATACAAAGTCCAAAGCTAAGAAAATGTAAAATGAAGATGATTTAAGTTTGTCTTGCAGATATGCAGGTTTTGTTTAAATATTTCAAAGGAATAACATGTATGAGTTTTTATCAAATGTTTACCTGTGTGTATATATTAGTATCTTTTACTGACCTGAAGTTTATCAAGCATATCCATGATTAAATCAGTAGCTAACACCAGCAGAGGGGTGAAGATGGTGTGCAGCTGGTCTGATGTGACAGGAGGGGGAGCTTTAAGTTGAACAGCTCTCTGTGCAATGAAAGTGATTCTGCAGCTTTGGTCCCACAGAGTGTGACACACACACTGTAGAGTTGTCCAGTGGTTGCCACGATGAGCCAATACCTGGTGATGAGAAACACAAATATGCAAAATACAAAACAGATAATATACAACAAACACTATTTGTAAAAATGTTTTCCATTATATAACTGAACAAAAGAATTAACACACTGTTTTAAAGAATCATGGCTTCCACACAATATTTGTAAGTTCATGTTTGTTAGAATATTTACAGTACCATGGCTCTCTGAAGGTATACAGCAGCCTTGTTAAGTAAATCCAGCAAAGCAGCAGAATTCCTCTGTGTTTCTATCTCCTGTTCCACAGTTTGAGAGATGCCCTCTACCTCTTCATAATTGTCCTCAGTCGCAGGGTCATCAGAACTGACAGCTGGAAAGACAAAAAGCTTCTGTCAACTGATAAAAGAAAGACCAGGTTTGAGCTCCTTTCCACGGAGTCATTTTACGCACCATCCTGTTTCTTCGTCTCTTTGTTTGGGGTCAACACACAACAACTAAGACCAGAGGGGGAGTCACCCTTCTTTAATACAACATATTCAGATGAGTGCTGCAGCTGTGGACTTCTCCACAGCAGGACACCAGAGTGGGCCAGAGAGAATCTGAAAGGATTAAACTGACTGTACCTGAGAAAAAGAAAAGACATATGCTCACAGAAAACCCCCAGAAATGTTCACAGGCATATATACATGTATGACTATAAGCTACTAATTAGAAATGTGTGTCTCACTTCAGGTGGCATCACTGTAAATACTTGTCTGTATAAAATAAGGCAATCCTGTGTGTCTTAAGAATGAACCTGCATTGCAGGGGTCCTCCATTCAGCTGGTCCAGACCCTGATAGAGCAGAGCAAAATGTGCCTGAGCCATGCAGTAGTTCAAGTGAGATCTCCACACTCTCTCCTCAGAGCACACGTTTCTCAGCTGAAGTCGCTTTTTGTGGCGTCGCACGACATAAGACATCATGCTCAGCAGATTCTCGGCAATACGCATCTCTCTACACACATGAAAACAAGTTTAGCATGCAGTTAGCACTTATGAAGACACAGATGCGCAGCTCTACCAACAAACAGATCTCCACGCACCTGTTGGTTCTCACATTCCGAAGCATGCTACGTGGCAGCTTCTCTCTTAGCTTTTTTTTTGTATCATCTTGAGAAGATGCATTATTGTTCTGTTTTAAAAAGCAACAGAGGTTATTCATGTATTTTACTTACAAACAAAGCAACAGAGAGTGAAAACTTTGTTTTAAGTCTAATTATAAATGAACTGATTATTTCCTTGTTTTCTTTTATGAGCTACTGATCGTGGAACAGTGGGGTGGCAGTGGCTCAGAGCAAGTCGAACAATGACTGAAGGATCGGCGGTTCAGATCCAGATACCCCAACTGTTGTTGTGTCCTTGGGCAAGACACTTCACCCTCCTTACCTCCAGTGGGGGCACCACTGGTGTCTGAATGTTCCGGTGGTGGTTGGAGGGGCTGTAAGCGGGAAATGGCTGCCATGCTTCCGTCAATCTGCCCCAGGGCAGCTGTGGCTACATACGTAGCTACCATTGCCGTTACCATCATCAAATATGAATGAGGAATGAATGAATAAGGAATCTACTGTGAACACTTTGAGTGCCTTGAAAAGTGCAATATAAATCTAATCCATTATTATTCCACACACACACTCAACTGTGAGTGTGCTTAGTGTATGGTCCATATATACAGAAATTATACAGCTTTTGATATAGAATAGGAAATTTAAATATTGCCTTCACTGTTTATTCTTGTGTGTTTTGTACAGATCTGTGTGTTTGTATCTTCACCTGGGGTGTTTCAGTTCCTTTTGGAGCTTGAGCACTCCGTCTGTTTCTGCTTTCTCCCTCTACATATTTTGTAGACAATCCTCTTCCTTCATCACGCCTGAAATAACAGATTATCATGTGTCACAGACTTTTTCAGTTTAGGATAAATAGTTGATTTCTATGGGAAAGTACAGCATTATAAGTAAAGAAGTGGACAGTGGTGAGCTGAGTAATCCTCTGATTAGTGAAGTATCAACTGGTTTATGAAACAAAACATGGATTACACCGATATCTGCAAAGAGAATACAATAAAAGCAGACCTTGAAAGAAGCTGAATGATGTTCCTCCCCCAGCTTAAAACAAGGTCAAGGTGGCCCTCTTCCAGGGTCCTCTGAATGTGTAGGGCTGCAAACTCAAGAAAATATGTCTTGCGCCTGAGCTTCATTACTATTAAGAACAGAAAAATGAACACAGGCATAAGAGAACGAGACTAATCATTCGTGAAAGGAAGTGTAAAACAAAAAGCCATTTACCATTTTTGTAGGCATCCTGTAATGTGCTGCTGGAGATTATATCATACAATAAGACTGAATCATCACAGTAAGTCAGTGGCTGCAAAATCTCTGCTGACATGAAGACAAATGTGTTCAGAATGAGACACTATTTGTGTCAATGTGATTAATGTCAAGGGGTGAAGTGAATATGGAAAATAGATGAATGGATGGAATTACCATTTTCTGTGTTGACAACTTCCTGTGACTGATCTTTTTTCAGATATTTCCCACGCAGTGCTTTCAGCTGTTCAGTTATCTTCATTTGATCATGAGCATGAGCCACCATTTTCAACTATATACACGCATGCACACACAAACACATTAACACACAAAATCACTAGAGCTAAAGTAAAATGTGATCTGAAAATATAAAAGTCTAATCAAAGCGTCAGGATCAATAATAAAGTAAATACACACGTTTCCACTGTTTGTTGCACCCAGAGCTTGGTTGGGAAGTTTAGTAATTTGCAGCTGGGCATCATAAACCTCCTGAAGCAGACTGCGACCACAGTCCATTATCGCAGCAGCCATCTGATGTTTCCTGAGTGAACGTAAAGCCTGCAAGAGAATTGAAACTCACTTTTTTTTCTAATAGCACATGGATAAACCACAGTCTTCTGGATTAGCAAGGATCAAGGCAATCATCCTGCTCTTTGTGAGTCACAGGATGTTGTGATTAGTGCTTTGGTAATTCAACTCACTGTCAGTGGGTCAGTTGGCCTCAAATTATTCAGAATAAATATTATTTATGTAAAGTAAAAACTAAAACAAATCTGGAGTTAAATTTAGGGCACACACTAACACCCATGGGAAATCCACATATAAATTGTAATGTGTATTTTCATTTGAACTGTATTTGGGTTGTGTGTGCACACAACCCAAACACACCTTTGACAGGTAGAAAGTGATGCAGGCTATCATATGCATAAGTGATTCTGAGGTGTTTCCATTCCATTTCTGTTTGAGAAGACCTGAATTCTCCTCCAAGACCACCAAGCATTTTTTCAGCACCTACACATCAGAACATAGACAGTTATAATTATTCAGCATATTGCATACTAAATAATTGTATATATACATTATTTTAGGATTTTGCATACTTGCACAACAGGGTCATAGACAATCTGATGGAAGATTAGAGGTGCCAACAGGCCATAGCAGGTAACTACAGCTTGCACAGCAGTGCTGCCATCATTCAAATGCATTGCCAAGTCCATGGCCACCAGCATTCGCTCACACTCTGTCAGTCTGGCTTCCTGCATACACAGATGAGCAAATGTGATTTATCTGAGTATGTACAATAGTATAACCTGTCAAAATCCAAACAAGCAAAGGAAACAGAGTTCCATAATATAATGCTGCTAATGGTGACAACTAACTAGAAAAGGGAGAGAGGAAGAGAAAAAGAGAGATGGATAGTTGTTTCATACAGAATTTACATTACAAACATACTGTATTTTAACAATTGTCAGAATTTTTTTTCCTACCTGTTGCCAGATAAATGGTCCATTGTTTATGAATGAGTCATTTAAGAGAGATTCCTGCTGAATAGTGATCTCCGTCTCAATAAATATGGAAGTCAGGAACAACTGGCATAGGTGCAGCGAGGAGTGATGTAAGGTTTGTTTATGAAGCCTTAAGCATGGTCAATGGGAAGAAGGAGAGAGGTAAATACAAAGAATAGACTCATTCCTTGACTTTAATTGTGTAGTGTTTGTGCCGCCAACCTCACCTTGTAGCAGCAAAGCTATCCTGTGTGGTATCAGACCCATCGTACGGGTCAGTGTAATGACCCCAAAGCTCCCTACAAGCTTGCTTAGCTAGGGCATACTGTTCTGTCTGAAATGCCACCTGAGGAAGCAACCAACAAATGGACTTACTGTAAGTAAACCCAGGGGTTTTATTTCAATCCAATCCAATCCACTTTATTTATAAAGCACATTTAAGTCAGAGCATGTCTCCAAAGTGCTGCACATACAAAATACCCCGCAATAAAAATGAAATAAAAATAAAATAAAATAAGAGGACAAGTATTGTTCTGTATAGCTCCACCAGCTCTAAATAAAACAGTAAAATACACACACACATATATATATATATATATATATATATATATATATATATATATATATATATATATATATATATATATATATATATATATATATATATATATATATAAATGGGGGCAGTTTGAACATGGAGCGGTAGAGTGTTCCAGAGTCTGGGGCCAACAACAGAGAACGCCCTGTCCCCCCTGGTTTTAAATCTTGTCTTTGGGACCACGAGCTGGGACTGGCCCCCAGACCTCAGAGCGTGCGCTGGAGTATAAATTTGGAGGCAATCCAAAATGTATTGAGGGACCAGTCCATTTAAAGCTTTAAAAACAAACATTCATTCATTCATTCATTCATTCATTTTCTGTACCGCTTATCCAGTTCAGGGTCGCGGGGGTTGCTGGAGCCTATCCCAGCTATTATCAGGCGAGAGGCGGGGTACACCCTGGACAGGTCGCCAGTCTGTCGCAGGGCCAACACAGAGAGACAGACAACCATTCACTCTCACATTCATACCTAGGGGCAATTTAGAGTGATCAATTAACCTAACATGCATGTCTTTGGACTGTGGGAGGAAGCCGGAGAACCTGGAGAGAACCCACGCATACACGGGGAGAACATGCAAACTCCACACAGGAAGGCCACGGTTGGAATTGTTCGACCCCCTCCCCAGCCGGGAATCGAACCAGTGACCTTCTTACTGTGAGGCTGCGGTGCTAACCACCACACCACCGTGCAGCCCCTGCATGGTAAAAACAAACAATAAGATTTTAAAATCTATCCTAAAACGTACAGGCAGCCAGTGCAGAGACACTAAAATAGGGGTGATATGTTCACGTTTCTTGGCTCCTGTTAAAAGTCGTGCCACAGAGTTCTGGATTAGCTGCAGACCGGGAAGTGCATTATTGCAGACACCTGAATAAAGAGCGTTGCAGTAGTCCAAACGAGAAGAAATAAAAGCGTGCACAACTTGTTCAAAAAGATTAAAAGATAAAAAAGGTTTCACTTTAGATAAAAGACAAAGATGATAAAAACTGGATTTTAAAACAGCATTAACCTGTTTATCAAGTTTAAAATCGCTGTCCATGGTGATGCCAAGGCTGGTGACTTTGGGCACATAGTTTTGGAGGGGTCCCAAGTCCACGAGGGTGTTACCAAATATTATGGTCCCAGTCTTTCCCTCATTTAGCTTTAAAAAATTTGGGGCTAACCAAGCCTTGACGTCACTTAGACAGCTAAGAAAGGGCATCGGGGGCAGTGGCTTGTTTTGGTTATGGGCATGTAAATTTGGCAGTCATCTGCGTAGAAATGGTATGACATGCCATGTTTTCTAAAAATCTCCCTGAGTGGGAACAGGTACAGGGCAAAGAGAATTGACCCGAAGATTGAACCCTGAGGGACTCCACAGTGCAGAGCAGCAGAAGATGAGGTGGAGCCCCCCAGCCTAACCGAAAAGGACCTCCCACTCAGGTAAGACCGAAGCCACTTGACAGCTGTCCCACAAAGTTTTACTGATGAGATAAAAGAGTTGCGTGGTCCACCGTGTCAAAGGCAGCTGTGAGATCTAAGAGCACTAAAATGGCAGAGCTAACAGAATCAGTCATTAAAAGCAGGTCATTAAAAACCTTCAGAAGTGCAGACTCAGCGCTGTGAAAGGCTTTATACCCTGACTGGAACGGGTCTACAGTGCCATTAGTGTCTAAAAACTGTTACAGTTGAGCCAGAACACATTTCTCTAAGATCTTGGAAACCAGTGGTTGTTTAGAAATGGGCCAATAATTTGTTTAAACCATGGGGTCAAGACCAGTCTTTTTCATCAGTGGTTCAACTATCGCAATTTTACAAAATGTTGAAACAGTGCCAGTGACCAAACTTTTGTTAACTATCTCTCTGACAAAGGAGCCAACGGTGTCCCAGACCTCTTTTAAAAAATCGGAGGCGGGACCGGGTCAGTGGGACAGGAAGATGGTTTAAGCTTGCAAACTATTCCAGTAAGGACAGACAGTGACACAGGCTCAAACTGACAAAGAACAGCTGAGCACTCTGTGACTTCTGAAATGGGCAATGATATTTAATTGTCTACTACTAGTTTTTAATATTACATGGTGTACCTGAGCCAAGTGAGCCCATGTGGGGAGCACTGGAACTGGCATGGATGCCAGTAATGGTAATGTTGTCCCCCCTATAGTGTTTCCCAATAGCTTGCCCAGGCTGTTGTAAGCTGCAACAGCAAACACATACTTCTGGTTGGGCTGCAGACCTTCCACTTTCAGCACACACTCACCAGAGATAGCTGGTACCTAGAAACAAAGACAGGTCCAGCATCATACAAACAGTGACAGATGATTATGACAATAACATGCCTCCTTTAAATTTTTTATTCATAAGTAAGAGAAACAAACTAAACCATAGTCCCCATTCCAGCCAGGCTGCAGTCACCAATGCGAACTTTCCTGTTAATGCCCTCCGCTACTCGCCCACAAAGCTGGTACCAGCACACCTAGAAATAGACAAAAGAACAACAAAAGGACTATGTGTGGATTGTTTAAGTTTGACTAGTAAATTAATGACAAAATAAAATCCAATCTCACCTGCTCTTCCAAGTCATAAGGAGCTGGGACAAAGGTCATGGAGTAGTCAGTACGTTTACATAGGATGGGAGGAGGTGGAGGGTGTTCTTCTCCTCCCTTTATTGTTTCATCCTTCTTTGTAGTCAGAGTTTTAGTGATGGTCATATATTTTTTTTTCTCCTCCATCCCAGCCTTTTCTATAAGGGCAGAAGCTTCCTATCAGGAACACAAAAGGATACCGGTTTGATAGTGATTCCACTTAAATCCACAGAGTGTGGCAAAATGCAGAGCAAGAGGTTGAACTGAGGAATCCCCATAGAGACAGAAGGGTAAGAACTTGCTACTTGGAGTTGAAACAATTAACGGATTGGTCAATCAAGTCCATACAAGAACAGTTTCTGATAAATGATCAATTGCCAAAGCCATTTTCTAAGCAAAAAACAAATATAGAACCGCTGTGTCTTGGCAGGACATTTGCAGGACACTCCAACACAGCAAAATCAATAAATGTAAAGTCTTTTTCATTGCATGTTGCATAATGTGTGAGAATATCTACAGTAAGGAACTATGTTTTTATGTAACCTCTAGTAGACTTTTGGTTTTGCTGTTGTCATTTTGAGCTGAACTGTTGTGCTCCAGCAAGGCCTTCTGGGTCAGAAAAGAGCTTTGGATGCCTTGTTCTTCCCAATCTGATCCAACAGTTCAGACTCTGCAACTAGAAAAAAGAACAAGGTTTAGGAAATGAGAACACATCAAGACTATTTATTGTAACAGATTCCTACATCTGGTAACAATTCGGAAGAAGGGTACAGATATTTTACAGTGTAATTGTAAAATAGAAGCACAGAGTTTAACCTGCATTTAGCTGCAATAACTTGAGGGAGACCCTGTGGTGGATGATGCCCAGCTCTAGATGGAAATCTTTGACCAGCAGAAACATGGATGTGGACTGAGTGTGCTGAGATCCTTTCAAATCTGATTCTGACTCAGATTCAGTTTTTTCCTTTATGTTCACACTTATTTCATCTGTTTCTTTTTCTTCCTCTGATGATGTTGGAGAAGATGCTGATGTACTTGATGGAATAATGGGGGCAAACTTCTACCAAAACAAGAGGATTTCTGGTCATACTTACAAAGATAAGTTCCCACAGACAATAAAACTCAGAGGTCATAACTCAACAGTGCAGCACAAATAAATGACACATGGACTTTCTACCTGCACAAAGGCAGAGTCAGTGATGGATGAGCAGTCTTGAGGAATTAGCACTGATGAAGCTTTTACCAAAGCTTCAAGCCCTCTTTTACCACCTCATGCACCCTCTTAAGAAGCTCCAGTCTTGATTTCTGAAATCACACATGAACAGACATCAGACCAAATACTGAACATCTGCCTGAATGCATGTAGTTTGTTCAGTCACGTGCACAATCTAAAATACACTGAATTATAATTTGATAAAAATGATACAGTAATTCACTTGTTGATCCGTTCACATACCTCAAGAATAGAGAAAGAGCTCATCTTCATATCATCATGAACTCCTTTACAAGCTGCTAGGCATGAAAAGGAGAATTATGACATTGTGGCCGAGTAGTTTGACTGTTAATGATCAAGGTTTAGTGCAAAAAAATTCCTGAAAAAGTTCACACCTGCTTTTGGTTGATAAATTCAGCTGCTCTCTCAAGTTGTAAAGCCAACGTGTAGATCATCTCTGCCACCATTATACAGTCAACTGTAGCCAGCTCACAGATAAGGGCCACATCACACAGCACAGACAGGCACCACATCCACTGCAAACATGTTCACAAACAACAACAATTCCCTATTCTTAAAAATGACATTACTATTCCTTTAGCGCTAAGCTAAAAAATGTGATTATGTTTAGTAATTGTCAATACTTGTGAACTGGAAGCAGCATGTGAAGCATTTATTTTTCTTTTTTTCTACACACCTTGTCGAGCTTCTGTTTATCTTCCAACTGATCGCTTTGCATGACCACTTTCACCTTATTCCATAGAAATAACACAGTATCCAAAACCAGGTCCCCATCAGGCTGCAGCTCCTGTGCAAACAAACATGTACATGTACACCGAAACTACTCAATCCAAATTCTAATCTTCCAGTAGCAACACAAATAACATACAAACTTACATGATTAAAACCACAAACAGACATGTGCAGAGCATCTATCAGGCTAGTAAGCTCAGCACTTATGGGGAATGAGGAGTGTTTGTCTGTGAAAACATTAAAAAGAAAGACAGAAAAACGCAAAGCTATGATCCAGAAATTGTTATATGAACTTATTCTCAACGATGCATACATAAAATAAGTAAATACACTCATGAATTTAGCATCAATAGTTTTAGTGCAGTTACCATTGTTCATGTTCTCCCCTCTGGGATGGCTTCTTTGATTAATTAACAGACTGTTGAAACTGTGAAGTAAAGCGAGCTCCCTCTCTGCCTTCCTGAATGACTGACCTTCCACACCCTGGCACAGAAAGAAACATAAACTTAAAGATAATCAAGAAACAGAGAACATCATTAAATATATCTCTTGTCTGGTTAATGATAATTACTGCAGATTTCCTGGGAGCTACTCACAGACAAAATGTGCAACATCTCTTTGGTAAGCTCGCTGAACATGTCTGGCTGCTTGTACTGAAACAACAGTTTGATGAACCTCACTGCAGACATGATGGGTATTTTGTTTTCACCTGGCAACAGAACACATCACATGGCCTCCCAATGATACAACAAACCCACACAAAACCACCAACTTTTAACACTTACAGCTCTACATGCTGACTGAGACTTACCAGCAACTGCTAAATCCATTAGAGTTGATGTTGGTGTCAGTACATTAGGAGACAAACATTGGTGGTTACCATGCTTTTGCACACCAGCACTTGTGACGCCTTAAAACACATTAACATACAAATGATGATCTCTTAGCACTGCCAAATTTACAACACTGAAATTGTCACTAAAACTTTAGTTTGCTTGTTACTCACCAGAGAGTATAGACAAGCCAGCAGACAGGAGTTGTATAACCGTCTCCTGTAGCTCTGTGTCATCTGGCATCCTCATCTCAAGCGGTCGTGTGTTGCTGTCCCAAAGTGCCTCCAAAATCCCCAAGAACTGTCCTGCACTGCAGTCAAACCGTTCTACCAGCATGTGCTCAGTTATGGTTGGAGGCCTTGGCACCTACAGGATATACAGACAGACATATAAGGTGTTGATACAAGCACATTATCTCACAAAGACACAGTAGCCAAGCAGCTTGCTGTAACTTTGATTGATGCATGACTGAACTACAGATATCTTGGAGATCTTTGTGACTGCAGTGAGTGAAAAAGGAAAAAAAAAAGCGAAAACATACTAAATCCAACATAGTTAAATCTTGTACCAACTTTACTCAAGGCAAAAATTTGGGGGATTTAATAATAAGTAGAGAGTATTAGAGAGTAAAATAAATTTATGAAACTATAGAAATTCACCAGGGAAGACTATTTCCTTTACTGATGTATGGTGTGTGTGTGGTGTGTGTGTGTGTGTGTATGGTGATAATACAGCCAAACAGATGTTTTTACAGTGTCTTTAATGGTGTTTCTGGTTTTGGCTCTAAACTTGTGTTTGGTGCTCCTTCCAGCCTCAAACACTGCCCGCTTGAATATCAAGGTACCCAGCTGAAACAACAAAATGCTCAGAATCAGTATTTTAACTGAACACACTTCGGCACAATTTACATTTGCAAAAGCAGTTTGCATCCTTTTGATGGAGAGTATGGTTCAATGACAGCAGTCTCCTACCCTGATAGAGGCATCTCTGTAAGCTCTCTGAGTCTCTCTGGTGGCAGGAACTTCACACTGCTCTTCCAGCTTAGCTAGCTCATTTATTTTTTCAAGGGCTCTCTTGGCAAATTCCTGAATATGCACAAACACAATACAAAAATTCCTGAATATGCACAAACACAATACAAAAACAATGAGAGACCATACATTCAGAATTACTCAAAATATTTGTAAGAATCCCCTTTGTATATTTTTTCATGTTTCAATTCAATTTTAATAAAGTAGTTGATAAATACCCACCAGGAGCAAATGCTGCAGTATTTTTTAAAAGCTGAGCAAGAAGAATAATTTAAGCTGTGGTTTATATATCAACAAAACCTAGATAATCTCTTTTTACCACTGTGGACCCTTGAGCAAGGTCCTTAACCCCCACCAACTGCTCACCGGGCGGTTTAAGTAGCAGCCCACTGCTCTCAGGTTCAACCTGAGATGGGTTAAATGCAGAGAATGAATTTCCTAATTGGCACACTAATTGGGATTAATAAAGTTTATCTTTTTTATGTGCATTAACTGCAGTCTGGATGACAGAAAACTGCATAGAAAGCTTCAACAGATGGCTGCATTTATAACTTCTTAGATCAGCATGTGAATAATAGTCTTTCATGATGGTATATTTGTCTGGATGCGGACATCTTTCACCTCAGCTTGCCATTCAGCCTGGTTGTCATAGTAACACTGACAAACAGCACAGTAGAGTGTGACGATCAGTGGCAGGAACTTTGCTGTCATCAGAGGGATGGACATCTCTAAAGTGATGCTTGCCCACAAAAGGTACTCAAGAGCCTGAAACAGGAGCATAAAAGGTGGCATTAATTATCATGAGAGAGAGAAGGGCACTGTTAAATGTGCAGGTAGGAGTAGAATATGTCCTGCAAAGTTAAAACTCACAATGATTCTTGATTTTTTTTTTTCCTTTCAACAACCACCAACTACATTAACCAGTCATGATTCTGCAGACTATTTTAAAACTGATTGACAAGCTAAGTCAATCAGTATTTATCATCCTCATCTTTTTCACCTTTACCCAAACAGAAAAAAATATCTGCTGCAGTTTTGTTTGAACATTATTTGGCCTTAACCTATGGCTTAGACCTCATGTGAGTGTGGCTGGCAAATCTCAGCCACATGACCTCCACATGTGGCCCAAAAAGAAAGTTATAATTTGTGTTCAGGCTAGGGCACTTGCTATAATCCACATTCAAGCTAACAACTGGCATCTGGACCACATGTAGCCCACAAGACACTTCCCAAACCAACGTTCAGGCTGCCATCTGACATCTGAGCCACCTCTGACCCACACACTTGCCAGTACCGTAGCTAAGCCAAAAGTGCCAAAAGTAGCCCAGATGATGTCCAAATGTGTCTGTTATCTGGGTCGAGTATCTCAGAAATGTCTAAGCAGTGTTTTGAAAAGACTCTTGGGGATGAAGAATAAACTGCAACATTTTGTTTAAAGAAAGCAATACTTTAAGTTTATTTTTTTCTAACAGTACCTGAGCACTGTACTTCATAGTCATCAAGTAACGGCAGATGTTGTAAATGTGTAATGAACCTGGATGGGATGAGAAAGAAAATATTGACATCATACAGCATCAGAATGCTTCTGAAACAGAATAAGGCTGCACAACATATCATTTCAGCTCTGATTACATCATGCTTATAAACACTAGCCACATGAATGTGCAAGGTCAATGGTCAATAAGTTTTTTTTTTTGTTGTTTTTTTTTTTTTATATCATGCTTTATTCATCCTGATTGGGAAATTAGCCTCTGCATTTTACCCATCTCTTGCTGATCTAGAGAGCAATGGGCTGCAGTGCTTGAGTGCCTGGAGAGTATTAGCTCAGCTCATGCTTTCTAATAAGACAGAGTTTCCTCTTATTTTGATCATTCCTTGCAAAAATTACTTTAAACATTTTACTTCTTTCATCTTCGACAAACACAGTTACCAGTGAGTGGTATGTAGGCTCAAAAAGGAGTCACTGTGTTCAACATCCATTTTTATGATGGATGTTGAACACAATCCATGATCATAACACAATTAGGCTGGATTAACCGAGATCGCATGTAAAGCATTAAGTTACAGTAAATCTATGTCTGAATTTTATCATAAAGATTTTTTTTTTTTTTTAAGTTGCATTGAAATACCAGTGTATATCTGCCAGGAGAAGTGGTCATGTTGCTGAAAAGCCTGCATCATGATCCTAATAAACTTCAGTACATGCAAAAGTTTACAGAGTCCCCTCTGGCTGAGGATACTGTGCTTTTTCTCCTCCTCAAATGTGCAAAGAGCACAGCCAAGCATTGCACGGACCTAGACACACACACAAATATACACACCAATATTAATATATTACATACTACAGGTACTGTATAACTAGATTTTGGTAAAAACATTTAAAAGTATCAATGCCATTTCTCCATATGGGAAAACAACCTCACATTTATCAGGGTACATTACCTTCATGGCAAAGGTATCTTGGTCTGTATCAAAACCATCAGGGAAGAAGCAGGCCATAAAGTGTTCCACATCTGTGATTTCATTTATTTTTACAGAGCTAAACTGGAACAGGTGGAGCTGGTAGCCCTGCCACAGAGCCAGCTGGTACAGCTACAGATAAAGAGCAGATTGAATAAATTTGATTGATAACTGCTGTGTGTAGAGGGCACTTCTGTCTTACACTGCTAATAGTTTTAAATGTATAAAACTAAACTGCCAAATTATGGCATTAATAGTCCAATACCACAAGTGGTAAATTCTGCACAGAGCATGATGCAGTCTGCACTGTGCAGACATCACATATACAGAAACCAACACTGACTGGAATCTATCTATTACCCTGATTGATGAAAATTATTAATTTAGCATTAAATTAATACCAATGCAAAGTAGTTGAAAAAGCAAACAAATGCAGCTGTGAAAATCAACTTTATAAAAAGTTACTGTCACTTACCTTTAATCCAAAAAGAAAATCTGCCACATGCAACAGGTGCTCCTGGTACAACTTTGCAGGCAGTCGATGTTTGTACTTTTTCCATACTTCCACGAGAATTTTAATCCTACAGACACAATCATTTGAGAGTCGATGACAAAAATATTTATATAACACATTTCGCATTTGACAGAGAGGCGCTCCTTGAGATTTCAATAGCCACAAAGTTGTCGCACTGGTGTCTAGAAAAGGTTACGGATGGATGTCATGGGACATGAAAATTTTAAGTCACCAGAAAACAGACATTCGTTAAACACCATTTACAAGTGTTCCTCATATAATAGAGTAACTGGGGTAATGGGCAAAGACACAACAGAAAGCTAACTTTAATCGATCCTACCCTTTAGCTTGAGAGCTGTTGTCCTTGTCGGTCGAAGACACCACTTGTTTCATTAGTGCGAAAAATGAGCTAATATCTTGTTTAAAGGCTAAAATAACTGGGTTTCTTTTATTGAGAGTACCATAATATGAAGCTGGTAAATCCATGTTTGTGTCTATTTGGGAAACTAAGCTAATAATCCCTGTCAGAGCAAATTGCTCATATGCGACCAATGTTAGTCACATTACCATGGTAACGACGCTGCATGCGGAGAAAGTACGTTAAAAAACTGTAACGGTCAAGCGATAAATGAAAATGTTAATATTTTATACTTAATTTTATCTTATTTTTATAACTATTATGATTGAATAGATAGAATTAGATTAAATTCTGATAAGATATAATGCAAGTAAAATAACTTCACTCTGGTGGCATTTTTTTAAAAACATGAACATTACACTACATTACAGGTTTAAGTGACCTTGAAGTTTAACCACTCAAGAAAAAAAAGAAAGAAAAGAAAACTTTGTTAATCTAAATAAATGTTATTGACAAAGATCTGCTGTAAAAAAAAAAAATACTATCAACAAAATTTACAACCAACGGATATCAGGCAAAGTTTAGCCGAATCCGAACTCTGTAAATGCCCAAGTGTAAGTGAATGCAGCATGTGATGTAGTCTACTGTGTTGCTCAACATCAACATTACCAGGTTCTTGATCATAATGCAGCATTTATACAGCATCTTTCACAACCTGCCTACGTGGGCAGGCAAATGATAGCCTATTTGTCCCTCCAAACTGTTTACATTTTATGAGATGGGTGTAAACAAGATCTAAAACCACCAGAAGTTTAACAGCCAATAAAACTAAGGAACACAGATGAAACTTGTTTGGCTCATTGCAAGTTTTTTCTTTACTAGTGAAGTATATTTGTGCAGAATCAGTATCGGCTGTTTACTTTTACAAATTTTGCTTTACTTTTTTCATGAGATTACCACTTTATCACTTTTAATAAGTTCTCATTTACATGAGCCCCCCTTTTCCCCTCTGCATGATAAGATAATTTGATCTAATGTCTGCAGTTTTTCTATTTTTGAGACTGACAGAATTAAATAAAAACTGAAGTTGGTTGGCACAAGCAACAGAAAGGATTTCATTTTTAAATCTGAGCTTATAGCAACATGATACATGCAGAGTGTCATCTAATGCTGTCTCATACAAACTCATCAATTCCTATTCAGCCACACATCCACTGGACACACAAGCGTAAAGCTTCTGGCACTGAGAGCACAGCAGGCTGATACGCTGTCTGCTATTCCGCAAACTAACACTGACAAAACTATACACACACTAGACGGGGGCATTTCCTGGGGAATGAGCATGGGGACATCAGCAGTATTCCAAGCCAGTGTCACCTCGTAGCCAAGAGGAAAGGGAGAGACACACTGTTACAGAGAGAGGGAGAGAGATAGACAACCGGTCACAGTCAGACTGATGAAACAATGGCGGTGATGGAGGGATAAACAGTTGACATCATTGTTCCAGAAAGATCAGCCTGTTGGCAGAGTCCCTGTGCAAGTAAGCATTGGAGGTTACGGAGGGGCAGAGGGTGGAAGAGGGCATGAACAGAGACAGGGGCTGGATGGGATGGGAGGGAAAGGTCTATAAATGCAGTGTTAGAGAGCATAGCTGCACCCATCTCAAACCTAGTCCGACCAAGACTTAGCTTTCCTCGCCCACATCATTTTATCAGCTCTGCTGGAAACTCACTATGGAAATTCCCATCCAATACCCCTGGTACCGCCGGGCCTTCCCAAGCCGCTTCTCTGACCTCTCCTTGGCAGAACCTCTTACTGACTGGCCAATGATGTGGCCCTTTTCTTGGTCCTTCCCATGGATACGCCCTTCCTTCATGCGTTGGTTCAACTGGCCTGAGAATGGACACAGTGAGGTAAAATATGGTTCATCTAGACTTTTAATTGTACTTTTCACAAACTGAGTGAGTGTGATTAATATGCTACAATTAACACAATTGTTAAATTTAAAAATTCTGACACATTCACAATTGTCAAATTGTTAAATAAAAGAAAGAAAATTAGCTTATATTCCAGATAAAAATGCCTGTATGTAATATCCTCTTCTTCTCATGTCAATTTTAAAGAAAAAAAAATCAGAATGTGAGTCATGCATTGAGAAGAAAACAAGTGTTTGTAGGTGTTTTAGCTCTAGCTGACACATTTCTGAGCACTTTCACTAACAGCTGTATTCTCTACATAGATGCGTATGGAAAAGGATCGTTATGTCATTTATCTGGATGTGAAGCATTTCTCCCCCGATGAGCTGTCTGTCAACGTTAGCGATGAGTTCATCACAGTACACGCCAAACACGAGGACAGACAGGTTAGAGGGACTTTTGAGGTCTGCAAAAATATTGGAACAGATTGGATTTGATGACACTTCCCTGATATGCTGACTAATTCTGTTTCTCAGGACGATCATGGCTATGTGTCAAGAGAATTTCTGAGGAAGTACAGACTTCCATCTGGCGTGTCAGTGGCTGACGTCAGCTCCAGTCTGTCATATGATGGTGTGCTGACCATCATGGCACCTCGATCATCCCCTGGACCAGAGCGCACTATCCCTATTTCCTGTGATGATGGAGCACAGAAACAGAAAATGTAGAGCAGAGTCTGACAGCCCTGACACTGTTTACTACTAACCGCAACTGCTACCTGTTTTTATATTTAACCTGTTATAGTTGTGTTGGCATTTCAGGACACAGATAGGTCAGGCCTCCATGTCTGAAAGTGCAAATACCTTCTAATAGACCAGCTAACTCCTAACTTGCAAAACCAATGAACCTATATAAAAGAGCCTTTGACAGTGCATGTGAGTTTAATACGGACATGCTGACACGATTTTGCAAGATGTAGAGCTCCTGAGAATCAATCTAACAGATCTACCCTCAAACAAAAAACTGTTCTGAACATATCCACACATGTAGCCATATTTTATCTAACACATCCCTTCCTTTCATCAAGAGTTTGACTGTTAAACCATGTATGTCCCACGTCTATGCTTTAAAGATAATAATGCAAGCATTTAAGAGACCAAACAAGCTTTCAGCCCACATAAGGTTTGTTCATTTAGGTGAACAGAAAGAGCGCAGGCTGCTTCTGAAAATTATTCACTTCGGATGATGGACAAAAGCTGTCAAATAGAGCTGTATCTACAGTGCACAGCGCTGAATAAGTAGGTATGAGTAAGATGCCAACTGTGCTCATTTCCTCAGTGAGAACAGCACTGGTTTCTGTATGTTTGAGGAGAAGGTTCTACGGAGGCATTTACAATCATTTTTTTAATGTATTTGTTATTTAAAAAAAAGACCACAGAAGGACTTGGGACCAGGCGTGTGCTCTGTTGTGTATGAGCAGGAGAGATGTGGATAAAATGGATGAGCACAGAAACTGATGTTTTGAGGTAGTTTCTATCAAATGGCTCCATTTTAAGTGGGGGGCACAACCTCTGAGCTGCTAAGGATTGTGTGTATTAATGTACTGTATGTGACAGTGAGTGCATTTGTACTTGTAGATGCAAGAATTACACCTCTATCATATTGGCAACAACCCTCTGGTATATTAACACAGAAAACAATAAATAGAATAAATGTTGAAAATCAAATTTATAGTGTTGTTTTGTGTTTCTTTTAAAAAAAGAAGAAGAAAAAAAAAAGCCTTTCCAAAGAGCTTCATGTGACAACATACAGTGCAAAACATCTTGTGAAAGGATGAAGATTCCAGCTGCTAGGGGGACCTATATTGAATAGGCCATAATGTTGATGTAAATTTGTGTACAATACGTTCACACACAGCCTACAGTATTCCAGTAATCCATGCAGTGCACTAATACGTTCCCATACCTTCACAGTAACTCACTTGCATCTTCCACTAATAACAGTCTGGATAGACTTTCTTAACTTTCTCATAAAAAACTTGAGACTTTTCATTTATTTATGTATTTTGCTAAAAGCAGCTGAAACACAGACTCCATGTATTTCATCCTCCTCGTATGATAGTCTGACATTTCTGGATGCTGCCTGTGGCTTAAAAGCATACATGCATTCAACAGAGGTTTACAGTGTAAGTTCTTACACCTGCACATTTAAAAAATTTTTCACAATCTTATCTGCAGATGAATAATGACATAAAAATCTCTGTTATATTGTATTGGGATTTTTCTTTAAATTGTCTATAGTTAACTGAAGGACTCTTGGCACAAAATTGAGAGTGACAACCCATCCTTTTTTAGAAAGACAAAGATGCTCCTTTTATACCCAAATCTGGCACCCTCACCTGTCATCAGTTAAGCCGATTCTAAAATCTTCCAGTTTTTTTTTTTTTTTAAATGATCTTATTCTGTTTTTGCTACACTTTCAACTGTCGCCCCCCCCCCCCCCCCCCCTTTTGTTATTGTGATGCTGGCATCAAATTCAAGATTTGTTTTTCCTTATAGAACTATAATTCAGCAGGTGAGTAAAGACCCTGAAAACCATTTCATTTTTTCTGAGCCTGTTTCAAATAAAGGAACAAACTACAGTATAAATTTAAATTTACAATCACGTTTTAGAAAACGTCTACTATTCTGGAAATGGGGTTTGCATGGACATTTGTTTCAAAGTGCATTTTGTAATTCTCCTTGGAGTCCTGGTATTACATACATTTACATTTACACGTGACCAAAACACTTGTTAAACAAAATTACTGGAATGCAGACAGTCTGATTCTTAAAGAAATATTTAATGGTTTTCTGAGTTATAAGGTTCTTGATAGAATTTTACCTCTGAGAAAGACAGAAAAAAAACGATCTTCTGTTCGTGACTATGTGTAATATTACGTAACATCAGAAGTTACTGTGAAATTGATAAATCTGTTCAGTGACAGTTGATGAGAAAGTTGTTTTAGTGAAGGTGCCTTCAGTTGCAGTAGAAGTCCCATCTCTGGAAATAAAACAAAAACAAAAAACAGAGATGGAATTACATAATGAACATGCATTTTATATTTGTGTACATGCAAACCTGTAAGTTTACTTACAGTAGTTTTAACCTCAGTGTTGGCTGGCATGAGTGCGTGTGTCTCCTCCACCACACTGCTGGGGAAGTGTCCAATGCGGGCCTCCTGTTCTCCATAATAGGAGCCTTGTACCTGCAACCAGGTGATACGGAAGAAGCTTACTGATGATATAAGTTTTTATTGTTAGTGTTGAAGATGGATAAATCCCTGAATTAAAGTTACATGTTTAGAAATTTTTCTACAAAGGTAACACCATCAGTGGCTCAGATGTAACTGTACATATTTACTTAATATTGTGTATGTTTGCAAACTAGCTGGTTCTTGTTTTTAGACCTCCTGTTCTGTCTATATTTATACCCAAGGAAGTAGACTGCTGAAGTGTGTGGGTTTAATGGCATTTAGCAATGGAATTCCACATTGCAACCAGTTGAATATCTCTTGCTTCACCCACTGGTTAAAGCATGTAGGAGAAACCACAGTGGGGGTGTTTGGTTTGTTTATCCTTGCTGTAGTTATGAAGCTACAATATGGCTATCAGAGGGGAGCCATCTGTAAATGTAAATGGCTCATTCTAATGCAGGAAACAGTTTTATTTTTGTGTAATTTTACAATGATGACAGCTTAGCTATAAATAACATGTTTCATTTTTGCAGCAGAGCCCTCTCAGTGTTACAAACCAGATGTTTGGAGCAATTTTTTTTTTTGTTTATACTGGGCAACAATTTTCTCTTGTGAAGCATGAATCAGTCATATGGTCATTTACTGGGTTTCCAAACATATTGCAAATTATGCCCAAAATTTCAGAAATCTGTCTTAATAAAATGAGAATTTATCTGCACTTTCATCCACTATGCCATCAATTTCACAAAATCGGCACAAAACTGATTATGTGTTATGATACGTTCATGCTGAATAAGCCTTTGTTCACTCAACAGCTATGAGAAGCTACCCTGACCATGAAAGCTAGAGGGATTGTCTTCCTTGGCTTACATGTGAAACCTTAGCAGCTACAATCCGAGTTATTTCATTCTCAGCGGTGTACTGCAGTTTTAAGATAGATGCTCGTCTGTTTGATTTTAATCATGATATTCTGACACAAAGAAGAAAAAAACTTCTTTTTTTCCCCTTAAGATTTTAAAGTTTTTATATTGACGACCCAAAGCAATGGCATATTTACATGGGATTAGATTTGTGCCTAAATAATTAATTTGAATTTTTAAAAAATTAATATTTAATTACTAAAAAAAAATAAAATAATAATGAATTATTATTTTAAATTAATTAATTTTTTAAAAATTAAATTTATTTTAAAGAATATATAAAAATAAAATATAAAATATAAATATAAATACAAATACAAATATAAACTAAAATTTTAAAATTTTTTACTTACACTGCCAGCCCAGAAGAGGTTTCCTGTGTCTTTTAGCATTGCATAAACATAGACGAGTTGCCCCTGTCGGATGGGAATAAACCTGCAGTCTCCAGGGTAGTAGTCCTGTACTGCACGAGCTATCAAGATCGGATCTGTGAAGAAATAAGGGAGACTGATGGATGTTTGGCAAATAGGACTTTTAACCTTGTGTGTGTGCATTTAAAAACTCATCATAAGTGTGTCATGGCATCTTTGAACAACATTATCAGTAGCTTAACCAAGCAGAGCAGGCACCAGCAGCTAAATAAAAAGGCTGTTGTTACTTACGGCTGCATTCAGAGTCTGCGCAGAGTTTCTTGTTGGAGAGCTTTGGCATCTGCTTTCCAGCTTCACAGGTCACCAGCAAAAGCCACACTGAAAAAACACACCAGGATTTTTGAGCCATGTCAGCATGTGAAATGCTCCTAATGATGCAAAATCTTTTTTTTTTAATGCTCAAAGAAAGTGCTGCTTTGCTTTTTATCCCCTTTTGTGTTTGCAAGTTTTAAAAGGAGGTGCAGTGATTGCAGTTCCCTTTTCTACTCTCCCTACCCCCTTCCTCATAAATGAACACAGAGCTCCTTTGAAACCCTCCAAGCAGGTAAACAGGATGGGGGGATGAGGAGGAGGAGTGGAGGCAAATTACTGTAGACAGATCCCTGTTTGTGCCCTCCACTCTTTCCATCTCTCATCATGCGTCACCTCCACCAAAACAGCAGGATGTTGAACTTTGTGAATTCCTCTGAGTTATTCTGTGTTTTTGACTTTCTTGTTCAGCCACTAGATGTCTGAACGGTGTCCGCCTCACCTACTGGTCCCATCTTCCTGCCTCTCCATGTGTTCCTCCCTCTGTTCGCTTTACCTTTTTAACTCAGGAAGAGGTGGGGCCACTATTGTATTTACAAACCGCGTGCTTCTACTTCCAAGGTAACCAGCTGAACCTCTCTTACGTAAATACCAGACACACAAACACACGAACACACACACATGCAAACACACCCGGCAAACAGGAAGACTATACCTGTTAGCCTGAGTTGGCTGGGAACTGTCAGGTAAGACAGACTTTTTTTTTTGTTCCTTCAAAGTTGGTCTGATTAACACAGTCTCTGCCTGAAAAAAGACAAAACAACATAGAATGAATGTCTTCATTTCTTGTCTTTTGAATCATTTTAGTTTGGGTGAAATCATAGTTTCATGATAACTATGGACAGTGATGGCACAGAGGTGACAAAGGAGACCTCAGAGGGCACTTTTCCTGAGTTTAAGTTTATCTTAACACGTCATGTAATGTGTGGGAATATTGGTGGTAGCTGCGACCCATCAAGCCTTATTTTGGTCTCATTTTGAACTTTTACCCCTTAGCAGGTGCCAGCAGTTTTTTAGCAGCATGGTTAAAATGAATTATTTAAGAGATTTTTTTTATTTAAGAACATTAAACACCTGACTTGTTTGTAACAAACAGTGGAGTACAGTGCCTGTGGAATTTTGGGAGGGGAGCAGAACAATAATAGCTGGCATTTCAGTCAGTAACCAAAGGACCTGCCTGACAAAAGACCTCCTTATAGGCCTTGTTAGATTATATTACCAGAAAACAACTGGTCTGATAGTCATGCAAGGGTTTTTAGGTTATGTGTGTCATTTTCTGCCCTTTCCAGATTTCCCTGTGATGAAAAAGGAGAAACTGTGAACGACTGAAAGAATCAGTACCTTTGGCTTTGCTGTGAAGAAAATGGAAACATCACCTCATCAAACCATTTGATGGTGGAACGTCAATTTAAATGAAAGGATCTCTTGTAATCTATTAAAATAAACCGGAAATGGCTGTCAATCGGCCACTTATGTGATTGTGGATTACGAGTCCAGGAGCCAGGGGCAATGCTTTCTTGGTAAATCCTACAAGACGGAGTGTACAATGTTCACTGCCAGGAAAAACAGCCTTCCTTCCCCAAGCCTGGAGGACTCCTTCTTTCCTCTTTCCTCATCTTCCTCGGTTTCTCTTTCCTTTACTCTCCCCACATCCTCATCCTCCCCTGGTAGCAGTGATAGTGGAGGAGGAATAGAGACTGACCTGATACTGGCTGCAGAACTGGGCCAGGCTTTACTAGAGAAGAATGAGGAGCTGGCAGCCTCTCTGGCACAGAGGGAGAAGGAGATGGAGGTAAGGATAAAGCCACCCCTGTATGCCATGCATGTTGGTTGATAGGACGAAAATAAAGACAAAAAACTCCCTTAACCAAAAATTTAAAAAAAAATCATTAGAACAATTGTAGCTTTCTAAATGTTGGAAAAAGCTGCTAATCTGTAACTAATGGCAAATACTGTTCAGTTAATTCCATTTAGGATAGAAATTACAGTTGCAGTTGCATTATTATACAGTATGATAATAATGCATAATAATAATTATGATTTCTTAATCTTTTCTAGTGTTTTAAAACCAGTTAATCTGGAGTTTAATGTTTCAGACTTTACAGCAGGAGAAGCACCTTCTGCAGAGGAAAATGGAGATGAAAGAGCTCGAGTTTGGGCAGAGGGAGATGGAGCTGACGTCAGATCTTGATGCCTTGAAGGCTGAGCTGGAGAAGCACCACAGTCAGGGACGTGATCGGCGGAAAGATGAGAGTGAACAGATGGCTCAGTTAGCTAATCATAACCAGCGGCTGGTGGAGCAGCTAGCAGAGGTTAGTTCATACTGTCTGTGAATGACCAAATATTTTTTGCCTTCGTGGTGAGTCACGTCATAGCCAAAAACAATGTAGACAAACAGGTTTCTCAACTTTTTAATCTCCCACACATCCTCTAGGCGGTAACACTGGAGCACTCATTGAGAACTGAGCTTCGTTCCCTGAGAGAGGAGATGGATGACTCCTCTTTCAACAGATCCATCGGCTTAACGCAATTAGAAAACATGCTGGCAGAGGTATTCTCACTGCTCACTTAGTATGCATAAGTCATGCACATGGAGCATTATGAAACATGACTATTTTATTAAATTCAGATCACTGAGATCCATTTATGAGTTGAAATTACAGCCTTTAAGTCTGTGATGGCAGCTAGATTATTGTGCAGGCACTTCAAACAGCTTGCAAATGCTGCAAAAAACTAAAAATTTTTATACTGATTACAAGCTGTGTTAAGAGCATTTTCACAGCAATAAGAAAGTAAATGATTAGTGAAACGTCAAAGGCTGAATTCTCTTACTTTCTTTGAATCACACTCTTAATACAATAATACAAGTAAATGATACCAGTTTGCTTTTTTAAAAAATGTTTCTACACCACAACTTTCCCTCTTCTCACTCATACAGAACAGAGTTTTGCTGGAGCGGCTGTCACACATGGAGACGCAGCTAAAAGCTTCACAGGACGACAGCCAAAGACTGCGCACAGAGAGAGATGTACTGAAGGACAGACTGTCAGACCTCCAGATGAAACTGAGTGAGAAAGAGGCAGAGGTGAGGATCGGGTTCATAAGATGAACTGCAGTTCTGAATGATCAAACCTAACAAGAGTGGAATCATGGGACTAATGTAATACTAACCACTAACACAGTGGTGGGGAACCCTGGCCCTCATCCTGCAGGTCTTCCATGTGTCCCCGCTCCTCCACACCTGATTCAAATCAATGAGTCACTGTGCAAAACTTGAAAGGCTGTTATCCATTTTATTTGAATTAGGTGTGCTGGAGTAGGGACACAAGAAAAACCTGAATGGACAGCGACCCTGGAATACCAGGGTTCCCTACCACTGCACTAACAGAAATGGCTAACAAAACTAGCTCCGCGCCTTATTCCTGCTGGTGCCTGTCTCTTACATTGTGCTTGTGTGTTGTGTCTGTACTCAGATAGAGCAGGAGCAGGGGGTGGTGTTTGAGTTACGGACAGTGAATCGCTCTCTACAACAAAAAGCTCTGAACCTTGGAGAGGAGAGCATCCTGGACAGTACACACATACAGCCTTTGTCTCTTCTTAGTGAAATTCAGCAAACACAGGTACTCACAATAACTTAACAATCTAACTAAAAAAAAAAGTGTGTACTGACATCCCTCTTTTTATGGAGGCTGATACTAAGTGGTGCCCACATCTGACAATATCCTTGTGGCTAAAATTACTGTTGCAGCACAAACGGTAGATAAAATTCTGTGTTGTGCTGTTCATTTCTCCTCTAAACCAGGCTAAAGAGGCTTTGCTGGCCCATTCAACAGTCCTGCAGGCGAGGGATGAGGAAATACAAGCACTAAAAGAAGAGGTCTGTTAAGCTGTGCATTACCGAACACACATGCTGAAAACATAGTGCAACTATAGATAAATATGTATTTAAAGGTTAAGAAGAAGAGGAGATGCTACATAGTGGTAAATGTGGCCTTGTCCACACTTTGTGTGGGTTACTGCCATCGAATTAAGGATGAGCTAATGTTCTTGATAGTGAAATAAGATATTAAGGAGAAGTTTGCAAATTCATTGCAAACCCCAAACTAAAATCTCACACCTATAAATGTTTCTGACTGAATTCATTTCACACCTTGCAGCTACAAACTCAACAAGCAGAGCTTGATTACGTGAGAGAGGAAATCAAACCTTTCAGAAGTAATCCTGAAAAGCCAAGTTACAGGTAGTACAAAAAAAATCTTCATTTCATTTTAGTTTGTTCAGTTTTATTTTAACCTATGTTATGCTTAGCTATTTATTAATTTTCATCTATTAATCTAGTTTTTTGGAGAATGAATTGGCCAATGTTCGCCAGGAAAAAGAATCACTCACTCAGCAGCTTCTGAACACCATCAAGCACAAGGTGGCGCTGTCCCAAGAACTGGATGCTTGGCAGGTGAGTCTCTGCATTCAGGCACATGCAAGTAGTAATCCCTGTAGAAACCCACCAGGTTGATCGCTTCCTTCCATCCGAACCTTTTGTCTTGGTGCAGGAGGACATGCGCTTGGTCATCAATCAAAAAGTGCAGCAAAAGGAGGAGGGGAAGCAGAAGGAAAAGTGGACAGAGAAAGACAGTCTCGGACTCCCGAGAAGCAAATCTTTAAGAGTAAAGGGAGAAAGAGGAAAAGGGTTATTCTCTTCTTTTTTCAGAGACAAATGACAAATAGAGGAGGTAGCAATTTAAATTGACAGAATTAACCTTTGTCTTTGTCACTGGAGGCTTTTGTTGCCAGATATTGGACTCAAAAATCTGGAATCAGCATAAGCAAATGAACTGTTTACAGACCTCATCTGAACATTTTTGATGTTAGTATTTATATGAATAATTTCAAACTTTGTTGCTACCAGTGAGCGTTTTTACTGTATAATATGTAATAAGTTGTTTTTCTTACTATTTGAAAGCTGAACATTACAGAAACTCCAGAGGAAATTTGCAACTGCCAAGAAAGGGAAAGGGAAAACGGGGTATTGAACACAGAGTTTGGAAACACATCACTTCAGATTTGCTGTCACATATGTTTGTATTTGGTGGTGACTGCTCCAGAAAAACAGCGTGGGGAATAATGATAGCTGCTAACCCCATTACATTTGTTATAGACAATAGTCTCACGCACATCCCAGAAGAAATATAAACTGGGTGCTGGATGAAAGTATTCTTCTAGGTTGTAACCATTACATTTGTTCTCAGCTAAGAATCATGCTTCTTGAAACAAATATCTGCTACAGGCACAGAATTTTCTATGGAGTAAATACTCAACTGCTCAAAAGTTGGGATCACATTTCCACTGGATTCAAAAGGAAAGTGATCCCAAACTTTATATATATATATATATATATATATATATATATATATATATATATACACACACGCACCGGTATATATACCCTTTTTTTCCATACTGTGAATGATGCGAAGCTACCCCCAGAATCCCCGACTAAAAACAGAGGGACATGAGCAAAAATGAAAAGAAAACTTAGTTTCAGCTATATCTACTGGTGTCATGATGTAAATGACCATTTCATCTTGCACTTACAGAGAAAATACACTCAGACAATAAAATACCAAATTGCACCTTTATGCCAAAAAAGTACAATTAGATGCTTTATTGTATACCTATGGTACAAAACAGGAAATTAACATTTATCTTGCACTTCCAGAGAAAATAAAATAATCAATTGTACCTTGATGTCAAAAAAGGTACAATTAGGTGCTTTATCTGTACTCATGAAGTTTATGGGTGCAAAGCAACTTGGGTGGTAATAAAAATTTGGTTCGGGTGCGAAAGGGTTATCAGGGTACCACACTAGTGACAACCTTTTCTATCCACAAAGGTACAGTTTCCTAAATGTGTATCAGCCCCATTAGCCTCCAGGGTAACCTTGAATATAGAAACGAAACAATAAGCAGCAGGAGGCAAAACAGGAGTGTGATGTGGTTGTGTCAGTTATTTACTGGTTTGCATTACATGGAGCCAAAAGAACAAGGTCTATGACAGAAATAAGATCTTTAATAAATTAAGTCTCCCCCTCCCCACTTTCACTTCTCTCATGCTTCTTTTACATAATGCATTTGCATACCCTGTATGTCATATGTTCAGAGATGGAAAAGCCAGAATATCAGTTGCATACAGGAATGTTTCTCATTGCGCGCACACTCTTTACATGAGTATACAGAGCATCATTTCACTGGAATCCACACACTCTGATATACTGGCTAAACACAAAACAGTTCTTCAGATGTCATCCTGATAGTTGATCTCACTGCTGCCAAACTCTGCATGATTAATCTATTTCAGACATTGTCAGACCACAAAGACAGATTCCAGATCTGTCTTTGTGGTCATTCAGCAACATTCATGTTTTCTCTTCTTGTACCGTCTTCATATAATTACAAACCTCACTTTTAAATGGTGTATTTAAACACCTGAAAGCTCAAATATTCAAAGAGACAGTTAACAAAAAGCATTTCACTGTTAGCAACTTTTGGTGTTTTTATAGGTGGATTTTTGACTAATACTTTGCTGGAATATGAGAAACAGCATCTACTTTTTATGATTCTTTAAAAATAGTTGGCAGAATGATTAAATAAATATTAATTCTAGTAAGTTTGCTAAAACCTGAAAAATTTGTTCATTAATACAATATATATATATTCATATATTTACATTAAATTACCTATTGTATAAAAATGTCATTCTAAATTTACAGTACAGTACAGTATGCCTTTTATCCTTTCAGTTTTCATTGTCCAGAATATGATGTGCAGTCTGGCCACAGGAGGCTGTAACTGTAACATATCATGCGTCCCTTTGAAGGTTCTCTCCTTCCTCTTGTGCAGTTCTTTTGTCATCCAATCAGAAGAGAGGTAGGCTTCAGGGTGAGATGCATCAAGCTGAACAAACAGGACGTGTTTAGGTGTGACTGACAAACCCCCAGACCGTTAGTTCACTGTGAAGTTTCTGACTCTGGTTTTTGGATGGATGCCCTGATAGTGAATTATAGTTCCAGCTGAGGTTCGGGAAGGTCTATCCCACGTTGACGCCCAGGCCCACTTGCAGCTTGTCACCTCTGTGATTTACAAAGGCACCCATAATCAAAGTGGCAGGCAGCGGGGTCAGCCGCTTTTCCAACACGCCTCCAATTATGCACCGACTGTTGATCATTCCTGGATACAAAATTAGAACAGAAGCCTCATATGACGTGTTTTCTGAACTGTTAACACTGATGATAACATCTAACTCGGTGCTCAAAAGAACTCTACCTCTAAAGACCATATTGGCTTCAGGGAGCTCCATCTGGTACCCAAATGAGGTTGTAGTCTCTTGTGTCCTGGTACTGGCCTCAAACTCCACCCCAACTTGGATCTTGCCATCACAAACACACTATTTTAGAACTGGCAACATGCATGCAAATGGTGTTAATACAAGGTAGATTTATCAGCTGCACCTGTTTGTTTGCTCTGTGATAGTAGCTAGCATGGGCGCCTCCTTTACCGGCATTCAGGGTTGCCACCCAGTTTGGTCCTTCATGGTGACACAGACAAGAAATATGTGAACATTGCTGTTTAAGCTAAAAATGATGATGTCATGGTCATATTGGCTCAGATGAAATAAGATGTTTAGGCAGATTCACAAATAAAAACAAAATCTCACTCGAGTACTGTCCAGCTAAAGTGAGGATTCCTCCTTCCTCTGCTCGCCCCCGATGATAGACCAGCTCCCCGCCTAATACCAGCCCAGAAGACACACTCTGCAGGAAATGTCCTACAAGGATGACTGTGCAAGAAAATCAAAAAAATGTAAAACATTAAATATACTTTAATGTACTTTATTGTCAGTTAAGACATAATGAATAATCAGTAAAAAAAAAAAAAAGCAAAGTAAGCAAGAAATAACTTGTGATTAGGGATCTACCGATACATATTTTTTAGGGCCAATATCACCATTTTCTCCTCAGCCGATGGCCGATACAACCTGCTAATATTTTAGGCTGATACTGCATTTGACTCCCTACTTGATATATACGTAACAAAGGATACAATGAAAAGTAAAAAAACAAATATTGAATAGAAACATTTAACTTGTAATAAATATATATAAATATAAAAAAAGTAAATTATGCAGCGTGGGGTTATCGGCCAACACACGGAAATGCAAATATCGGCCTAAAATATCGGCTGGCCGATGTGTCAGTCTATCCATTCCTTACTTGTGATGTATGAATTAATCACACACTTCATCACACACTACTCATGAAAGAGCAACAATAAGGGGACACTGTCTTCTCACCTGATTCTCTGAGAACATCTGGGTTGGCCACTGTGACAGCAGCTGTGAAGTCGTTACCTCTGTACTCCGTTTCAAACTGCCACGTTACAAACTGTGACTGCTGGGTCTAAAATATAATCAAGCAGAATTGTTTTCTGTACCTCTGATTTTGTTTTGAGAGAGGTATCTGACTTGTATAGAAATGGAGACTGAATATGGGATAGGAGGGGATTGATAGATATACTGTAAGAGATTCAGATTAGGATTAACTTTATTCATCCTTTTTGTTAGTACCTCTGGGAAATTGTTTTTCTAGTAACCACAACACAGCACTGCCACAAATAATCTAACATACAGCACTCTAACAAGACTCAATAAAAAGTATATAAATATATATAGTATATATATACACACACACATACATACAGTATATATATGATATGGATGATGGTGACAGATCTCACCTGGAATACAGTTCTGGCTCGAACACGCTCAGAGAGGTGCAGTAGAGCATGGGCATTCAGACTCCCTGAAGAGTCCATCTCACCAATCAGTGCTGGGGCATCCTAAAATGTGAAAACAGTATGAACCACTTCAGTACAAAGATAAACAAAAAAGGCTGCCTTATTTTCATTCTTCTTCCACCATTACTGACATGACAAAGCAGTGGTACAGAAACGGATAAAGTATAATGTAAAGAGTATAACAATTTGAGCCTGACCTTATCCTTGCTGTAGTCATCAGACTGTAGATGCTCCACATGGAACCGATAGTAAGAAGGACTTACAGCGCTGAGGTGGAGAGTGTGACTGGCCTGGAAGCAGACCCATTCATCACATCAAAGATCAAAGATTATTGTCTTGAGAATATTGTGCATTTGTACAAATGGAAGAACCACCTTGAAGAAGCTGCTGAGAGTTTTGTTGACAATCATCTTGACACCCTCAATCTGATGAGGAAACACATCTGAGGAGGAAAGGAGAGGGGGAAAAACTCCAAGATTACAATGATGCATTTTCTGAGTGATATGATCTTTGATAATCTGCTTGGAGAGATTATTTATAAAAGTTGAAGAAGATATTAGCTGTTGCACATCAAAAGAGCTTTATCCATCAAATATTAAAGTGATTGAAAACATTTTAACGTTGCTTTTGCCTGCTCCAAAGTCAGCATATCTTTAACTAGTGTGCACTCCCCAGCTCTTGCTTTTTTAAACAGGCACCTTTGCAGCTCCTGTGGAGTGAGTGAAAGCTGCCTGGGTTGGGTAGGCGACCATCTCTCCTTTCCCAGCGTGGAGGACTGTCCCAGTGAGCAGGATGTGTGTCCCAGCGAGAAGGCGGTGGGTTGGTGGAGAAAGGCCAGTTCTGATGGCCAGGACTGGAAGACAAAGCCAGTACACTGCCCATGTGGGCACTATGCTTCCTACAGACAAAGACACACAAAGAAGATTTATGACATGTATTTGCCTATATGCTGCCTGCACCTGCACATTTATGATCCCAGACTCTGCATAAAGGGAAGTGCAGAGTATGAACCTGGTCTCACATATTGTTTTCTCTTTCTTTCTTTTTATTTGACCAACTGGGCATTAATACTCAGACCCAAGTGTTAGCCCAATGACATTTTAAAAAAAACAAAAAATAAATAAACAGATGAAAAAGGACATGTTTACATTTGTCGTCATTACTCTTTTAACTGTCTTTAAACAAAGATAAACTAAATTGAGATTTGTGCAAATGATGCTATGTGATGTCATGTACAGGTGCAGCAATCCCGTTAGCTAGCATGACCTTAGCATCAGCAAAAACTGTCATGTATGGGGGGAATGTTTTACTACCTACTCCCGATGTAATCGTGACACCTTAAAATCCCAAGTGAAAATGAGAACGGCACATCTGAAACACTGTCAATGACATTTTTAAAATATACACAAAAGGGATTGCTAATTATCCGAACTGATGCTGAGCTCAACTGATGCTGCAAATTCTCCCTCTTCGAGATGCGATTCGCCGCCCTCTAAATGCGTCCCACTAAAATTACAACGGGAATTCTGGGTTCTGAAAATGCGACATATTAACATTATTATATAATACTTTAAAATAAGAACTAAATATTATATGCCAATGCATTTCTTGTAAAAACTGTTACCTTGTTCTTCAGAGGCTGTGAGATTTCGGGAAAATTGCGTAACGTTCCTCGGCTTTTGTTTCTTGCCGGACTGTAGTATGTGCGACACCAGCGCTAGCCGCTACAGGTGATTTGGCTTTCATCTACTGCAGCGCTGGAGAAGAGGAGAGAGAAGGTCACTTGGTTTATTCTATCGGCTTTTAAAAACATTTTTAAATTTAATTAAGACACTTTTAGACATAAAATCGGGAATTTTTCTTAAAGATAAAATATGCTACAACTACGATCATATTAGACCTTTAGGGAGACTGAGGGTGGTCACTGTCCCCTGGCGTCCTTTCGTTGCGGAGTTAGAGCATCAAAACAAAAGAAGAGAAACTCATTTGGGGGCAACTTTTCAGTGAATTGACACTTTTAGTGTTCTTCGGTTTTCAGTTGGGTCGGACATGGCTCCTTCACGGTCCATATTGCTGGTGGGAGAGGGGAACTTCTCCTTTTCTGCCTCTGTCTGTAAGTTACACTCGGAAGCAGGGAGCATCATCACGGCCACTTGCCTGCAGCATCAGGAGGAGGCACTGCGGCACGAGGGTGCAGCCAGTAACATCCAGACCATCAGGGACTCAGGTACGGGACTACGGATGCTGAAACCACTACAATGAAAGTTATTCAGAAGGGATTACCCCTTTTATTTAAATATATATATAATATATATATATATATATATATATATATATATATATATATATTTGTTCTGCTCTTGTTTATTACTCAGGAGGAACTGTGCTTTTTGAGGTGGACTGCACAAAGCTGGGGGAATGTGCCTCCCTGCAGGGCCGTGTGTTTGATCGTGTGGTGTTCAACTTCCCCCACTGCGGAAGGAAGAGTGGAGTGAAAAAGAACCGTGAGCTTCTCAAAAACTTCTTCCTCAGGTATAACTGCTTTGTGCCTTGACGTCATCAACACATAGTATGTATTGGATTTTTTTTCCACGTGTCAACAGAAATTTGCCTGAGCTGATGTGACTGTGCTGAGAATGAATGAATGAATGAATGAATGAATGAATGAATGAATGAATGAATGAATGGCAAGTGAAGACCCCTTTCCAGATCACTTTAGGCACTCTTTTTTTCCTCCATTACTACCTTCTTTACTAGAAAGAACCAGCTGAGGTGCTTCTGAAATAGATTTTATTTATTTGACGTTAACCAACAAAAACCATTACAACACGCCACTTAAGAGTTATATTTTTATGTAGTTCATGTTTTTTTTTTCTGTTTTAGCTATGAAGAAATACTCATTCATCAGCATCAAGAATAATAGTTTAATCACAGTTTTTTACTTCATTTTTTTAAATTTTTGAAATAAAGAATCAATCATTAACTGTAATTTTTGTGTGTTAAATGTCACATATTTAATTAGTTCATTAATTTATGATGCTTTTACCCAAATTTGCCTTTTCCAACCATTAATCTAACTTAAGGAAGGTGTATTTTGGTGTTTGTAGTCATTTTTTACTCTTAACTTTCTGAATAATAACATTCAATAATTTTGCCTCTTATTTTTAATTAAGAGTAAAAAGATTCCAGTTCAAACACAGTTAGTTTACCAACACTTCTCAGAGTTAAATAATACTTCATTAAGTTATAATTTTCAACACAGTTTTACTTATTACACTCAGTGATTATCTTCTGTGCTTTCAGTTGCATTCAGGTGTTGGCTGAAGATGGAGAGGTTCATGTCTCCCTGTGCAACGGGCAGGGTGGGACACCAGCAGACCAGCCGAAGCGAGAGTGGCACAACAGTTGGCAGGTGGCTGCCATGGCAGCTGAAGCACATCTAATCCTCAGTGCTGTCCGTCATTTTGACAGTGAGAATCACCAGAGCTACAAGTGCACTGGATACAGGTAAGAAGTCAAGGTGAGTGTTGTAATGTGCAAGTAGGAGCAGCGCTTTGTGTCCTTGTGCATTCATTTTTTGGGCCTAATGTTGGAGTTGTTTTTGTGCAGGAGCCAGGATAAGGGCTTTCACGTGGAGAAAGCATTGCTTCATGTGTTTACTCGCAGCCTCCCCTTCACTTCTGCTCAGATAGTTGAGGTTGAAGAAGTTACTGAAGGGGAGAAGGTCCACTACAACATACCGGCTGAGCTCAGTGAATATGTATTCAGGTAGAGTACTACAGATGCTCTTGTGCTGTTTTTTTTTTTTTTTTTTTTTTTAAATGCTGATTCTCCCTGTCTCTTCTTTTGCTTTAGGAGATTTCTCTGCACCGACTCTGTCCACCCGGTCAAGTTGGTGCAGGATTTTCTTCTCGACGGGCTTCAAGAAAATTGGCCGGTCTCCATGACGACAGAATCTGTTTCTTTCCTTATTGTGGCTGAACAACTGCAGACAGGCTTATGTGGCACTGACATCACACAGTGCTACTGGATCCACCCGCTTCAGAAAGACTTCATCGCTGACACTGAAAGAAAAGATCCCGGCTGCTCAGACACACAGGAAGCTTTCAGTGGCTTAAGTATTACTTCAGATAAAGTGGACAGGGTAAGGAGCAAAGGAGATGAGAGTGTACGGTGTGTATCCTCCCTTGACGTTGATCTTGAAGTGGAAAGCGGCCTTCACGCGCTGCGTCCATGTCTGCTCCCTCAGATGAAAAAGCTTCTAACTCATAAAGAAGAGATAAATAACAGTGCAGCGCTTCAGGATGAGAGTGAGGAGAGCAACCCAAGTGCTGAAGCTGAAGGAAATAAGAAGGATGAGGCCTCTGGGGACTGTAATGGCGCTACTAGTTTGTTATTTGGCAGTAGTGGCGTGGTGTTCAGGAATGTGCCAGTCAGCGTCTGGGCTCTGCCCGCCTTTCACGAGCTTCTCCTCAGAGGTGTTTTCCCTTCAGAAAGTGAGCCATTTAAATTGCTGGGGCAAAAGCTGGAATCACTCCTTGCTCCCTATGGGGTTTCCATAGTAACAGAAGAAGAAGGCTTGCATCTAATGGCACAGCCAATGGGTTTGGTTGGTGAGGTGTTCACAAACAATGCAAGCGACAATAGTAGCCATGTCAACGTTGGCATTTCTTTAAACTTGGACCTCCTTGCTGTTCTCCTGTTCTCACTCCCTGACTGGCGGCTGCTGTGGTCACATGATCGACGTTTCTCAGAACAGTTTTCACTCCGTCCACCGCTGGGGACACCGTTTTGTCCATTTAGCCTCTTTCCCGAGCCCTTCAGCTTTGATATCAGCTTCTGGACAGGGCCAACGTGGGAGGAGAAGAGGTTCCACGCGGCGGTCCGAGAAGCCAGCCACGGAACCGTCGAGCAGGTTAAACTCATTGACACGTTCTCGCATCCTGACCTGAGCCAGATCAGTTACTGCTACAGACTCATCTACCACTCGCACACACACGCTCTGTCACACACACAAGCTCTCCAGTTTCACAAGCAATTAGAGTCTTTACTTTCCATTCGGTTGCAGGTCACCATCAGGTAGCGCAAAATGGAAACTCTTGCAGAAAAATAGAAACTCTGACATAATGTAGTTCCAGATGTGTGAAAGTAATTGCTAAGATAAATATCTGCAAAACTGTAGTTGATCAGCATTTAGAGTAGTTGAGGCATTACTTATTGTACTGTGTCTTTAAAATGTGATTTATGTGTTTTAATCATATAATAAAGCCATTAACAAGGCACTCACTGGTCTATCTGTTATTGTAAAATAATAAAAAAATATGTTGTGCACGGTTGGATGGCAAAATGAGACAGACAAAAAGTATGTAGCTATGAAATAGATCTGAAAAGAGTAACTGGAAAAAATCTGAGTTCCCAAACAGTAAAAAAAAATTTAACTGAAAACATAACACAATTGTGAATTTATAATTATAAACTTTGTTTTTCTTGTGTTGAACTGTTCAGACTGCAGGTATATTTTGTGTTTGAGGGATAAACTGCCCTGCTGTGCATCATTAAAAAGATTCATTGGAAATTTTAAAAATGATCTGGAACAGAATCATTGTAAACCCACCAATTAAACACTGTTGCCGTTTGTTTTTGTTTTTTAAAGCAACCCTTACCGATCTTGCATTTCAGAAAGCACAGCAAAAAAAAAAGAATATAAACAGTCCCGCTTCACTCCAAAGACCCAACCCCCATTCCCTCTGCCTCCTAATGAGGAAGCAAAGGTCTGACAGGCAGGCCCCTTGGCCAATGCCAGGCGTGGGCCCCACTGCAAGGATTGGTTGGAGTTTTCATTGAAAATTTAGATATTGGAATAATATTTTATTTTGATTAATGGTGGGTCTGTCTTATATTTCAGAGTTCTATTACCTCATTCATAGGATTTTACCCTATTAAAAAAATAGTGCAACAGTGCACCATCGGTAAGGGTTGCTTTAATAATCAACTGTAATCCAAGGATTAACTTAGTTGTTTCTTGATTATCTGAAGAAAGTATGGCTTTTAAAAAATGATTCACATACAGTAGTAAGCAGCATGTCATTTATCTGAGGATTACATGATTTTGACTGCACCTTTAAAATAATGTAACAAAGGTTTTAAAGGAACAATACAGTCCACTCAAAGGAGTTTATGACAGTATGTGTTTTTGCTGTTTGATATTATATACTTTGTTATTCTTATGTATACTCATTCATTCTGCAGAAGGTTGGAAACTCTTTGAAGTCAATTTATGCCCATGCAGTGGTTTTGTATCTATTGTTTTGTGACTCATCCTTTTACCATTTCTCTGTGGTCCTTTTATTTCACATTTTGGTAATTTTGATGTGCTTGTTGCCTCTTTGTAATTTTATGTTTTTATTTCCATCTCATTTGCATCTATTTTGTTTTTATGTCTGGTTTCTTTGTGGTATAAGATGTGGGGGACAGACTCCTTGTGACTGGGAACTCATCAGGAAGTTGCTTCTTTATTTGGTCAACATTTACATGTAGAGCTGCCCACATTAATTGTAAATAGGTAAACTTAAAAATGTATATATATTTGTTCACAGATTGAAAATGAATGCTCAACTCTATATGTTTTTTATTATTACTATTATTATTATTATCTTGTTCAGTTGAAATATCCATTTTGCAAGGAACATTTATTTTCTAATAGCTGTAATTAAACAGATTATGTTATTACTTACGTAGCAGATCTTGACATGACTATATATATATATATATATATATATATATATATATATATATATATATATATTGATGATAATCTGATCCCAACATTGCTTTGAGCCATGGTCCTCAATGACAGGCTGTCAATAAACGGACAGAGGCGAAAATGAACGAAGCACCACTCGGCAGGACAGCATTGGTAAACATGGCGGCCAAGGCGCTTCGGCAGCGTACCAGGCGAGGCAGCAGACAAGATGCGAACAACGTGAACACCCCCGCCGAAGCCCGACCACCGAAAGAGGAGAAAGTCAGCGATGACAGTAAAATCACAGAGACTCGGCAAGAGTGAGTATGAGGCTGAAGTAAAGACATTAGATTCGCCGTTGCTCCATCCATGGTAACTGACAGATTGGATACAGGAAGCTAGCTAGCTAGCTACTACAAGTTTTAACAATAATAATACGGTAGCAATCTTTGGTATTGTCCACCGGGCAGCCCGCACAACTACTGTACGTGCTAATCAATAATTTGAACTGCCGCTACAGTAACTAGTTCCGTGGCTAACAGCACGGAAGACAATCATGGTTACCTGGTCAGACTCATTCATTCTCCTCCGCTGCTCAGTCAGTGCCAAATTTCCAGAGCTCACCACAGCTTTTCGGGGTCACCTCTTCCCCACCATCGACGAAAGGAAAGGGTTATTTTCGTATCACTAATTGATGTTGAGTTACGTTTGTGAAAACCTTTCAATGAAATTGGCTATTTTGTAAGGTGACGTGTCTTAATGAAAGGTAACGCGAGGATCAGCGTTACGCCGCCGTTGAGCCGTTTAATCCGACTAATCTGATAAGAGTAAAATAAACGCTGCCAGACAAGGAAGACTATCAAAACGCTTATCATATGCTGATAATAGACTTAACAAGAGCTTTCCATATTGTCATGTTATTTTGATTCATTATATAAATATTTTGGGGTATGTTTTGCAATGAATAATGAATAAATAAAAGAATGGAAGTTGTAGCATTGGTACATAGATGATTCAAGGGTTGAGATTTATGTGCTCACATAGTACACAAAAATGTGTGTAAAAAAAAAAAAAGAGATAAATCAATAAAACAAGGTATGTATAAAACAAGGTATATTGGTTCTTTACTGACAACAGTGATGCTTAAACTTTGATTCAGTTAACCCCGAAAATGTTAAAACCTGAAGTGCACAAATGACTTAAAAGAATTTTGTTTTCAAACATCAGAGTGCTTTTGAGCTTATTTTAGGAAGAACTCTGTATTTTACCTCAGGAATTGTAGTAGTAGCTGTATGTGACAATACACAGTGCAAATGTTTAGCCACAATGCCTTGTTTTATAGGTCAATAAGTCGTGGAGGGCAGGTATGGGCTCCTGAGGGTTCAACAGCATTTAAATGCCTGCTCTCTGCACGTTTCTGTGCAGCTTTGCTCAGCAACATCTCAGACTGCGATGAGACGTTTAACTACTGGGAGCCTGTGAGTTTTCTATCAGAAATCCCAGTATTCTGTCATTGGTAATAGTAATTCCTGTCTTAAAATAATGTAGCAACACTTTAAAAAAATATTGTTGCAGTTCATTCCTGCTGCTGTTAATGTGTTTTTATTTTTGTATGTTTTTACAGATGCACTACCTGTTGTATGGCACAGGAATGCAAACATGGGAATATTCTCCCCTGTATGCCATTAGATCCTATGCTTACTTGTGGTTACATGCCCTACCTGCTTGTTTGCATGCCCATGTTTTACAGACAAACAAGGTAATTTTTCCTTTTTCTCCTTTTATTTGTTTTTTGAATGTCTTAATCAGCTGACAGTGTAAACAGTCGCCCTCCTCTCTTCTCTTGTGAACGACCTATGTTCCCTTGCAGGAAGACTTTATCCTGCAGGTGAACATAAAAATCTAAACTTTAAATGTTTGCGATATGTTTTTCTCTTCTCCAAAGTCAACCTAGAAAACCTTTTTTCTAAATCCTCCTCTGTTGTGCCATCCACTGCTATGTGTATATGAATTAATGCAGTTTCACACATAGTTGTCATGACACTGATGTGCAGTAATAACAGACCCGTGTTATAACTGTGTTGTAGGTGTTGGTGTTCTACTTTGTACGATGTGTCTTAGCATTCTGCTGCTGTGTCTGTGAACTCTATTTCTACAAGTGAGTTTGTCCTGCTAAATACAAGTTGGTTTTAGAGCAATTTATAATTCATATAATATGATATGACATGGGAATTAATTACTAGTATTTTTTGTGTTTGCAACAGGGCAGTTTGTAAGAAGTTTGGTTTGCATGTGGGGCGTCTGATGTTGGCATTCCTTGTCTTGAGTACAGGAATGTTCTGCTCATCTGCAGGTTAGTTTAATTTAATTCTTTTAAAACGTTTTTTTTTTTATTGTTTATCTGTTTCTGTCTTCATATTTTTGACCTTTTATAAAGGTTTTGAAACTCTAAAGACTTCTCTGCATGTCAGTTTACATGAATGAAGCTCTGCTCAGGTTGTGTTTAGACTAACAAGTGTGACATATCTGTGGATTGCTCCTATTTTAATTTAATTTGATTTCATGAGCTCAACTATTGTCATTTTTTTCTCCTCAGCTTTCCTACCTTCCTCTTTTTGTATGTATACAACCCTGGTTGCCATGACAGGATGGTTTCAGGACTCAACACCGTTAGCTGTTTTAGGCGTTGCTGCTGGTGCCATCGTTGGATGGCCGTTCTCTGCTCTGGTTGGGTACGACTGTGAACTTAAATATCATCTGGCTGGTAATGATTCTCCCTGAAATTCCTGTAGAAATACTTTGTTAAAACTGTCTCCGCAGGGTTCCCATTGCTTTCGACCTGCTGGTGATAAAAAGGGAGTGGAAAAGCTTCTTGACCTGGTCAGCTATCGCTCTGCTTCTGCTGCTGGTGAGAATATTGACATGAACGAATGTAGAGAAAACAAACAGAAATTTAGAATGAATAATTAAATACAATAATAAGAATACTATAATAACATTTAGTTGTTTTCCAAATCATACATATAAGAAATGTTCACAGAAACCTTGTTCATTTACTTTTCTTTTATCTTGTTTGTACTTCTTAGGTACCCTTGGTTGCTGTGGACTCTTTCTTTTATGGCAAACTAGTTATAGCTCCACTCAATATTCTACTGTACAATGTATTTACACCACATGGACCTGATCTGTATGGTAATTTAGAAAAGCACTTAACATTTATCATCTATATTTATATCTGTTGCTGTTTTACAGAGTTAATGCTGTCGCTTTTGTTGTGCCTGCAGTTTTTCTGTAACATTTTCAATTTTCAGGTACGGAGCCGTGGCATTTCTATTTCGTAAATGGGATTCTAAACTTCAACGTGGTGTTCGCTCTGGCGCTGTTTTCCCTGCCACTCACTGCGCTCATGGAGACACTGTTGCACAGATTCAATGGTGAGGACTGTGCATGTTTCCCGCACTTGTACTAAGAATATCAGTTCTGTTGTTTCTGTGACTGACATAATTTTTGCTAATCATCAGAAATCAACCCCTTCCATTGACAGTACACTCCTGAACAAAATCTTGAGACTGTAAAAAAAGTACAACTATTCTCATTTTGTGTTGGAGGATCAAAATCAGGTTGCACGCAGAGTTTCAAAATGCAAAAAGAAGAAACAGAACTAAGTGACAAAAAGTAGACAGTAGGCTTTCTATTAAAAATGGCATTTATACTAAAACAGGCTGTTCATCAGCTGATCAAATGAGTTTAAGACCATAGGCCTTACAAAGTCAAATCTGCGCAAAAATCTGACTTTCATGACATTTTCCTCTTTGCATTCACATTGCTATGATGTAGTGGCAAAGGCAAAAAAAAATCTGCCTGTGACCATGGCAGGACTGTTGAGCTGCACAAACAAGTTCTCTCACAACGAACCACCACTGCTGATGTTGGACAGTAAGGCCCAATCCCAATGTTCCCCGTACTTTCAACCACTGGCCCTTACTCAGTACCACTACACCCTCACCCACTATCACTACACCCTCAAATTGAAGCCACAAAGGGTAGTGCTTTGTAATCTTCTCTAGGAATTTGGACACCACCTGCTGCATTAACGTTCAGGCATGTAAGCGACTGCGTGGTGACGTTTGCACATACGTGTCACCATAACAACAAACCTTGCAACAACACAGAGTTAACAGTTGCGGTCGTTTTTCTTTTTTTTCATCATTCATTATGCATCGGTTGATTCATAAACAAAACAATCACACGGGGAAGAAGTCGCCATGACGACTGTTGTCTCTTGTAAACTGCCGAAAAGCCTTTGCAAGCTTAGCTTTCCATCAGTATTGTAGCCTAGTTACCGTGGCTAGTCTGGCTAACGTTACGAACGACTGTGTAATATGTACATTTGAGTTTTCTTCTCCGAGTCCCATCGTTCTCCGGAGGTTGCTATCGTTCCATTTTCTCTGGCCCTTCCTCAGCAAGTCAGCATCAGACGTCCCTCGCTCTCAAGGGCTAGATTCATACCCACTACCCCTCGTTATGTCCACTACCCCTACATGCAAAGAGGAATTGGGACAACACTACCTTCACGGGAACGCGCAAAATTTAGGGGTAGGGCTAGTGGGTGTATTGGGATGCACCCTAAAACTGTCACTTTAAATGTGTCGAAAGATCTTGGGGGTTATGCGATACAAAAAAAAGTCAAGTGGTAGACAAGAAACTTCAATCTACGCTGAGCTGATGGATCAAACAGGCTGTCTGTGAAGACACAGGCTGATCCTCAACCCATGTTAAGGTCCTCACTAATGCAGACTGCAGCCCAATAACAATAAGATGGTGTGTGTGAGAGAAGGGCTTTAAGAGCAAAAAAACATTTTCAAAGGTCACATCTCCTCCCAGACCACAAATTTGTCCATTTGACCTTTGCAAGGGACCACCAAACATAGGACAGTGAACGATATTCTGATGAGACAAAAATTAACCTGGATGTCCCTGATGACTTCCAACTTTACTGGAATGACAAGGAGATCCCACTGGAGACGTTTTCTACCTGTCACAGTGGAGGAGACCCCTGCATGGTCTGGGCTGCATTTTCCTTCAATAAAAGATGGAGCTTCAGGTTGTGCAAGCACTTCAAACTGCTGCTGGCGATGCTGAGATGTTGCAGCGAGCATCCCTCTTGACTGACGGGCCTCGTCTGTGTGGTAGCGGCTGGTTCTTTCAAAAGGGCAACGCTGCACTGCGCAACACTCGCCAAACTAAGGACGCCTTCCAGGAGAGTGATGTCAGTCTTACATGTTGCTTGCATGGTCCCCTGATTTAAATCCCACTGAGAATGTTTGGGGATGGATGGCAAGGGAAGTTTACAAGAATGGACATCAGTTCCAGACAGTGGATGCCCTTTGTGATGCCATCTTCACCACATGACCCAACATTCCCACCATCCTCCTGGAAACGGCAATATCAAGCATGCCCCTGAATGCATTTTTTGAGGTATCAACAAGAATGGTGGAGCTATTTGTCATGTACACAGCACTACTCACTCTTGAGTCCTTTTTAAAACACTTTGAGATCAATTTTAATGCTTTTTTTGGCTATGGTCTTAAACTTTTGATCAGCTGATGAACAGCCTGTTCTAGTTTAAATGTAGTTTTCAATACAAAGCCTGTTTTCTACTTTTTTCGTCTTTTTGAATTTTGAAGCTCTATTTGCAACCTGGTTTTAATCTTTTAACGTGAAATGCAAATCTATTTTCTTTTCTTCCTGGTCTTAAGATTTTTTTACGGCGTGTATAGATTTTAGCAACATATTAATCAAATGAAGCAAATATTAAATGTATTTTTTGCTTTTGTAATTTTCATTTCAAATGAGCTCCTCTCGTGATCTCATTGTCTTGTACATGGATGTGTTTTCTACAGTGCAGAACCTGGGTCGTCCATACTGGCTGACTCTGTCTCCCATGTACTTGTGGATGCTGGTTTTCTTCACTAGACCCCATAAAGAAGAGCGTTTTCTCTTTCCCATCTATCCTCTCATCTGCCTCAGTGGGGCAGTGGCGCTCTCCTCTTTACAGGTGTGGTTTCCCATATTCAGTGCTGGTTTTCAAAGCAACACTGTGTGGATTGGTTTAATTTAATTGTGGCCATTTTACTTGTAAACAAGCACATTAGATTAATTTCTTTTTACTCTGCAGAAATGCTACCACTTCCTGTTTCAGCGATACCGACTGGAGCACTACACCGTCTCCTCCAACTGGCTGGCTTTAAGTGCAGTTGCAGTCTTTACAGTGTTGTCACTGTCTCGCTCTGTTGCCCTTTTCAGAGGTGCGTGGACACATCTATCTATTTGTTACAGTGCAGATCAGAAGCAGCAGTTCATTATAAGGTTATATTTTTTGTTTTTAATTGTGTTTACAGGTTACCATGCCCCTCTGGACCTGTACCCAGAGTTTCACCGCATCGCCAAGGATCCAACCCTACATTCAGTGCCCGAAGGCAGACCGGTCAGTGTGTGTGTTGGCAAAGAGTGGTACCGCTTTCCAAGCAGCTTCCTTCTGCCACACAAGTCAGTATCCAGGAAAACTATGTAGATTTTCAGTGTATTGAGAATGCATTTAATCTTTCAGGTGTAACTGCAACAATAGATGTTTAATCCACATGTTATTTTAGGTGACTATTCAGTTTGCAGTTGAAGCATATAGTTTACCTTTAATTTGATAATTCAAATCAACAATAGCATATAAGTAGTTTATAGAAATGCATGTAATTTCCAGGATATATATATATATATATATATATATATATACATAGCAGTATATCCAGTGCTGACTGTATGGAACATTGCATATATACAGTATATTTACAGCATGCATGGGTTAAATCCATCTTACATCGCCCACTATTTTTATTCCTTCGTTTTTTATCTCCAGTTGGCAACTGCACTTCATTCAGTCTGAGTTTAAGGGACAGCTGCCTCAGCCATACGCCTCAGATCCATTGGCCACTCAGATGATTCCAGCTAATATGAATGACCAGAACCTGGAGGAACCATCCAGATACGTAAGTCTCTGAGGGACATGCATGTTTGACATGCAATGAGTAAGTCCATTTCAACTGAACTGTGAAATGTATTCTTTATGAAGGTTGATATTAAACAGTGCCACTACCTTGTGGACTTGGACACAGAAGAAGAGACACCACTTGAACCACGATACTCAGCCAATAAAGAGGAGTGGGGCATCATAGCTTATAAGCCTTTCCTTCAAGCATCAAGGTATTATTGAAAATATATATTTTACAGAGACATAGAGAGATGGTGCAAAGAGCGTTTTGATGGATTCAAGGGAACTTTAGTATTTTTGTCTTCTTCCCTGCATCATGGAACTTTGATGACTTATGCTTTCTGTTTTTTTAATTTTAATATTACATTTTCCCTCAGATCGTCACCTCTCCTCAGAGCTTTCTACATCCCATTGATATCAGAACATCATACTGCCTACAGGCGCTACGTCATCTTGAAACCACGGCGGCAAAAGCAGCCTCGTAAGCGGACCCACGGCTGAGATTTGATCCTAAACCTGCACCCTCCATGTACAAAACCCCAACAGGAGTCTGTCTCCTCCCCTCCAAACAGCTGGTGTTTGTGTGTCAGCGTGCATGCGACTTGTCTCATGAAACATATGAAGATATCACAGCCTTTAAAGACTTGAAGTCTGCTTCTCTGGGTTGTGTGAGAGAGTGAAGCGAAAATGTTTTGTATGCAGAATGATTGGCAGTCATCAGCTGGACATTTTACCTGTTTTTTTTGTGTGGAGATGAATGTTTAACTGGAGATACCCACTACAGGACTACATTAACCCATAACGGGCCATCACACACATCCCAGTGTTTTCTTTTCATACTGTACTTGGAAAATACGGCCTGAATGGAAGAATTCCTCTGAAAAGTTAATTCAAGAAATCTTGTAGTGTCTGTTTGTCTGGACATACAGTATGCAAGTGGTGGAAATGAGTGAAAGAGAGAATGTTTCTGTAATTTAAAGTGGAATTATAATAAAAACATGATTGACTGCGAAACACTTGTCTTTTTTTCTTTCTTTTTTTTAAATTGGACATTAAAGTCACTCTGGCACATTACAAATTAAATTCTTATTATTTTTAATTTTAAGACTTTTTTTTCATGTAACAAACATACAAACCACCCTCACTTACAGGAGAGATGACAAAGCATTACACACACTTAATAAATAATGACATCATTCTCTTTAATATCATGCCATTCAGTATCGTGGTCAGGCTGCAGGCACTGAAGCTCATTTCACTGTAAGAGCCACATTGTTTTTTATATTTTTCTGACTTCCCTAATAAGAGATGGAAAGCCAGTAATAATAATTGAAGAAGTATACCAAGAAGTGGGAATACCACAACTCATGGCAATGACAAAACACAAAGCATAAAATCAGTTACAGTGGTTAGCTCTGAGGTAACCTTGATGCGGATGAACTTGAAAGTGATTAAAAGAGAATCTTTCAAGGACAGCAAACATAAAAGTTCAAGACCTCATTATTGATCAGACCAAGCAAGGGCGGCATGACAAGGCCATGCAAACAGGCTCTTGCACATAATCCATCAGACCATTCCTTAAAAGGTTCAACTGTTTTTCCAGAGACATAAAATCTGCACTCTGAAGGTTTTCTTTTTTCTAATTTGCTTAATAATATGTTTCAGAACTGAATATCAAATTCGGAGACTGGGGCCAAAAGAAAAGTTTGGAAAAACAAAATGATGGTTTATGGTGGGGCCCAGTGAAGTAGAGGAGTCTGTGTGAGAAGGTGCAAACCAGATTGGTATTGCATTTCTATAATGCTGCCACAGGTTAAGAGGGGGATCAAAACTGATGCAGATGAACCAAAAACCGCTTTTTTTTCTTCTCCATGCAATTTTCTGTCTCACTGAAACTTTGTGCCTACGTGGGAGGATAAAGGAGGGCCCAGGTGGGATTTGATCCCCAGACTCCGGGGTGAGAGTCATGCACGCTGACCCCCTTTGGCTGTAGCCAGGGTGCATGATCACTCGGAGACAGTGACAGGACCGTCAACTGCCACGTTGCAATGCAATGGTTGACATTAATAGCAGGTTACGTCGTCCAGAATACGTGACGTCTGGGGGGGGGGGGGGGGGCTGATTACAGTGCTCAGTAAGTTCACTCCAGTCTAAACCCAGATCTTTTTCATTTAAAGCAACCTTACCAAATTTCAAAAAAGAAAAGAAAGAAAAAATAAATGAAAATAAACGCCCGCCCCCAAACCAAAGCCCGCCCATATTTCTCCTCCCAAAAGGAAAAAAAAGGGTGGACACGGGGCTTTGGGAAAATCAAGGGGGTACCCCAACTAAAGGGAGGGGGGGGGGTTTTTATAAAAAATATAAGAGGGAAAAAAAATATTTTTTAATAGGGGGTCTGTATATAAAAAAAAAAATACAACCATATCAATAAAATTAAACAAAAAAAAAAAAAAGAAAAAAAAAAAACAGAGTTTAATCTAATCTTAACCTCAGCTGACACTGAGTTGGGAGGCGGGGGGGGGGGGGGGGGGATCAGAAGGCATTATATCAAATCCTTTGTAACTCTACAGAAAGATCAAAACTTTTGCTGTGCAATGTTGTTTTAAATGAATATCTGTAGTCTCCTGCAATATAATAAAAATGAGAAAATAATGTCCTCCAAAAACCCTTAGATTTAGTCAGCTTTGGATAATTTAGAGTAAGTTGAACATTGGATCTCCAAAAGTACATATGTTACAAGCACTACCAACTAAATATCATTAAACACCACTGCACAAGTTGGGGCCTGTGATGATATCTTAAATCACATCCAAATGATCCTTTAGATTTAGGTTTATATTACTAATAAATGTGTTTTTAATTACCATCAACCAGCTAGTTGTCTACCATTAAGGTACAAGATGGGCAGAGACAAAATATGAGCATGTTCTGGTATTTTTCATTCCTTCAAAAAACCATACAAACAAGTGCAACCAGCACATGCAGAGTTTTTTGTTTCTTTGGCCTTTCTGTCATTGATGTTCAGAGGATCAGTAGTTTTCTCTGTTGATCCAATCCCGTTCATTGAAGTATCTCCTTCCACCATCAAGATTCAGGCCATTTCTGTAACAATCCAGATTTGCATTGAAGGATTTCCTGTTTGCATAAGTTCCAAGACTGGTTTGATAAGTCTCCTGTTTGCCGTTGGTGATGTATGTCTGATAGAGGTCAACTTTTCCCACGTCTCCTCCAGCCCTTAGTTTGGTGTCATAGAGCTCACTCCCTGCTCTGATGGTACCATCATACAGTCCATGCTCCCCATACGCACTGCTGCTGTAATGCTCACTCTTTGTCGTGCGACGGCCGAGACTTCTGTCATAAAACTCCCTGTTCCCAGAGCGGCCGAGACTACTGTTATTCAGGTCTCTCTTTCCCACGCGGCCCAGGCTGGTGTCGTAGAAGTCACGGGTGCCTCTACGCCCAAGGCTGAGCTCGTTCAGGTCAAAGTTGAGGAAGCAGCTCTCTGTGCTTGCAAGTGTGACAAAGCCACTCTCTGTGTCACGGCCCCCTAGGTTGTCATAGTCACCAGTTGGTGTATCAGGGGAGGAGCACAAAAAGGAGGTGTTTTTGGTGTTTGGGCGAGCTGAGACCAGATCATCATCCTTCTGGGAGCGAATGATGTTGTAGACGTCGGTTGGGGTTGGACTGGGACAGACTCCTGGATCTGTCTGACACACTTCTGATTTCTGTTGTTTCCTCCTTCTGTTTCACACACACATACACAGAACAGCAGTTTAACAGTTAAAACATTGTGGAAAGTAAATTGAGTTACACAGTTTCCATCTTGCAATCAGTATACTGAACTAAGAAAAACTTTCATTATTTCCTCAAGATGATTACAGACATTAATCAGCTATAGCATACACTATGTATTATGATGAACGGAGTCATTTAAATCACATATCATAGTGCTTTAAATCTTCAATGGTTTGTAACAGGTTGTAAAGTTTCTAAAGGCGCTTTCGGACTGTCTGACAGTTTGCTTGGCTGGAGATTTCAGGTGGAAAAAATATCAGCAATGATATTCAAGAAGAAATAGTTTGGAAAACAATTTCCAAACTGTTCGGTGTCCATTAATCTACAGTTCAAAATTTTCATTATTGTGGAAAATATTCAACACAATTTCCACTGTTTTCATAAAATGGTGGCCTTGCAGGTTTGCCCCAAGGTCAGACCCTGCAGTACTCAAAGACAGCACAAAAAATTGTAGAGCTACAGCTTTAGGCTCAACTGTATGATTAGCAAAAGACTGAACAAGTTTTGCTTGCTTGGTAGAGTTGCATGGAAAAGCTTATTCCTTTTAAAGGGAACATGGCAACATGGAGTAGAAATTACAAGTTTAAGCTAAAGAAACCATGAGACAGATGAGACCAAAGTGGAGATGTTTGGTCCTAACACATAGTGCCACAATTAGAGATAACCAAACACAGCATATTAGCACAAATACATCTAACCAACTGCCAAACATGCTAGTGGAGGGGCTGAGGGTTGTTGCAGCTACCAGACCTGAACACCTTGCGGTAGCCAACACAACCATAAACTCCTCTGCTTACCAACGTATTTTAGAGTAAACTGAGAGGCCATTTGTCTGACAGCTAAAAGTAGGCAGAAACTGGGTCATACAACGGGACAATGATCCCAAACACAGCAGCAAATGTTAATCAGAATGGCTGAAAAAGAAAAGAATCATGGCATTCCAATGACCTGGACAGCCATGCATGGATAAATGCAGCAAATCTCAATGAACCTGAAGCAGCACTGAAACAAAAAGAGAGCCAAAGTTTCTCCACAATGATGAAAAACCCATCACGTCATACAAAAAAAAAAAAAAAAAAGAAATCCCAAGTTACATCTAATAAAAGTGATTTCCAAAAACTATTGGATCATTGGATGTACTTAGTTTTCAAGCAGTTGTTCTGCATTTCTGCTTTTTGTTAATAATAAACTGTCATGTTTTCAGTGTATCAGAGGTTTGACCTGACAATAAGACCTTGTAAGGGACAAATGACTGTTATCTCCAAAACCTTTGTGTTAAAATAGTATACCTCTCTTTCAGGTGCCCGTTGCTCATAGATAAGCACATAAATATTCATAATAGCAGTTTTTATAACATTAAATTTGACAGATATTCTGTAGTATTTTAGTTGTACATCTTCAGTGTTTGCCCTTTATTTTGTTCCTCACCGTCTGACAAGTAGTTTGAAGCAGCAGACCCCCATCACTGTCAGCAGCAGCAGTATAAGTGGGATGGTTGGAATGATGACGTAAACCAAATTGACAGCTATAAGATTGATATAAACATAAGAGATGTAAATATAATTACTATTATAATAGTTTTGAACATAATGCAGAATTTGCCAGTGTGACCTGTTCTCCTGTTCTGGTTGTGGTCACTTGGATCCCAGGGCACTATGGGTGAGGGGAAGACAGCTGTAATAAAAGACATTCATCTTACTTTAATAACATTCATCTTCAAACTATGAAAATATTCAGTGAATTGTGTTTAATCTCATTATTTGATAAATGATTGTGCCTGTTTGCGTGGAGTTGACTGATGGAGTAGGGTCCCATAACTTCTCTGGAAAGAAAACGAATCAGTCAGCAATGTTGAATTATTACCCAAGTAGAGGAAAAGAGAATTATTATGTAATTATACCAGCAGTGTATTTGCAGATAAAGTTGTTTTTGGTTTCACAATTGTCGTCATTCCACTGAAACATGTAGAGCCCTCCAAGGCCGGGGGGAGCAGATGGCTGGTGATACATTACAACACACACCTCATAGCCGCATGACGGCTCATCCCAGTGCCAGTTTCTGGAACACATACACAGCACATAAACACAGCTTTTTCAATGATGCCTGAAAAGAGACAAAATACTTTTGGCTAAAAGTTTGCAAATGGAGGTGAAAAATCTCATTGTTACATAGAAATGTTTTAGAAATGGGGTATTTATATAATTTGACAAAAGAATTAAAATTGTTTAAAATATGCTGATATTTTACTATCTGATAAGATTAAAAAAAAAAGCTATATAATACTAAAGGCCCATTGCTTTTATTTTTGTTCTATTGTCTCTAAATTTTTAAGTTTACCTTGATGAGCCTCTTTTATGCAACCCTCCTGCGTAGTATTTCACTTTAGGTTCATTTAAAGCAAGATCACCTGACCATGGAATTTGTAACAATTTATGTTAATATGTCTATTATATAATGATCTTTATCTTAAAATTGTCTTAAAACACCTAATAATAAATTCCAACTACAAATTTTCTGGGGTTTTTTGGGGGGTTTTTAGAGAGAGAGAGAGAAAGAGAGGTAGAGATAATATTTAAAGAAGAAAAATTCAAAATGATTTGAGAGTTTACATGAGTTTTCAGGAAAGCACCGTTCAACCTTTCCTCCCCATCCGTCTCCCACCTGAACATGGACTTGCTGCCATCCAGCCAATAGTACTGTGAAGAGCAGTCAGAACTGCTGTTCTCATCTCCATGGTTACGTCTAAGACCTATCCAGAAGTCTCCATCGTCTGGGCGGAGCTCTGTGATGAGCTGCTCTATGATCTTCTGCTCAGACGCAGACTCGATGGTCAGCAGCTGGCCTCCATCTCTTCTGCAGGCGAGCTCTGCCTCAGCAAAGTTCAGCTTCCGGCGAAGCTCGGAGAAATAGGCCAACTTGTAGCACGGTCTCTCTTTCCCAGCCTTGCAAACACGTTGACCTGAACACACAGAGTTGCATCATTACAGGGAAAACAAAGCTTTCTTCATGATTAAAGTACTGATAACAAGATATGTGGAAATACGTGGAGATATTGTGGAAATAACTGAATACCTCTGGCTTCAAATATGTTTGCTTGAAGAGCCAAAAGTCCAGAGTAGAGTCAGGATGTCAGGCCATGAGGAAAGACAGAACCACATTCTAATGAGGTATTCCCAACTTTGTATTTTGTTGTGTATTTGTAGCTTACCTGTAATGAGGCTTTTGGCTGCAGATGGATCAAAGCACACAAGAAGGAGATGACAGAAAAGTATCAGCAGGTCCATCTTTTGAGAACTATTAACACTTTACCTTCAAACCTTATATTTTAGTTTGGTCTTCTTCATTTTGCTGTCCGTTCACCAGTTGGGTAATGAAAAACAGTTTAAGGGAAACAACTGAAGCTTCACCTAAGCTGTAAAGTGCAAGCTGAGAAAATGTTTGAAAAGATTTCAATTCAGAAAGAAAAAAAAAAAGGATGAGCTGCAGAGAGAAGTCCCCGGTTCTATCTGCTAAAAGAGAGGTATGTGATCCAGAAGGAGGAGCGAAGAGGAGAGAAGACTGTGCATGTTTGGGAGGGGGCTGTAATCTGTTAAGAGCAGCCTTAATGACTGGGAGAGGAGGCTGCATCGATCGCAAGACATCTAATCATGCAAGTGCTTCTCATCGTAAACGCTGACAAGAGGCAGATTTCGCTCCTTCTTTTATTACCGAAGCTTTTGGTGTTATCATTACAATAGTGATAAATGAAAATGATTTCCTTTAAGCTGGTAAAGGATATTTTGAAGCATTTTCTGTCAGAACTACGCTGCAGCATTCACACTCACCCACAATTTACATTGCTAAAACAACAAGTTTCACATTGTTCTGTCCTTTGCTATTCAAACCTGTGAGAGCTGCCTTTCACATAAAAATAAACGCTCCACACTTATCTAGTTTTCTTGGTTCTACAAAGAGTGTTTCTCAGCCATACACGCAGCCTCTTATTCTGCACTACAGTATGAAGAGTATTTTCTCCTTTTTCATACCCAGATGAGCATATCAGGGTCAGTGGGGTTCACTGTCTTTCCCCATGGATACATTGACATGTGGATGTACTGAAGACTGAACCACCAAACCTTCTGTTAGGAAGATGACCAAACTAGCTGAGCTTCAGCCCCGATTGTGACTCTGAAATATGACTTTCGTAAAATATTCCCAGCTACTCTAATTGTCAAGCTTAGATTTCTTTTCTTTTAAGATAAATGATCTCATTGTTGTAAGACATGACCTCACCTTTCTTTGCAGCCCTGCCCACTTGAAATCAATGAAAGCACGCATACAGTAAAACACAACTGCAAAAACAAATCTGTAAGAAAACACAACAAAACGATCTTGATGTAAAACAGGCTGAGATAAGAAACAGAATCATTTGCTGAATTAAACAAAAATAAACAGTAGACACACCGAAAATCAGGTAAGATACAGTATTTGCATCATCTATATTTACAAAGAGATTATGATGATTACAGATGTACTCTACAGCGCTGAGTTATGGATTTTGACAGCCACAGGAAGGAATGATTTCCTGCAGCATATTGTGTTGAAGTGTGGCAGAATCAATCTGAACATGCTGCTAAGGATGTCCAGGGCATCATGGACAAAGTGTCTGTCCAGTACAGCCCTTATTTGGACGGCACCCTCCTCTTTATGACAGCGTCAAGCTTTGCACCAACAACATGACTGGCTTTACGGATAAGTTTGTTAAGTCTGTTGGTGTCTGTGACCCCACTACACAACAGCATAAAATATGCCAGCGACTCCCACAGACTCATAGAATACTCATAAAATTGTAGAACTGTCCTTAAGCTTTTAGATTTACTTTTATTTCTAGAGTACATTTGACAACAAGTACTTCTGCTCGAATAAATCTGATGTGGACTTCTAAAACTTACGGTAAGTTTGCAATTAACAGGTAATTGATTTCACCTGTCTGGCACATATGTGCACCAGGTTTGCTGTGTAAGATTCAAATCTTTTTGGAAAGCTAAACTAATTGTGTGGTTGGGCTTAAATTCACTATTCAGATTTAAAAATATGATTTAAAAACTCATGCATTCATTTAGAGATTTGTAAAAATAAACAAAAAACAGCATCAAAAAGACCAATAAATTACGGAAGCTTATTGGAGATGATCAAAAAGAATATTTGTGATTAGAGTTTTATAGCAGAAAATATTCTAGCAGCTATCTACTGAATTTAATATCCAATTCAAGCAGCCCGATCAGCAAAATTGATGGATTCTGTGTATGTGGCCTTCTTTTCAGAGCTCAAAAGAGGAAAAAAGTGTGTGCATGCAGTTCCTAATGGGAGCAATTTCTGAAATGGCCAATAAGGTTGATTTAGGGCTCGCAGAGAGGCAGATCAGCCAGAGTTTAAACAGCAGGGTGCTTCATCAGGAATATGCAATGCGTTAGGGCTGGATGAACAGCAAGGATGGAGGGAGCAGGCTGCCCTGAAAATACCATCCTCATCCATGCTGTCCTATACACACTCCTAATTAGGTTAGGTGTAGATTGATTTGCACAAAGCTGAGGTTCAGCTTTGTTTAAATTGAAGGAGTGGAATGAGATGTTGCCATTATTGTGATACTCAAGAGAACAAAAAGAGGTTACTGAGTTCTCAGGAGGGATTCAATAAGGAATGAACCTTGGTTTAAGTTTCTTTCTTGTGTGCAGCATCTTAGACCTTAAGAGGGTCTCATTCAATTTGGCCTTTCCCATCCGTCCCTCCTCTCACATAGTCTGTCTTCTTCTATCTCTGCCTCCTTTTCTCATCCCACTGATGTCCTCCCTTTTTTCCCAATTAGTTAAAGAGAACTAGATGAATGTTCCCATGGGAAGCCAATACATCACAGACCCAAGGCTCCACACACTCACTTACTCACAATAGAAGTGATTCACTGTTAATGTTGAATTTTCACCACTGTTCTCTGATTAGAATTTGAGGTTCACTATGTGTATGTTTCTGATTGAGGTAAAGCTGGATAGTTGCATTGTAAAATTAATTGAGACCATAAATTGGCTGTGACCACAACAAATTTCTCATAATGTAATGGCCTTGTTTATGTCGCGGCCGTAAAAAATACAACTGACAAATCTAGTTTGTGTTCATCTGAAAGCAAGAAAAAGAAAGAGGGAACTTAATTACACACAAAAAATGACTTAACTCTCCACTAAATTCAATTTGAATGATCTGACTTTGGCTTGTAGCCAAAGAGAGCGTCCGCATTGCGTACAGCTGCACTGAGAGCTGGAAATGGGCCCTGAGTCACTGACCCAGGGGGAGTTGGACAGCTCTATCAGCAGAGCTCAGCAGCCATAAAAGCGTTTTGATGAAACCTTTTACAGGCTGGAGTAATTCTTTAAGTCATTCTTTATATGTGTAGTTTTGGAAAAGGCTGGTAAGGAAATTTAATTATATATGAAAGCAGAAACTGTGGCTTAGTCTCTGTGAGTTATATTCCTTTATGTTTCCTCACGCCTTTTGCTCACTGTTGGTTTATTCCTGCATAGTTTGCAGTTTCCATCTCACAAATAAAGAGGATGTCACTATTTTTTAAAACAAAAATCTTTAATTAAGTTGCTATTTTACAGGTTCCTTAAAGCAGCCCTTACCGACGTAGCATTTCAGAAAACATAGCAAAATTATTTGAATATTAACAGTCCCACATTACTCCAAAGACCCACCCCCCATTCCCTCCACCTCCTACAATGTGGAAGCAGAGGTCTGCAGGCCGGTCCCTCGGCCAGTGGGCGTGGGTCCTGCTGCAAGGATTGGTTGGAGTTTTCATTGAAAATCTAGAGATTGGAATAATATTTTATTGTGATTATTGGTGGGTCTGTCTTGTTTTTCAAAGTTCCATTCCCTCATTCGTAGCATTTCACCCTATTAAAGAAAATAATGCAACAATGCAACATCGGTAAAGGTTGCTTTAAGGAGATACAAGCCAGTTATTTAATTTCCTACTTTTTAAAAAACTTATATTTCACACCAGATTGGATCTTATAGTTGCATTGATTAAATATCTTCTACTAGGTCACAGCACTGCAGCTTTCCAGTGTCTGCCTGTTAGTGACCAAATTTTGCAGCCCTGCTATTGGTGGTGGTCCCAGGATTGAAGCTATAATTGGTCATCCTGTTCAAAAACAATTTTTTAATATAAGTGGGTGATATGGTCCTTCCATTCTGAGAGTAGACAATATAGGAAAAAAGAAATTAGACCTCTGTGACAGCTGCAGGCCTGTAAAAACTCTATCTGCCATTTGGAACGAATAGAAAGAACCAATCAGATGCCTTCATGTCAGTCCTGCCCACTACCAGAAATTAAAATAAAGGATGCCCATCACAGTTCCTCGGGGCCATGACCACCACGTGCCGACTCCCAAGGGGTAGGCCACCCACAGCGGTGGTATGCTTTATTTTGTACCAGTGCTTTTAGGAGAGCGGTAGTCAAGAAAGAAATTAAACAGACTAAAGGGTTAACTTTTTTTTTTTTTCAACCTGGACCTTATCTCTAGGAGTTTATACATGCATTTACTCACCGGTAAAATTTCTGTATCACTTTGACTCCTTCGGAAGATATTACATTGAGTTGCCCTTCAGCATACATCCAGTATAATGGCAAATACGGGGCAGCCTCTCTATAAGGCATTATGTTCAGCAAAAACTCCTTTATTGGACCCATACTTTAAGTAGAATGAATGAACGAATAAGTACCATTGTCCTGTGAGTTCAGAGGTTCAAAATTTTCAGTTTGGTGGTGTCTGGGTAGCGAGCTGCTCTCTAACGGAGAGTTAATTTGGAACTCACAGGACAGTAGTACTCGTTTGTTCGTTCATTCTACTTAAAGCATTGATGAAATGAAGGCGTTTTTGCTGCAGATAATGCCTTATATAGAGGCTGCCTCGTCTCTGCCATTACACTGGATGTACATTGAAGGGCAGCTCAACATAATATCTTCTGAAGGAGTCAAAAGCCCTGTTTGCACTAGCAGGTCTGGGTCAGGTTGGGCCAGATCGGTCAACGGTTTTTTGCATCTCCACAGATTAAAGACTGTGATGGGTACCTTTATATCCGACCCGACCCGGCCTACTTTTTTAGTACCCTTCGGTAGGGGTACTGATCTAACTGCTCCGGACCAAAGAGATGGAGCTAATACACAGCAATCTGTTGATTCATTGAAAAATCCGTCACCTCCTGCGTGACCCGGCGTAAAAACAAAGCAGGGGTGACTCCTTTTGTTTCTGTCACGTGTGGTGCGGTGCTTTGGTTTAGAGGTCTTGCACGGCGATGATGTCACGTCATCCAGCTATCCAGTTAACACTCCACCTCCAGAGTAAGGGTATAGTTTGCTGTGGGGATGCAACGTGAAATCAACACATCAGTACCAAAACCCACCCGATCTGGCCGACCCGACCCGGACCCGCGGGTGAAAACGGAGCTAAAGTGATACAGAAATTTTACCAGTGAGTAAATGCAGGTATAAACTCCTAGAAATAAGTTCCAGGTTGAAAAAAAAAAAGTTATCCTTTAAAGCTTAAAAAGCTTGATTACTAATGAATATATTCTTTAAAAGATACCACTTTGGAAGTGCTGCTGGTTCCTTGATTGAGGCTTCTCCAGGTGCTCTTTCGATCCTGGGGTGTGCTGATGGCTGGGTTTACTTGGTGTGGGATTCCTTGCTCTGAAGTGAAAAAATGTAAAAAAAAAAAAAAAAAAAAAAAAAAAAAAGAAGAAGAAGAAGAAGAAAAAATCTTGAGTTTTTGCAGTGAGCAAATGTTGAATCAGCTGTTTATATGCCTGTTGCCAGTATTGCATATTTGATGCATGCATATTTCTACATTGGGTAATCAGAAGCAGAAGCAAAGACACTTAGTAGCCTGGTGTTCTGAAGAAAGTAGGCAGATTGTCTTCGTGATCAAACGCGCACACACAAAGTCCAGAATGTTGACAATTTCATAAACATCAGGAGAAAAACAGACTTTCATAGTTTGGTGCTACCATGAAGGATGAAATCTATGGTTACATAAATCTATTAGATCTTGCATAAACTTTTGACTTCATCTTTGTAAACACATGTAAACTTGTGGAACTGCTGTAACATAATTTACTAGTGCAACACTATCCTACATTTAAAACTGCTTATAGTTGTTATTTTGTTGAGTAATTGATTCATTTATCAGCAGAAAGTGTTTCCTGTAGTGTGCACTACGAGCCAAGGACGTGTGCCAAGAAATATCAGACAAGATTTTTAATTCATAATGAAATGTATTTCTAATGGGCCATAGCGCTGGCAGCCAAATCGGATGTGTGTACATGTTATGTGAATAGTGTGTTGAACCTCTAAAAGTGTGTGCGGGACAAAACACTCGTGAAAAGTTTTCAATATTTAAGATACATTTCTGACCCCTTTGTAAAACTGACCTCTGAGCTCTAACCTGTCATTTTACTCCATCAAGTGATTAATCAAATGTCCACACTAGTCCCACTAACTTTAACATATTCTAACAGCTCAGCAAAGTTATTGCCAGCACCCATCAACAGCAATTTGTAGTCTCACCCCATGTGAATCCTTAGACTACAAAACTGAGACCACAGCAAAGCAGTCCTGATAACTGCAGTCCAAGCACAATGCTGCTGACTCTTTGCAGACTCAACATATTGTGAGATTCAGAGCTCTATGACAGTTGACTTTCTTATAGAAAACAATGTTAAACAATATATGCTGTTGATGAAACCTACATGACTTTGGTTTTCAGCACAATTTTTTAATCAAGAGGAAAGCTTTTTTTGATTCTCGGTCTCAAAGAAGACTCACCATGCCTCTGCAAAAGTTTGAACCCCCTTTGGCATTTTTCCATATTTTGTTGCCATACACATATTATTTAATAAACCGAATGCCTAGAGCCTTATTTTGCAGAAATTACTGCTGCAATTCTCTTGAAGTATGTCTTTATAAGTTTGGCTCATAGCCATTGGGAATTCTGCCCGTTCCTGAAAGCAAAACTGCTCGAGCCCCTTAAAGCTGGATGGTTATGGTGTACAGTCATCTTTAAATAACAGCAGATTAACAATCATTTTGAGGTATGGGCTATGATTAAACTGTTTCAATACATATCAATTTTTTCTCTTAAGCCATTTGAGTTTTGCCTTAGCGCAGCAGAAAGCTACTCAAGAATATTTAACACTGGAGTTTAATGCTGGAGATGTGCTGAAGACAAACTGGCAAAAACGTATTCAGTCACTTCTCTTCAAAGCTATTCATCCATTGTCTCATTTTGTACAGGAAAATATGTAATCATGTTTTAATTAGCATTTCTAAAACAAAAAAGTGGAATGAGTTTAAAGGTGCTTATTATCCTACAGTTTAAAGAGTACTTGCAGATTTGAAGCTGCTGCATCTAACAGGATAATGGTCCAGACAAAAGAGCTGTCAGTTGAAATCATCACAAGAATTATAATTCTCCTCCAACAAAGACATTTGACATTAAGTGTGATAATTTTTCTTGTTTCAGCTGTGTAAAATTTAGAGCAAGTATAAGCAAAATGGGAAGGGGTAAAGATATGCTGGTATGAACCAAAGAAGAAAAAACAGAAAAATAAAGCAGGAGACTATGCCTAAAATTTGAACATTTGCTTGCAGAACAAAAGAAATAGGCAGAAATAGGAGACAGGGTTTGTGACAGAAGTATAAGGAATTAGCTAAAAAGAAGAAAAAAAAGGGAGGGGGTTGCATCCAGGGAAGCCATATAATCACTCCTAAGATCTCAGCAGGATGAGATAAGGTTAGTGGCTAAAGAGAATGTGGAAAAATGTCTCAGTTTTTACTTTAAAACAAACAAACAAACAAAAAAAACTCTAGGTTTTTCTGTTCCAGTTTCTCAAGTTGTCATATGCCCTTCACAACTCACACCATCTTTCCTCTCGGCTTACGAACAAAACTTATGTAACATGCATGCAACAAATACACATAGCATCACTATTAAATCTGCATAAAGAACTAAAATGAGTAATATTGATGAAAAAGATAAACATATTCGTGCTTTTTTTCTCTTATTGCTTTATTTGAACAAATTTAATGATCTCAGAATTTTCTTTAAGCATTTAATTTGTGACAGTTTGAGTTGTTTTTTCAGAGTTCTGACTGGAAACAAAGAATTATCAAAGAAGCTACAATAATGGACGGATCTGTTTTTTGCATGCATTTATAGTACAAGTCTCATGCTAACTGGGTTATTCCTCTAATTTGACTGCCTTTAATAGGTGCCTTTCCCGTCTTTCTCCTAACCACTTTCTACAGTAAATACCTGGAATACAACCCCACTACACAAGTGAGTTTAAATAAAGGAGTAGTATGAGACATAAGCATTATTGTAAGCAACAAAAGAAAAGAGCAAGTGCTTAGAGAGCCCTGAGATTCAATAAGGAATAGATCTTGGTTTAAATTTCCTTTTTTGTTTGCAACGTCTTAGACTTACACAGGGTTTCATTCAATTAAGCTCCTGAGCATAGCCTACACCTACAAACCACCTCCCTTTCTCCCACTGAAACAGAAACTTGACAAAAGTTTCCATGGGAAGCCACAAAACTCTCCCACACACACAAGGGAAGTGGTTTATCATGTAAGGTTTTTATTTATTTATTTATTTTAGCAGTCATTGTCAGTCAGATGCCAGTAATCAGAAACATTTTAGGAGAAACATGCTTTTCTGATGGATTAGGGAAGGCTAAAAGCCACCCAGAAGGGTGCCTTAGAAAGAGTAAAATTGTCCCATGAAGGTGGAAGTGTTCTTTTCTTCTCTCTCTCTTTTATTCTGTCTAAGATAGCAGACACATTTGGGCTGAATCCAGGCTTCTTTTAACACTTGCGGCTCAGAAAAGCATTGGCAATAATTGTGTGGGTCAAATGTGGTCCGGATAGTTGCCAGCCTGGATGTGGGTTATGGCAAGTGTCTTGTCAGCCAGAATTGTTCCATAAGGTGTAAGCTTGGACCATAATATGTGACAGTGTGGGGTCCAGTCACTATGCCTCCGATTGATCATGCACCCTGGCTACGTGGCCACAGAGATACCCCTTTGGCTGCCTGGTTAGCATGCATGACTCTCATCTGGCAGTCTGTGGATCAAACCCTGCCTGATCTCTCTATGTGTACCTTGCCACAAATACAACAGTTTTTTTTTTCTGGGCCATATGTTGTGGTTTATGAGGCTCAAATTTGGCTGCCACACTCATGCAGTCATGCATGACTACAGATGTGACAGTAGCATTAAACTGGTTCCAGTCTTATCTAGCTGACAGGAGTTTTTCTGTCAGTTTAGGTCAGTACTTTCTGCTGCCTCCCCTCTCAAATGTGGAGTCCCCCAGGGTTCTATTCTGGGTCCTATTTTGTTTTCTTTGTTCTGCTTCGTTGGGTTCTATTTTTAGTAAGTTTGGCATTTTTTTATTGTTTTGCGGACGCCTGCAGTCTTCTGCCCCTGCAGTCCAGGTCTTCTGGGTCCACTGACTCTCTGCTGCAGTGCCTTGCTGAGGTGCATCGATGGCTGACTCAGAATTTTCTCCTGCTTAACAGGGATAAAACTGAAATGATTGTATTTGGTGAGTCAGATGTGTTGGATGGCTGTATTAGTGTAATTGGCCCCCTGTTCAATCTCCAAGCAATATGTCAGAAATCTTGGAGTGATCTTTGACTCTCAGCTCAGATTTGATAAACAGATCAGTTCTGTTGTCAAATCCGTTTTTTCATTTGCGCCTTTTAGCCAAAGTAAAAACATATTTGCCGTATCAGGACTTAGAGAGGGCGATCCATGCTCTGGTTACCTGTCGCTTGGACTACTGTAATTCTCTTTATTTTGGAGTAGAGCAGTCTCTTTTCAGCGCTTGCAGACTGTGCAGAACGCAGCTGCTCGTCTCTGACAGGGTCTAAACGCCGTGAGCATATTACTCCGGTGCTCGTTTTTTACACTGGTTGCAGTGCAGTTTAGGGTTCAGTTTAAGATTTTGTTACTTGTTTTTAAGAGTCTTAACGGTTCTGCACCTCCCTACCTCTTGGAACTTCTGACAACTTACAGCCCAGTCAGAGCACTGAGGTCAACAAACCAGATGCTCTTGACAGTCCCCAGAAGCAGGCTAAAAGGAAGAGGTGATCGGGCTTTTTCTGTTGCCGCTCCTCGGCTTTGGAACAGCCTCCCCTAACCATCAGATCTGCACAATCCATTGATCATTTCAAATCACTGCTGAAAACTCATTTGTTTTCGCTGGCTTTCTAACCAGTTTAAGAGTGTCACATCTATCTCTATCTATATTTATATTTTTAGATTTTTTTGGTATTTTTGGTTTTATCTCTTTATGTGATTGTGTTTTTTATTCTGCTTTTATTTCTGATTTATTCTTTTATTCTGTACAGCACTTTGGTCAACTGAGGTTGTTTTTAAATGTGCTCTATAAATAAATTTGACTTGACTTGACTTGACTTGTAGTGGGTTCATCTAGTTCAATTTAAGCACATCAGTAAGGAAACCTATTGCTTAACCATATCAACTGCAGTGTGACTGCTGCAAAAAACAGTCTGTTATGGCTTTAACATTCAGTTCATCTTCCTCTTACAGCCAGAAGGCCTAATGCATTATGTTTCATACAATTTTTGAGACATGTTGCATCATTCATTCATTCCTTTTCCTCACTGGTTGTCAAATTCAGGTTCGCAGGAGTTGCTGGAGCCTTTCCCAGTTATTATCAGGTGACAGGTCGCTAGTCTGCCGCAGGGCCAACACAGAGAGACAGACAACTACACACTCAGATTCACTCCAAGGGACAATTTATAGTGATCAGTAACCTAACAAGCATCTTTTTGGATGGTGGGAGGAAGTCAGAGTACCTGCAGAATAGCCATACACGGAGAACATGCACACTGCACACAGGAAGGCCACTGTTGGAGCTGTTTGAACCCTCCCCAGCCTGGGCTTGAACGAGCAACCTTCTTATTGTCTATAATCACCATACAGTATCATGGTACAGCCCTAATTTTGCATCATCATATGGTAAAACCTTGGCTCGAAACTCTATATGATGCTGATCTTATGACCCCTGGTGGAAAAACTTTGCACTACAACTATTCTGTTACATACCATGGTACATAAAAATTCTTTTCAGATTTTTAAAGATTTTATAACTTCAGATTTTTTGAAAATTAAATTTTCTGTCTATTATTTCTTTTACAGTTTATTGATTACTCAATGACCATTTTTAAAGGAAGAAACTGTGCGAGTAAGTTATGATACATAACAATTATATTTCTATACTCACTTTGTTTCCCCAATGAAGGCTTCTTCATTCATTCATGCAAAGAGATATGCAATTTACATCTACCAAAACACATAGGATCATCCTATGTTTTAATGACAGTCTTAAATAATTTCATACAGTCTCAGTTTTATTAAAGAGGCTATTAAGGAACTATTAAGCCCATTTTTGAGCTACATTTTAGTGTCATGTAAACAGCTGTAACTGTGTCTAAACACACAGACATTTTTTATTCCTCTTGACATTGATTTTTACTGGCCATGCATGAATATTTACAAGTTGTAGTGGGGTAGTGCTAATCCTTTCAGTAAGGGGAGGACAATCCAGGTGCCATAAAGTAAAAATCCTGCAATGTTTTAGGATCTACCTGTTGATTTAGAACAGGTGTTTTCACTACCTGCAGAGGAGCTATGCTAATTAAATTCAGCTGGTTTAGTGTGGATGGACAGGATTTTTACTTTCTGGGCCAGGGATGTCCACCTCAGCTATAAAAAGAAAGTAGAATATATCAATAATAATAATAATAATAATGATAATTAAAACATACCCTATTCAGTCTATAATATAAATCATGATGCTTAAAATCAAGCTTTTTGTTGTGAACATCTTAAATCTTGCAATTTTTTTCCTCAAAAGTAACTTTTTTATGGATGGAAGACTTGTTTTAGACCAACTATTTCACTGGTCCCTTTTCTGATTTAACAGGACTGTTCCTGTTGCCGTATCATCTGCAACTGGAGTACAGTTAGGATCTGGGCATGAAAAGTTCCCTTTTAGAAGTCAGTCACTTACAACTAACTGGCTTGTTATTTAATAATAAAAAGGAAAGGAGGAGGGCCTGGGGGGGGGGAAAAAAAATGAAAAAATAAAGGAGGGGAGGAAGAAGGGTGGTTTCCCAAAGCAAGGATGGGGACCGTGAATGAGGGTGTGAATGAGGGGGAAGGGGGTTAGGGAGGGGAAGGGGAGGAATGGTGCAATATTAGTGCACCGCTTCTGGGAGAAAAAAGGGGGAATTTGTATGTCTTTAAAGATAAACTGCATTTGTGATTGTTCTGAAAATGTTAATCTACAGCTATAACTGTAGCCTGGAATGGTATACAGCATTCAAATCAAGAATCTTCTCTTTCCAGTGGTGTATGTGTAGTTGAAAGGGAAAATGAGTAAAATATATGTTTATTTGATATGTCCTGCCCACAGACCAAAGAGTTCACTTTTATTAAAAGTTATTTACTATCGCAGATATTTTAAAAGCTAATTTTTTTAGGGTATCTTGTATTGTTAACCTTTGGGCTTTGGGCCTTAACATTTTTTTATGAATATGCTAAAAAAAAAAGAAAAAGAAAAAAGCTGTCAAATATGTTTTACAAAAGTAACAGTAGAAGCAGTAGAAGACCATTATATCTGCAGATCCTGAATGTGCAAAACCTTTTAAACTGACAAATATCAGGAGTTAGACACAGACAGTAAAGCTACAAATGCAGTCAATGACACTGTTTGCATATTTATAACTGCCTTTGTTTGGTATGTCAAAATATTTTTTATTTTCTTTTTGAAGAAACATTAATGGAGTATTGTTTTATTTGTAATGTAGATTCCCCCCCCCTCTCCCCCCTCACAAAATCCGTCTGAAAAAAATGAATGAATGACAGGAAGATTTTGATTATCTGAACATACAGTAAGGCAGAGAAAAAGCATAAGCCGATGCATTCAAAAAGAATGCATCAATTGTGTTGGCAGAGCATATCATTGTATGTAAAGCATTTATTCACTCAAAAATAGAAGTGGTGAATAATCATCCTGATCATCATTTCCAAGGATGGACTTGAGAAAAGGGACCATTCTGAAGAGATTAATGTGGAAATCTCTGGAGTCTTCAGTGGTTTCGACCAGACCACCGCCAATACAAAGTAGCTGGGTTCCCCAGCTGACCACTCCAACCTGTGAAATAAAAAAGTCGGCAAGAGTGTATTGTCGTAACACTTGGACAAATTTTCTATAAACATTCACTACCAGGTGATTTTAATTTGTGACAAAGTTGACTGTGTTTACCTGGATTGTGCGGTAATCATAGTTCCTGAACACAGCACCTCCACCATCACCTAAAAAAAAAAAAATAGATAAATAAATAAATTTGCACTCAGAGATATTAAACTGCGTCATTATTGCTCATGTGTTTGTGTATAAATATAAATTTGGAAGAGAGAACAAACCTGTACATGCTATATGATCTCTGCGCCCAATCAGACCTCCAGTGCACAGGAAGTTATCAGTCACAGCAATCTTTGGGTCATCCACCGTTATTCCTGGTGCCTTCAGTGCTTTGTTGATGCATGTATTTCTCTGCATTGGGTGATTAGACATGAAAGAAAAAAATACTGGTTTTAGAGATGAAGAAAGCGGGAAAACAATGACCTGTGATGAATTTTATACTTCACTTGTCATTAATGTCTAATATGTATTGTGCTTATTGCAGATATAATACATTTAATCTCTGAATAGAAAGAAGGTCAGAAACTCCTGAGTACGGCAGATTCTCAGCTCAATGGAGAAGTACTGGCAGAGAAAAGCATAACAAAGGATTCTGTACTTAAGTTGCAGATGGACGTGTGAGCCTCAGTTAAGTTACAGACTTAGGGCGCATTCACAAAGCTTTTTTGATTTGAATCAGAGTCCGTTTGCTCGGAAAGTCCGCTTCATTAGGGGAGTTGTGAATGCGCAATCGGACTCTGATCCGGAACAAACAACCGGACTCGGTCCGCCGGCAAACGCAGGTCTCGGTCCGATTCAAGTGAACCAAAGACAGGAAGTGACTTCAAATTGCATTGGCATTGTGGGTCAAATGTTGGACAACGTGGGTAAGCACCACGACAACAAACACACGCGAGGGACTGCGGTACTTATAAAGATGGCTGGTGGTCAGACATGGAGTTACGAGGAAGTAAAAGCTTTATTCGATATTTAATATGATGAACTCATATCCAAGTCCTCGTACAAAAATAATGTTGCTTTGTGGAGGAAACAGAAGTTGTGAGAACCTTCTTGTTTGTGCGTCTTGTCCTCGCCAACAGTGAATCCGAAAGCAGCGCCACCTGAGATTCTCATTCTTGGCCCGCTTGGCTCGTTTGGCAATAGTGTAACGTGAATGCGATCTGGGTCCGGAAGACCACCCCCACCCCCAAACGGACTGAGACTCGCGGACTACGCTTTCTGAATGCGCCCTTAAAGACCCACAACGGAACTTTTAGAAGTTTTCTCAGTGCCCCTTATCGACACCTAGACTAGCATCCATCTTGCATCGTAGGCTACCTGTACTGTGAGCTCCCTCCAACAGTCTTATCTTGACCCTTGTTCTGTCTCTTCCTCTTCCTTTTCCTTTCTTCCTCCAGTAATGTTTCGTGGTTTTTTTTTGCTGAATCAGACATGAAGCGCTTTCAAAACGCCCGCTGTGTTCATATCTGATTTATATCCATTTACTAGTACAGATCTGGCCATGAAAAAGTTCCTCCCTTTTCTGCCAGAAGTGGTGCACGATTAGGGACGATTTGTCCCGCAAATACGCCATCACGTACGGCGTCCAAACTCGGTGTGTGGAAACAACTTTGTTCCGGGTATTCATTTATGCTCTGAAATCATTTCCCCTTAGCACACAGGCGTTTCTCTGTGTGTTTGAATTAGCAGACAAGTTGCTGGTAAGTGACTGGTAAGTGGCTGGCAGTCCGCTGAAAGGGGAACTTTTTCATGCCCAGATCTGTAAGTGACGCAGTGTGCAACCAATAGTCGGCTGCAACGTCATGGCCCCATCCCGGATGCAAAAGTTACATAGTGCAGTTTATGAGCCTCAGGACGCCGCTGGGCAGTGACAGCTCGGAAATGCGCATGATGAATGTTGGTGTGCCATCAAAATGAGTCAGAAACATTGATTTTAAGGTCTTAAAGTTACGTGTGGGTCTTTAAAGGATAAGTTTTCTTTTTTCAACCTGGACCTTATTTCAGGAGTATATAAGTGCATTTACTCACGGTTAAGTTTCTGCATCACTTTGAGTCATTCGGGAGATATTACACTAAGTCGCCCTTTGGTGTTCCTCCAGTAAAATGGAAGATACGGGGCAGCCACTATATAAGACATTATCTGCAGCATAACTCCTTCATTTCATCAATACTTTTAGAATGAACGAATGAAAGACTACTATTGTCCTGTGAGTTCAGATTTAGTCCTGTGTCCTTCCACCTCTGTATTCATCCTCTATTAACTTCTCACAGGCAGTTAACCAAGGGCAGGAGGAGCCATGACTACTTGGTGAGTTGTCTCAGCCGCTGTACTGCATACGTAGAGGAGGATACTGCAGAAACGCCCAGAGATCTAACTACTTTCTTTGTATAAAAATGTTCATGGAAAGTTAGCTGGTGTTAAGACTTCATGAACTGACCCAGCATTTTGTTGGTGAGAGGCAGACAAGTTCTGAACCCAGATGTCTGTACAGTATTGTACTTTCCATCTGTATAAATGATTTACTTTGATTCTTTAGGTGTCCTGGTTTTCATTCCTGATGGTGAATGTGATAACCCAATTTCTCAACATCTCCCACTCACATTATCACCAAGCTTGGCAACAACATCTTTTTCTTGTACCAGAGGGGCCATCTTGGTAAGGAAACTGAGACTTTCACGGTGATTCTTCAACAGAAGTTGCTCTGTAACAGAATATAAAATACAGTAACTGGTAACATTCCTTTATTTTAAATGCAAAGCCACTAAATTGACAGAAAATTTAGATATTCAGTTCATTTTGTTTTCATTTAACGCCAATTCACAACAGTCATCTCAAGGTGTTTACATACACACCAATTCAGTCCATACAAGGCTATTATATGATCCATTGGAGTCCAACTTTAAACTGTGTTCATATATGCCAAATAATAAAATTAATCATCTAGCCAAGGAAATTAAAGCTATGCCACGTGACTTCCTTTTGTTTTTAACTGCTAACTCTTCCGTCTGAGCTATTCTGTTTTTTGTTGGATTTGTACTCCTGCGATTTGACCAAACACCACTGTCTAACTACGTTTTTCTCTCTGTCTGCAGTAATTTGTGTTAATTCTAACCACACCAATGCATCTACAACTAGAGATACACTTATCCACTGTTTTGGGGTTTCAATCCAATATCTGATTTCAAATATCTGCCAAACAATGGTGACAATGTCTAAAGAAATTTCTTAAATCCTAATCAAAAATGTATTTTTAAAGCAGCAGGAACAAATGCAACAGTTTTTTTTTTTTTTTTAAATGTTACAAATAAAACTGTGAGGACAGATTGGTGTTTTCATAAGGCTTTCTGAGACATTTGAAATAAAAGTAAAATAAAAGGGTGATAACATCAACAATATGAAAACCTCAAATCAATCTAATGAAACAAGCTTGAACAACAATGTGCCCATTTCTTCATCTGAGCAGGACAAAGTCAGAGTGTGTGGTTTGCAGCAAAAGTAACTCCAGTGAAGGGAAAATGGCACTATCAAGGTCCAAGATACTGGTTTGATAGGGAACCAAGATGTATATGAATGAGCTGGGGAGATGCTGATGACGCTGCAGTCAGATTGTGCTCTATAGTATTAGCATGTAGGGCTTATTTCTGCCCAAGATGGCTTGTTATCCTACAGGGGCTACTATTCCATATTGTTGGAACAGCTTGATAAAGTTGATTGACGGGATCTTGCAATTCAATCTAAAGATTCTTCAACTTGGCGAGTTGCAGCAGGGACACTCTAAATACCTGCAGTATGTCAGCCCTTGAGGACCAGAGTTGCGTACTCTGGTCAGCTGGGGAGGTTATTTCTAAAATGGAAACTTGAAGTACAAAAAAGTTATCATGTATGTATGAGTGCTAATACGCTATAATTAGTAAATAGTGGACTATAAAAGGTCCAAAAGGTGAGGTTGATTGAAGCTACAGTATGAATCTGATATCCGATCCTTGAATTGTCTGCCTTCGAACTCAGCTCCATCAAAATGGGATCAGATCTGTCCCTACATGCAGAACCAGATGGAGGGACACAGCTCCCTGTTGAATTTGTGTTATTTCTATAAAACTGGATGAGCACCACAAGCTGCTGTTCGTGCACACTTTGCTAAATAATCAGTTTACTCAAAATGTCCTAAAAAGTACATTTTAACAAAGCAGTTACCACACCTTGTTGTGCACACGTTGAAACGCCAGACAGTTTTAGAGCATCACTGGTTTGCTGGGTGCAAGGTATGCAAATAGGTCTGAAAAAAAAAATTTTGATTTAATTAAAGATTATAACAACAAATATTTTAACAACAAATCTCTGAACACGAGTCAGAATGGAATAAAATCCAATCGTAAGTGAGAGCATTCGTTGGAAACAAGTTCTTACCTCACAACAGTGGAGATGTTGACAGCATCCTGCAGCTGGATGAGTGCCACGTCATAGTCATAAAACTCAGCAACACCTTGATCAACTTTTTTCTTAATATTGAATTCTGGGTGTAACGTGAACTGTTTGACTTTTTTGACTAAAAAAGAAAAAAAAAAAAATCAGGGTTGTTTTGGTATAACTGCTGCTTCCACAGCCACATTAACAACACTGTAAAGGACACCATCAGGTGTAAAGGGCACCAATACCATCTACATTCTTTAATGATGTAATTCATACTAACAAATACTGTCTAGACTTAAAGCCTCAAACTGTTACAGTGAGACATTGACACTTCACCTTTTAATGTGATAAAACAGCAGATTGTATCTTTACTTAAGTAGAAATAAGAGTCAGGTGTAAATGGAAACAATAAAGCAAAGATTAACTTTTACCTCGACTGCCGTGTCCATCTTCAATTTCAACTGTGACATCCTGAGGTCTGTCACCAAATCGGAAGCAGTGAGCAGCAGTTAAGACAAAATGAGGTGATACAAGGGAGCCCAAGCATCTCGTTGGTAATTCTCCCTTCAGTTTGACAAAATGAATAGAAGTATTGATCGATGGTTTGTTTTTGTTTGCCATTTAACAGACTGTAGTACAACACTGTTCTTATTGAAATCATTATTTCAACCTGGACATTGTACAACAACACGATGATACTGGGTAATCATAAAAGATGAGAAACAAGTTGTTTGCCTTTTTTAAAAAAATGAAATATCACTGTAAAAAGTAACAAAGATGATTTTTTTTATTGCTGTACTGCAGTAGTTAAGTACTATATACAGTATATCGGTAACACTTTACAATAGGGGCCACAAAATTTGCTTAACTACTCAGGGACTAATGGGGAATGAATAGGGAGCTAATGGTTACTTAATCATTAAGTAAGCTTTTCAAAACAGTAACTCCAGAAAGATTACATAATGATCAGTGAATCATTAACGAATGGTTAGCTAATCATAAAAGGACTAAAAGCCCAATCAGGGACTAATGATTACTTAATCATTAAGTAAGCTTTTCAAAACAGTGACTCCAGATAGATTACCTAATGATCAGTGAATCATTAACTAATGGTTAGCTAATCATAAAAGGACTAAAAGCCCAATCAGGGACTAATGATTACTTAATCATTAGATAATCTATCTGGTGTCACTGTTTTGAAAAGCTTACCTAATGATTAAGTAATCATCAGGCAATCATTTGGATTAAAAGCCCAATCAGGGACTAATGATTAAGTAATCATTAGTCCCTGATTGGGCTTTTAATCCTTTTATAATTAACTAACCATTAGTTAATGATTCACTGATCATTAGGTAATCTGTCTGGTGTCACTGTTTTATAAAGCTTACTTAATGATTAAGTAATCACTAGTCCCTGATTGGGCTTTTTAGTCCTTTTATGATTAGCTAACCATTAGTTAATGATTCACTGATCATTAGGTAATCTATCTGGTGTCACTGTTTTATAAAGCTTACTTAATGATTAAGTAATCATTAGTCCCTGATTGGGCTTTTAGTCCTTTTATGATTAGCTAACCATTAGTTAATGATTCACTGATCATTTGGTAATCTTTCTGGTGTCAATTTTTTATAAAGCTTACCTAATGATTAAGTAATCATTAGTCCCTGATTGGGCTTTTAATCCTTTTATAATTAACTAACCATTAGTTAATGATTCACTGATCATTAGGTAATCTATCTGGAGTCACTGTTTTGAAAAGCTTACTTAATGATTAAGTAATCATTAGTCCCTGATTGGGCTTTTAGTCCTTTTATGATTAACTAACCATTCGTTAATGATTCACTGATCATTAGGTAATCTTTCTGGATTTACTTATTTGAAAAGCTTACTTAATGTTTTGTGACCCCCATTGTAAAGTGTTACCAGTATATCAAATGAGTAAATAAAATACTAATCTTTTACCTGGATATTAACAAATGCCACCCATGGATATCTTTTCCTCTTGCTTATTTTGTCTTCTGTAGTTTCGTGATCTTTATAAAGACCACACAGATCACTTACTTCACGTTCACCTGCATCAAAAAATTCTAAATGGTTAAAAACTACAAACAGATTCTGCTGATGTTCACAGATGCAGATACTGTATATTTACAGGCGTACTAATAGACTGCAAAGGTTACAAACTGAAACTCAACGTTACAATCAGTTTAAGGTTCAGTGTCCAACCAGAAACATTAAATAATTACATTGCATGTCCTTATTGGACACTTTATCATATCTGTCCATCCCTGCTACATCAGTGATGTCAGCCAAAATCAAGAATTATAATTCTGCCCTCCTCTTACGTGCCTTTGGAAAAAAACAAACAAACAAACAAAACAATATACTGTACACAGTATAAAAAACAATTAGCCCTCCGCTTATGATCACATATCTTATGAGCTCAGTGATGAAGGTTACAGTGAGAACTAAAACACACAAACACATAAAATGGTTAAACAATAAACAAATAACTGATTTAAACAGCATTTGTTTTGTATATTCAAAGGTGACTCACCAATCATTTCATCAAAGGCTTCATGTAACATGGAAACATCTCTCAGGCTGAAGTAATGCCGGGCTCCAGTTCCTGTTGCGAGGGGCTGTAGGTTATCGTGAAAGATTTCAACCCCACTGGCGAAAATGTAGATGTCTGTAACAGAGCGACGTTTGGTTTCTTTGCTGAGACAAAACACATTCAGTATTAAAGGTGCAGGCAAAAAGTGAATGCAATTAAACCAACAAACTGTTAGACAAAGCTGAATGATTCAAGTCAGTATTTCAATGGAAAATATAAAACAAAACTAAGACTGACCTAGATATTCCTCTCTAGATGTGTCAGCCTGGTCCATGTACACCATATTCTTGATTCTGGCCACGGTGTCTTCGGGGTTACCCCCCATGTTATAAGCACCTGCAAAAAAAAGAAAGCTATACGTCTTAAATTACTCAAAAAGAAAAAAGTAAACTCAGACAACAACTTTTGATGCTCAAGTCCTTGACCTTTTTAACCATTATAAATGCAAAAATTATAATGGTACAAAATAACTTTTTTTTCTGTGCACATACAACAAAAGTTTTTAACCTAACTGGGTCAGCTTAGCTGAAAAACAACTCAGCATCTAATTTCACTAATCTGATCTAACCTTCCCAAAATAAACTCTGCTGTAAAATTCAGATCTTAGCCAAAGAAAATGGGCAGCAGAAGGTGAAGATTACCATCAGTAAAACAGACGAGCATATGACGATGTTCCTTAAAAGCTTCTACTCCGAGTCGATGCTTTATCACAGCAATGCACTCTTCAAATGTCTTGAAGGCTTGATTCAGATTTGATCCCATGGTTTTGCCTTTGAGTCACACCGTACACACACACACACACACACACACACACACGGTTACACTTTCTCTCAAGATCCAGCTCTGTATCAGTGTATGAAAGCAGTGGAAAAAGTGTGCTTCACTCACCACTTGTGTTAAAATTTTTCAAGCCATTCACGATGGAAGGCAGTTCTACTTTGCCATCGAAAAAATCAAGAATATTGACAACTTCATAAACATCAGAGGAGAAAAAGATGATTTCATAGTTTGGTGGCACCGTGAAAGATGAAATCTGTAGATACAAATAAGATGAGGTGGATGATCATGTATAATCTTTCAACATGACTTTGTTTAAAGGTGTTAACTCTTGGAACTGCTGGTGAAACACTGTCCTGCATTTCAAACTGTTTGATTATTTTGATGGATCTTTCAGCCATTTATCAGCTGAATATGCTTACAGAAGTTGGCATTTATCACAAACTAAAGACTTGTGCCAAGAAATATAAGAAGACAACTTCTAATTCACGAAGGATTTGACACTCACTGCAGTGGGCAGCCAAATTGGATGACATTAAGTCTGTTCATTATCTAAAAAATGAGTTGAACCTGCCATCTAATTTGGCAGGAAAAGATAAATAAAAGTAAAACAAAAGCACAAACTTTATGTATAATTCAGACACACTGACTGACATGACGGTTGTTCTATGAGTAGCTGGAGAAAAAATACATGAGTGATTTTTTGCTGCATCACTGTCTAACCTTTTATGTCTTACCTTTTTAATAAGTGTTATGACGGCTTCTCTTATGCTCTGCAACTGATCCTCTGTGATGCTCTGAGAAATGTCCACAGCAATGTAAATATTGAGGGTCCCATTTTTTGACATCCAGATTTTTCTGCCCTCTTGTATGTCATCTAAGTAACAACAAATATAGGTGTTGTACCATTCACATTATATATACTATGTTGATAGGATATAGATAACTTACCAGTAGGCTGCAGGATGTTGAGGGTGTGCATGATTGCACGGCCAAATGCCTCCGAAACCTCATCTGCATTGTCATAGGTGTGGTCGTCTACAACGAAGAGACCAAAATCAGAAGTTTATGATGTCTTTAGTGATTTTTAAAACTGAGCCTAAACACAGACAACACAAATACTGTATGTGGCTATTTACCCTGGAGCAGGGATTTAGCAGCATTTTACACAGGAAGCTGGTGGATCCCATTATTGTCACAGTCAGCGAGCAAGAATAACTATTTTCTCTATAATGGCTTATGTTCACTTCTAAAAGAGGCGAGACTTATATTATTTGCAGAAAACAGTCAAAACACCACATGACCTTAAGACTGCTGCATATGTGGCACTGTGATTTATTTATGCTTTAAAATAGTAACCCCCCTTTAAAATTTATTTCAAGTTTGAAAACTATCTGATTGAATAGTGTTTCTATGTGTATTGTCCACTCCTGTCAGGATTAATGTGTGTTCCAAAGTAAGGTGAAATACTAAGTTACGCCAGCAGAGGGCGCTTGGTGTTTTGGGTATCAGTAGCTGACGCCCGTAGAAGAAGTCTAGTCAGTACGTGATCTGAGCAGATGCTGCACCAAGCTCCGGTTAATATTGTGTTTTCTGCATCTTTTGCAGGTAAGCTGGTTGGTAGAAACACACAGATTCTGTACAGTGTTGATTCCTAAGTACCTTAGAGTTAAAGACAGAAAGCCGAAATACATTTGGATAAGTTTATGAGTGAAGAGTGAGTCTGCTACCACGTTGTGAATCTAATATGGCGGACGTGTGTCCGGACAGGCCGCCATGATAAACGAGAGTACAGTTTAATAGATCGTCAATATCATAAACTTAGTGCCCAGAAGCGTACAAGACTATTGTATTGTCGTGGTTTATGTGAAAAGACATGCAAAACTAAGCTTTTAAGAGGTTTTTGGGCATAAGCACATTAGATGTGCCAGGCTAGCTTGTATTGCATAAAGGGGTTCACCTCTAAAGCAGATAATAGTACAAACCATAAGTAAAGGTGAGGTGAAAGTGATTAAGAGGACACAGATAATGTGTTAGAAGTACAGTATGGGTAATAACTATATAAACTCTGTTCATACGAAGAATTCATGGTGATTAAAAAGGTTAAAAACAGTATTTAAAAAGGTTTGTTTAGTTCATAAAGAAATCTGTGTAAACTGTAAAGATTGTTCAACTGGAAATTGATAATTTTGTTATTTTGATAAATCTTAAAACTGTAAGTGTTGGTATCAGTAGCTGACGCCCGTAGAAGAAGTCTAGTCAGTACGTGATCTGAGCAGATGCTGCACCAAGCTCCGGTTAATATTGTGTTTTCTGCATCTTTTGCAGCTTGAATAAAAGAATCAAATATGTTGCACCTGGAAGGAGTTGGCCCATCATTCTAAGCAGTGTAACATATTTTGGCGAGCCAACCATCCAGGAGGAGTCGCCATTGAGTTAACATCACAACCAATCAACACTCCTCCCCCAGAGACGACCCTTCTCCTTCAAAAAAAAAGATGGAGTTTTTGCGTGATGAGCTGAGTGCTGCCTTGTGGCAGCTGGAGAGAGAGCAACTAGTGGATGTCTGCAGGAGACTGAAATGTCCTGGTTTGGACAGCGGAGAGCCTCACAGCAAGACAAAAAGGGCACTCATCAAGCTGGCAGAAAGTGTGTTTGATGAAGTTGAGGGAAAGGAGGAAAAAGAACAGGTTGAACAGTTTTACAAGGATTTAAGCAAATACATGATGAGTCTGAATGATGAACCATACCTGCCGCTTGACAAGCAGTCCACAGAGGGATCATCTGTAAAGAAAAAAAATGAAGAACTGTCCGTACATGTCTCACCACCCAAGACTCAACCTTCTCCACTCAGAGTTCCGCCAGAGCCAATGCATACTCTGCAAGAGGTAACTTTGAGGAGGGAGTTCAAGATCTGCGGGCAAATAGGAGAACCTGGACAGAGAGATAAGCTTTCTTACCTCAGTCTTGTGCGTCAAATGGAAATGGGGGCTGACAAAGGACATTCAGAGACTGAAATCGTTGAGGCGGTGATCAGGGCTATTAGTCCAGGCCTGCCCCTGAGGGATATGCTGGAGATAAAACGTGGACTGACCCTTAGTAAGCTGCTCACGATATTAAAGGGGCATTACAAGGTAGACAGCCCCACTGAACTGTACCACCAGCTCCTTAATATCTCCCAAGAGCCTAAAGAGTCCGCCCTGAACTTTGTTTTCCGTGCCATTGAACTTAAGGAAAAACTGTTGTGGAAAGTTGCAAATGAGGAAACTGATGAACTGTACAGCCGACGCACAATCCAGCGCAAGTTCCTGCGTTCCATTGAAACAGGGCTGCTCAGTGACTCAGTTAAGTATCAGTTACTGCCCCTCCTCAATGACATGAGCACAACAGATGAAGAACTGATTGAAAAGGTAACTGAAGCATCAAAGTTGGAAAGTGAAAGACTTGAGAAACGTAAAAGGTCTGCTACAGCCAAAAGCCCCAAGGTGCAAGAGCTCCAAACCGAATGCCAGGGAAACCCCGCACCTGTCCAGAGCCTCACTAAACCCAGAGAATCCCAGACTGCAGTGGCCGTGAAAGCAGTAAAAGGTAAAGGGACTATAAATGAAAGTGTAAACACACAGCAGATCATTGAAGAGTTACGTAAAGAAATGAAACAAATGTTCATGACAGTTATGGAGACTAGCCCTTATTCAAATGCTCCAAAACAGAGAGAAAGGGGGTGTAAGAAGTGCAGAGAGGAGGGCAGAGGAGAGAACTGTTTACACTGCTTCAAATGCGGGTGTGAGGGTCATTACTCTCGTGGATGCAGAGCTCAGAGGCAGTCGGGAAACGGGGAGGGACTACTGAGACGGGACCAGCAGTAGTCAAAGACCAAGTGTCCCATAGTGAGCCCCAGAATCAAGTCCTCACACAAACGACAGCCAGTGCTAGCGTTAATGAAGTCCATTATCTTCCCCCGCAACGCAGATCACAACTAGTCAGCCTCGTGGGGAACAGATGTACTGTGAACTGTTTAATGGACAATCACCCAGTCCAAGTATTATGGGATACAGGGGCCCAGTCAAGTATAGTGAATGACAACTGGCGGCAGCAGCATCTTCCCCACACAGTTGTACGTCCCATATCTGAACTGTTAGGTGATGAGACCCTCACAGTGCTTGCTGCTAATGACACGACTATCCCTTACTCTGGCTGGATTGAAGTAAACTTCCGCCTTGACAGTGATTCTTCCAAAAGTGAGCTCCAAGTGCCGATACTAGTTTGCAGTGATCCAGCTGTGGCCAGTGACCCTATCATTGGCTATAATGTGATTGAGGCCATCGTGAACAAGGGCGAAGGCAAAACTAAAGGTGAAAGAAAGCAGCTTGCACAGAAAGTAAGTAAAGCTTTTGAGATAACTGTCAAAACCGCTCACAATTTTGTCAAGTTAGTACAGGATAGTGATGAAGATTCAAACATTGGTGTGGTGCGTACTGGAGTAAAAACAGTGACATTGCCAGCTAACCAGGTCACAGTAGTTTATATGAGGGCCTGTATTAGTCAACAAGCGGGGGGCCAAGACATGCTGTTCTCACCTGACGTATCCAACCCGCCACCAGAGGGCATCATCTACACAGATGTACTGGTAAAAATTCCAGACAGGAGAGTGCCATACGTGCCCATTCCCGTGACAAACACCACAGACCACACCATTTACTTGCAGAGTCGCAAAGTTATTGGACACCTTGAACCAGTGAAGACAGTTTACTTTGCAGACATCCAGACAAAAGTTAATGAACTAACAAAAGAAGTTAAGAGCAGCACAGAGTTAAAGACAAACAAACCAAAACCCACAGAGCAGTCGGAGAATGGACACACACCCAGACCAAAATCATGGGACCCACCTGTAGACCTCCAACACTTAACACAGAGTCAGCAAGAAGCAGCATTGAAAATGTTGAGGGAGGAATGTGAGGCATTTGCATTTAACAATGATGATGTAGGCTGTATACCATCTCTTAAGATGCATATAACGCTACATGATACCAGCCCAGTGCAAAAGACCTACATGTCTGTTCCAAAGCCCCTTCACAAAGAAGTCAAAGAATACTTGCAAGATCTCCTCAATAAAGGTTGGATTACACCTTCACGGTCCCCCTACTCATCACCGGTGGTGTGTGTCCGCAAGAAAGATGGAAGCCTCCGTCTCTGTTGCGACTTCAGAGAGCTCAATCGCAAGTCAGTTCCGGATCGCCACCCAATCCCCAGGATTCAAGACATGCTGGATGCGCTGGGTGGAAGCTCCTGGTTTTCTGTTTTAGACCAGGGAAAAGCGTACCACCAGGGTTTCCTTGATGAACAAAGCCGCCCGTTGACAGCGTTCATCACACCCTGGGGGCTATATGAATGGGTGCGCATTCCTTTTGGCCTGAGCTCTGCACCCGCAGAGTTCCAAAGGAGCATGGAGCATTGTTTGGCTGGCCTTAGAGACACAATTTGTCTCCCGTATCTGGACGACAACCTTGTACACAGCAGCAGCTTTGAAGACCACCTCGAGCACATCCGTCTGGTCCTCCAACGCTACAAAGAGCACGGTGTAAAGCTGACTCCAAGGAAATGTGAGTTGTTCAGGCGTAGTGTTAAGTTTCTGGGAAAGCTGGTGACTGGAGAGGGCTACACCATGGACCTGGCAGAGATGGCAGCAGTGAGGGCTCTAAAAGAAAAGACACCTACAACAGTGGGAGAGGTACGCCAATTGCTTGGTTTTCTCTCTTATTACAGGCCCTTCATACCAAACTTTTCTCGTGTGGCCCACCCGCTATACAGCCTGCTCAGTCCTCCAGCCTGTGAGAACAACACTCCTGCGACAGCAGGGAAGTCCAAAAAGGGGGTCAGGGAGATTAAAGGTCACATGCCATCACGCACACCCATACAATGGACCACTTCCCACCAAGAAGTATTGGATCAGCTCGTGGATGCACTCACCAAACCTCCTGTGCTCGGATACCCCGATTTCACCCAACCATTTGTGTTACACTGTGATGCCTCACAAGTTGGTTTGGGTGCTATATTGTATCAGCGACAGCTAGGAAAACTGAGAGTGATAGCGTTTGGCTCCCGCACCCTAAGTCCAGCAGAGAAGAAGTACCACCTACACTCTGGCAAGCTAGAGTTCCTGGCAATGAAGTGGGCCATCTGTGAACGCTTTCGGGATTATCTGTACTATGCTCCATCCTTTGTAGTGTACACAGATAACAACCCATTAACGTACGTTCTCACAACAGCAAAACTTAATGCCACGGGCCACAGATGGGTTGCAGAGCTGGCCGATTACAACTTCACCATTTGCTATCGTCCAGGCAAGACTAATGCTGATGCAGATGGACTGTCGCGAATGCCACTGAACATCGAGGACTACATGGAAAGCTGCACAGCCGAGGTTGGTCAAGAAGCAATAAGTGCATCCATGGAGTCTGTTAAGGTGGAACTGAGTGACCCTCGCAGGGGCGTGGGAATGATCCAGGTCAGTGCCCTAGAGTTGATCAGAGACTCTAACACCAGCCAGCCTCTCACTCCAGACCAGATCCGCAGAGCACAAGAAGAAGACGAGATCCTGGCTCGAGTCATTTGGTACAAGTCACACAACAAAAGACCAAGTAGAACAGAAGTAAAGTCCGAGCCTCCTGCAGTTGGTGCACTTCTTAAGCAATGGCTAAAACTGCACATCGATCCAGATGGTGTCTTGCGCCGCCGCACTGCGCACAGAGAGCAGCTGTTGATCCCAAAAGCCTACCGTCCCCTGGTTTTCAAAGAGTTGCACCAGGAGATGGGCCACTTGGGGGTGGAAAGAACGCTAGATTTAATAAGAGAGAGGTTCTATTGGCCACAAATGAGTAAAGAAGTGGGACACTTTGTGACAGAAGAATGCAAGTGCTTGAAGAAGAAAAAGCCAAGCAAGCAGACTCAGGCACCTCTGACAACAATCAACACCACATACCCATTCCAGCTTGTGTCCATAGACTTCCTTCACTTAGAAAAGTGCAAAAATGGCTATGAGTACATTTTAGTTGTCATGGACCACTTTACGAGGTTTGCTCAAGCCCATGCTACAAGAAACAAATCTGCCAAAACAGTTGCCGACAAACTGTTCAATGATTTTGCACTCAAGTTTGGATTTCCAACAAGACTACATCATGACATGGGAAAAGAGTTTGAGAACAAGTTAATGGCAAGACTCAAAGAACTGTCAGGTATTCAGGGCTCACACACAACACCGTACCACCCACAGGGTAACGGACAGGTTGAAAGATTCAACCGCACCTTGTTGTCCATGTTGCGCACCCTGGAAGACAAAGAGAAAGAAGATTGGAAAGAGTCATTAGCTAAAGTTGTTCACGCCTACAACTGTACGAAAAGTGAAGCCACTGGCAATGCCCCATACTACCTTGTCTTTGGTCGCGCCCCGCGTTTGCCTATTGACTTGGTATTTAACATCAAAAAAGAAGAGTCCTGTGTAGACTATGATGATTATGTGAGCAGCTGGAAAAAGAGAATGCAAGAGGCCTATGTAATAGCAGCCAAAACAGCTGAAAAAGAGGCGCTTCGAGGAAAAGCTCATTATGATAAAAGAGTGAAGGGCAGAGACCTCCAGACTGGCGACAGAGTTCTCCTTCGAAATCTTACTCCCAGGGGTGGTCCTGCAAAGATCCAGTCCTACTGGGAAGATCAAGTCTACAAAGTGAAGGAGAGAAAAGCTGAAGACAGTCCGGTGTATCTGATCACCCCTGAAAATGGCAAGGGAAGAGATAAAGTTGTGCACAGAAATCTGCTACTGCCCTGCGACTTCCTGCCCTGCGAGAGACCCTCAGTCCCTACTCCAGCAGCAGTAAAGAAAACATCCAGACCACGACCCAGGCAGCCCCAGCAACCACCAGAGAGTAGCGACTCTTCCGACGATGACAACAGCGGCATCTACCAGTGGTACCTTCGGCCTGGTCCAGGACGGCAACGGCAGAGGACTCTACTCAACCCCTTCGCAGAGCCCTTCCAGCCTCATCAGGACCCAGAACAAGGAGAAGAGGATTTGCCACTACAGAGCGAAGAGGATTTGCCACTACAGAGCGAAGAGGATTTGCCACTACATACTGAAGAAACTGTTCGAGATCCTGAAGAAGACCTCAACAGCCCGGTGTGTGGTGAGTCCAGCTCAGGCATTCCAGGCATGGGTGGAGGTAAGACTGAAACTATGACAAAGCGACCTCACAGACAGAGACAACAACCCATGGTACTGAGTTACAATACCTTAGGTCAACCAACTTTGGTTCAGAGAGATTGTAAGGTTAAGACTCAGGTTATTGAGAGTAAAACTTTTGGAGACCCTGGGCTGTCCAAGTGTGCTAAAGGACACTTTATGGTTGACAGAAATGTCAGGAGACATTTAATTTTGTGGGGGAGAGTGTGGCACTGTGATTTATTTATGCTTTAAAATAGTTACCCCCCTTTAAAATTTATTTCAAGTTTGAAAACTATCTGATTGAATAGTGTTTCTATGTGTATTGTCCACTCCTGTCAGGATTAATGTGTGTTCCAAAGTAAGGTGAAATACTAAGTTACGCCAGCAGAGGGCGCTTGGTGTTTTGGGTATCAGTAGCTGACGCCCGTAGAAGAAGTCTAGTCAGTACGTGATCTGAGCAGATGCTGCACCAAGCTCCGGTTAATATTGTGTTTTCTGCATCTTTTGCAGGTAAGCTGGTTGGTAGAAACACACAGATTCTGTACAGTGTTGATTCCTAAGTACCTCAGAGTTAAAGACAGAAAGCCGAAATGCATTTGGATAAGTTTATGAGTGAAGAGTGAGTCTGCCACCACGTTGTGAATCTAATATGGCGGACGTGTGTCCGGACAGGCCGCCATGATAAACGAGAGTACAGTTTAATAGATCGTCAATATCATAAACTTAGTGCCCAGAAGTGTACAAGACTATTGTATTGTCGTGGTTTATGTGAAAAGACATGCAAAACTAAGCTTTTAAGAGGTTTTTGGGCATAAGCACATTAGATGTGCCAGGCTAGCTTGTATTGCATAAAGGGGTTCACCTCTAAAGCAGATAATAGTACAAACCATAAGTAAAGGTGAGGTGAAAGTGATTAAGAGGACACAGATAATTTGTTAGAAGTACAGTATGGGTAATAACTATATAAACTCTGTTCATACGAAGAATTCATGGTGATTAAAAAGGTTAAAAACAGTATTTAAAAAGGTTTGTTTAGTTCATAAAGAAATCTGTGTAAACTGTAAAGATTGTTCAACTGGAAATTGATAATTTTGTTATTTTGATAAATCTTAAAACTGTAAGTGTTGGTATCAGTAGCTGACGCCCGTAGAAGAAGTCTAGTCAGTACGTGATCTGAGCAGATGCTGCACCAAGCTCCGGTTAATATTGTGTTTTCTGCATCTTTTGCAGCTTGAATAAAAGAATCAAATATGTTGCACCTGGAAGGAGTTGGCCCATCATTCTAAGCAGTGT